>OX451412.1:6064709-6378817 GCA_949629135.1 Eremobia ochroleuca
CCTTTGCCCAGGTGTGGACTATAACCGTTAGAAAAAAAAAAAAAGCTTCTGGAAACATGTACAGAGATCGCATGAAATAGAGAGGTTTGTATGAAAAGAGGGGAGGCCTTTGTCCAGCAGTGGAAAACGATGAAGGAATAAAAAAACTTTTTAGAAGATATCATACCCCTCACATTTCCGGGACCACTGAAGAAAACCGCTCTGTAAGATCTGTTTTCGCGAAAGTAAGGAAGCTATTTATGCCAAAGTAGGTGCCATAAGGAAAATGGAAAATTTGAAAAGAGCATTACGGTAACATTGGAAGGAGCCTAAAGGTGCTCCCACACAGCAGTTATATAACGTTATACAACATTGTGTCATTTATAATAGCGTGTAATAATACTCTACAACATGTTAAGAAATGTTATATGTTATAAACGCTCCCACATTGGTTGAATAATAATTCGTTGTATAACATCGTATAACATTATGTTCAATCAGTTTGGCAACCCCCCCCCCCCCCTCCCCGCGCCCTTCCGGTAAAGTCCCGCTGAGGCTCTGATGATGTTATACAACAAAAGTTATATTTTGTAATATCATATTGTAATCAGTTGTAAAACATTTTGTTAAATGAAGTTGTATAACATCAATAACAATTTATTATAATTTGTAACAACTTATAACATTTGCTATAATTTGTTTAAAAAAGTCAGTCTCTAACGTTATATAACTGCTGTGTGGGAGCACCTTTAAGGAAAAATGGAAATAATTGAATGTGATTGCGAAAATAAATGGAAATATTTCAGTGAAAGAAAAATTAGCTCCGTAGCTTTATTTCTAAAGTATGTATTTTAGATTCAAAAACGTAATTTCAAAAAAAGCGAACAGTCAGGCCCTTTTAATGGCATACCATGGACTAGTTGTGTCTGTTCTGCGATATGGTATTATTTTCTGGGGTCAGTCTACCGATAAGGAACTGGTATTTAGAATGCAAAAGAGGTGTATAAAGTTGCTCCCTCACTAGGAGCATTCGCCTGTAATGTAACATTCCAAATTCAATTTTGAGCATTATATTACAATACTACCTCCCTGACTGATGAGCATTCGCGTGTAATGTAACATTACAGATTCGACTTTGAGCATTACATTACAATACTACCTCCCTGACTGGCGATCATTCGCGTGTAATGTAACATTACAGATTGCGGGGCGGGGAGCACTTCGCGTCCCGCCGGACACATTAAATTAGAAGTGGTGCGCATTGATGTTACAAGTGGTATCAAGGTATTACACATTGTATCATTACAAGGTGCGCATTGTAATGCTCGGTTCTCCTCCTTCACTGATGTAATACTCGTTTTATATCATTACAAGGTGAGCGCTGTAATGCTCGATTTTACTCCCTCACTGATGTAATGCTCGAATCTGTAACGTTACATTACAGGCGAATGCTCCTGGTGAGGGAGCGCCTTTAGGTCAATGTTCAGTCTAAAAACAACAGATAGCTGTCTTTCCTATTTTAAATCTTTAAAAAAGTTAACTTTTCTGTCCTTATATCAGCTTTGTTTGTATAAAATAATCCACAATTATTTAAAAAAACTGTCGGAAGTCTAAAGAAATCCAATACGGACTCAATATTTAAAGCAAGTATACCATGTGAAATGTAAAACCGCGCTAATGAAGAAAAGCTTTTTCGGCATTGCCCCACGCATTTATAATAAACTAGCTGTGAATACCCGCTTCGCTGGGTCATTTTTAATTGTATAGTTATTTGTTAATGTTAATAATCTATCACTACTTACTTCATAAACCTTTCATATATACTAAACATTTTTATTAATGAAGTATTGGTGGGAGGCGCCCGACGTGACGGCACATTGGTGGCATGCGTGTGAGCTGCGCGAAGTACTGGACATTGCAACATTACTGTATTTTTCTAAAATAAAAGTAGCCTAAGTTACTCCTTATTACATCAGCTACCTGCCAATAAAAGCCCCGTCAAAATCGGTCCAGCCATTTCAGAGATTAGCCGGAACAAACAGACAGACAGACAGACAAAAATTGAAAAAAATGTTATTTTGGTGTATGTACCGTATATAAATATATTCATATGCGTGTAGTAAAAAACGGTTATTTCAATATTATAAACAGACACTCCAATTTTATTTATATGTATAGATGTATAGATTACCTAATGGAATAAAAAATATGACTGTTACAAAATTTAAAAGGGCACTAAACGACATATTAATTGAGAAATGTTATTATACAATTGACGACTTCCTTAATGATGATTCGCTGACTGATTGACATATTTTTTTGTTGTGATAGCTGCTATTGTGATCCCTGATTGTTATTGTTTATTATTTATATTTTTTGTAATCTAAACGACATTTATTTAACTTTGACATTATTAATTTTATTTTAATTGTATTGTAATGTTTTAAAAATAGTGACTGAATATTATTATTTGCATGCCCACGCGACGGTAGAATATGGAGTATTTTATTATGTTAAAAAGAACATCTGTGTACCAATTACCCATGTTTGCAAATAAATAAATGATTGATTGATTAGGGCTTGTGGCTAAGTAATAACAGCCGCACGGGTCGATCGATCAGGTTAAGCTATGCTTGCCACGGTTGGTCCGTGGATGGGTGACCATCTTCACATACCAAGACCCCTCCGTGCCTCGGAAAGCACGTTAAGTCGTTGGTCCCGGCTGTCATTCGTCGATCTTTGACAGTCGTTACGGGTCGTCAGTAGCCCGAAAGTCTGACAACCAGTCTTACCTAGGGGTATCGTATTACCCAGTAACTGGGTTGTGGAGGTCAGATAGGCAGTCGCTCCATGTAAAATACTGGTATTCAGCTGCATCCGGTTAGACTGGAAGCCGACCCCAACATAGTTGGGAAAAGGCTAGGCAGATGATGATGATGATGATGTTTCATCATCATCACCTTTTTAGCCGAAAGACATTCACAGCTGGATAAAAGTCTCCCCCAAGCACCCCCACTTCGACCAGTTCTGTGCATCCCGCTTCCAGAGGATTCCTGCAGCCTTCACACGGTCATCGTTCCATCTTGTGAGAAGCCTTTCCAATGCTACGTCTTCCGGTACGCGGTCACCACTCCAGAACCTTTCGGCACCATCAGCCATCTGTTCTGCGAGCAATGTCATAACATTTGCGCCAGCGACAGTCCCATTTTATGTCCAGGAAAATCACTGTAATGGACAGTGATCTTGTTGTGCCAAGGTTGCCTGGAAGAGATCGCAGGAGCGATAAGGCCTCCCATTGTATATTTTGTAGTGTTTGATGTATTTTTTGAAGTGAAAACTTCTTTAGCGGCGCTGTACACTTTTTTTGTAACGGGTAAAAAATGTAAAACTCGCGTCAGGACACGTGACCCTGATCGAAAATTCGTAAGACGGATGGTGAGTAGACAGCCGGCGGCGCGGCGTAGGCGAGGAAGTATCCCCCTCTCTTTCTACGGCGCGGCGAAAATGTATGCCTGCGCCTGTTGTTTAGTTTAGGTGGGGCAGGGTGCTTGCGCGAATGTTCGTGTGTGTTTATGTTACAGAAACAAACTTAACTTAAATGAATGAATTAATTAGAATTGTAGTTAGAATGTATTGATAGACTTGAAGGTACATCTCTCGACAATAAATCTGCAATTTGGGAACTACAGATAACTGGTGGAACATATGGCACACCTCCGGTGGACGTGAAAAAATTAAAAAAAAATTAATAAAATAATGGTTCTGGTAATAATGATGGTGAAAAAGTCGTCGAAATTATGGATGGAAGTTGATTTTTCTGAGAGATAAACTTTTTAATGTAATATAAATTGTCATGTTTGTGCAAGATAGCGCAATAAATAAATATTGTATTCTACGACATAAATGATAGTACTTTTATACTGATAATTAAAGCAATTCGTGCAAAATGATTCCTTAACCATTCCAAAATATAAAAAATGCACAACGTAAATATTTAAGTTTTCACTTCTGCCGGCACTCCCGGAGTGCAACCCGTCGTTTTTTTTTTTGGTGTACAATAAACATAAAGTATATACAACGTGTAACGTTAAATGCGCAAAACCTGAAAATAGTTTGATCAGAATAACGAGCAGAATTAATTGAACCACTTTTTAATGTAGGTCACATTTTTCAAAAAATCTTCATAAAAACGTTGCCGTGTCTATTTATTAATAGGTCAAGCAAGCCAATGTCAGCGCAGCGCAGCGGCCCGGTGACGACTCCCCCCTCGGTAAAGCGTCGTCGCAGACGCAAGAAACGATCAGAATTGCCAGTAAAACTAAAACAGCACATAAAACCTTTACAATTTTTTAATGACTTATTTTCTCTGTGAAATAGGTCAATTGAATTAAAAATCAGTTGGGGTGTCTGAGGTTTTGCGCATTTAACGTTACGCGTTGTATAAATAAATAAATGTCACTTGTTTAGTCTAAAAAAATAATACTTATTTTGTCGTTACGAGTAGTCAAGGGCCCGAAAGTCTGGCAACCAACCAAGGTGCATCGTGTTACCCAGCAACTGGGTTCAGTGATCAGATAAGCATTCGCTCCATGAAAAGTAGTGGTATTTAACTTGATTTGTGTAGTTCCTAATTTTATTTTTGAACTTAACTTTAGAGTTTTACTTTTTGCTATTAACCTTAAGTTAATAACAGTTTTATTCAAACTGAACTAACTTTTAACTTAACTGGAAGTAGTCACTGGCCCCTGTGAAAATAGTTCATAGTTGCTGAAAATCAGTGCTGTTGACGAGAGGTTCGACCGAAACCACAGCATTTTGTTGAGCAACGACCTGCAGTGCTATTCTATAAAAATCTCACCGTGAGAACTTAGATGAAGTGAGCGGGAAGTAAGCTGTCATTTGCTAGGGATTAACACTATTAAGTGCTCACTTCACTTATGATTTCACGGTGAGATTTTTACAGAATCGACCGGCTGTTCTTGCACAGATGCGACGCACGCACGGAACATATTTAAGACACACGGATTAGTTGTTCTTATTATTGTTTGTTACAAAAGTAGTTATTTTTCCAGTTTGTTTTGATTGTTGCTGTTTTGTTGTCATCTGCCAGTGTCGCGGGCGCATCACGGATTAATATATTGCCTTTTGGTCCCTGGCCCTGACATCAAGCAATGGACAAAATTGTCAACATTTTACATGCTTGAATACTAGGCTTTTGACTGCGTTGTATATGTATATTTTATCTCTTTTTTTTTGTAACGTGCGTTTTGTTTGTGCGGAATAAACATTTTTTATTACTTTCTTTCTTTTTCATCTGTACCTTAGACTAGATCTGGAGACGGGGTTTAATTTTTTTCTATAACTTGTGCCATATACCAAATTTAAATTAAAAAATTAGTTCATCACGTCCAGTTAGACTGGAAGCCGACCACAAAAAGTTGGTGAAAAAGCTAGGCACATGATGTTTATAGCAGTGTTCATAATCTCAGATAATTTACTTTTCATCGCCAGTTAATCAATTATTTACTTTAATAAAAATGTACTCTAACTTTATTTTTGAGTGAGCATTTGTAGCAAAAATGTCCTAATAAGTTTTTGTTTGCAATGGAATTTGAAGTGTGTTAAGCATGACATTCAGTTTGTTTTTCCATAACTTTAATATTATCATCGCTTAATTCAAATGGAGCTGGGGCGGGTAAACTAGAAAATAAAAACTAAACATGTTACTTTTAAATTACCTACTAACATGTTTAGTTTTTATTTACGAAGTTTACGTGCCCCGGCTTCACGCAGACCAGTTTTATTACTTCCTTGACATAAACGTTTACAGCTTAGCTAATAAACTACACAATATGTGTTAATTATACACATAAAACCTTCTCCAAGAGTTACTCTATCAAAACCTTCATAAAATCTGTTCAATGCTTTCTTAGATTACGGCTTGTACGGAGACGTGTTGGGCTGTTTATACTATTCACGTCATCTCCATTTGAGTATACGACTAAATGCCGACAGACACTACGCCGACAGACTGAACACCGACACGACTTTATTTCGACGGGACTCTTCGCCGACAGAGCATAATTAGGAAATCTGGCGTTGTGTGGTCACAGTTCTAACCTAACCTAGCAGTTTCGATATTGACTACTTAACTGTTATTATGCTCTGTCGGCGAAGTGTCCTATTGGCGAAGAGTCCCGTCGAAGTAAAGTCTTGTCGGTGTTCAATCTGTCGGCGTATTGTCTGTCGGCGTTTAGTCGTACACTGTCTCCATTTAGCTGTCCCTCATGATCAGCCTACAGAAATGGCATTGGAATATGCCTCTCCAATTGCACGCCATTTAGTTCGATTCCCGGCATCTCTCATCCAGTTGATACCAGCCATCCTGTGAAGATTCCTGTTCCACCTAGCCCGAGGAGTGAGCGAGCACTATGTACCTAAACTATAAAGCTACCATTTACTGGGTACGTCTTTCATTGACTTGAATGTGCCCTGGCATATGGGGTATGTCATGCTCACTCAAATGTCTCGCTGGTGGTGGCGTGTGTGTTGGATCATTGAGTCCCCTTCAAAATGATTGAGCTAAATGGTGCTGATCCATACGTCATGTTCGTGAACGGGCGCCGCCAGTAGGGACTGGTCATCTCTTAGCCGCCACGGCTTATTTTTATTTTAATCTAAGTATTTTCATTTCTGGAATTGTTTTTTTTTGTTTTTATCTTTTTTTAGTACGGACGCTTTTAACATGCACGTCTTTCTACATCGTTCTCACATGTTTTTCAGCTTGAATGATGTAACAAAAATGTTGTAACATTTTTTTTTAAGATTTAAAAGAGTGTCCGTGGAGTTTCTTGCCCGTTCTTCTCCACAAGTACCTACTACGCTTTGGAATGGGCAACTAGCTTCATCTTTCTGACTGACCGACCCCTTGACAATTCAAAAGTGCCTGTAATTGGTTTACTTGAAATAAATGCTTTGAGTTTGAGTTTGATGGCACCTTATGTTAAAAATAATGTTATACTAAAAATAGTGTATGTAGTATATGAAAGAAGAAAACATGTTGCTCCAACCTCAAATAAATTGGTGTAACTTGACGAAGGCGATGATGTTTTTGTCGGTAACTGGGTCAAAACTTTAAAACAGACTTCATAAATCGTCACCCAGACTTCTTAATCCAGATTCCAAACTTCGTAACACTACATTTCTGGTTGCTAAATCACTTCGATAATCTGCTGGATTGATGCCAGAAACTATGTATAAAATAGACGTTTATCACCCAATAAAAGCATTGGATACGTACTGAAGAAATGCAGGCTTGTTAATAGATTTTAAGAATAAGTATTATTTCAAAGTTCATCGCGTCATACTTGGCAAGTGTTATTGAGGAAAAGCCTAATTAAGAACAACTCTATTGGCACGGTGAACGGCGGTTTCTGAATTCATAAAAGCTTGGGGGAAACGGCTAGATTTTGAAATGTCAATTTCTATGATTGGATACCCCTCCGTGCCTCGGAAAGCACGTTAAGCCGATGGTCTCCGCTGTCATTCGCTGATCTTTAACAATAGTTACGGATAGACAAAAGCCCGAAAATATGCAACGAGTCATGCGGAGGGGTACCGTGTCATCTTAACACTTCGTTGTGGAGTTAAGATATGCATTCGCTCCATGTTAAATACTGGTATCCAGCTGCATCCGGTTGGACCGAAAGCCGACCGCAACATAGTTGGGAGAACATAGTTAGGAGAGTCTGATGATGGACAATAATTATTAAGACTCGAAACGAATGTTTAAGTTTGTATTATAACTACCTTAAGTGCAATTAAACAGCTGTAAACCAGAGGACCACCACAGGTGAAGACACTACATGTAGTGAGGAAATCGGCATAATACAATAATAAAAAAAACCGACCAAGCGCGAGTCCGTACCATTATCTATAAAAATGGCAAAAAAATCATGTCTGTTGTATGGGAGCCCCCTTAAATATTTATTTGATTCTGTTTTTTAGTAAGTATTTGTTGTTATAGAGGCAACAGAAATACATCATCTGTGAAAATTACAACTGTCTAACTATCATGGTTCATGAGATACAGCCTGGTGACAGACGGACGGACGGACGGACAGCGGAGTGGGAGTAATACGGTTCCTTTTTACCCGTTGGGTATGGAGCCCTAAAAAACGAAGACATTACTGTGACACCAACCTGAACTGGGCTCACGTGAGGGCACAGCCCACTCTCTCAAAAAGAGAGGAGGCCTGTGAATGAACGCTAAGTGAACATGAAGTGACAGCGCGGGCAGGTGATGCGATGTGACGCGGACGGGAACAAGAAACTTCACGAGGACAAAATGAAGTGACAGCGCGGGCAGGTGATGCGATGTGACGCGGACGGGAACAAGAAATTTTACGAGGACAAAATGAAGTGACAGCGCGGGCAGGTGATGTGATGTGACGCGGACGGGAACAAGAAACTTCACGAGGACAAAATGAAGTGACAGCGCGGGCAGGTGATGCGATGTGACGTGGACGGGAACAAGAAACTTCACGAGGACAAAATGAAGTGACAGCGCGGGCAGGTGATGTGATGTGACGCGGACGGGAACAAGAAGCTTCACGAGGACAAAATGAAGTGACAGTGCGGGCAAGTGATGTGATGTGACGCGGACGGGAACAAGAAGCTTCACGAGGACAAAATGAAGTGACAGCGCGGGCAGGTGATGCGATGTAACGCGGACGGGAACAAGAAACTTCACGAGGACAAAATGAAGAGACAGCGCGGGCAGGTGATGCGATGTGACGCGGACGGGAACAAGAAACTTCACGAGGACAAAATGAAGTGACAGCGCGGGCAGGTGATGCGATGTGACGCGGACGGGAACAAGAAGCTTCACGAGGACAAAATGAAGTGATAGCGCGGGCAGGTGATGCGATGTGACGCGGACGGGAATAAGAAACTTCACGAGGACAAAATGAAGTGACAGCGCGGGCAGGTGATGCGATGTGACGCGGACGGGAACAAGAAACTTCACGAGGACAAAATGAAGTGACAGCGCGGGCAGGTGATGCGATGTGACGCGGACGGGAACAAGAAACTTCACGAGGACAAAATCACGGACAAAAGCCATTTAAAACACGCCATTTTAATAATCAACATAAAGCATCTTCCTTAAACTATATCACTCTTACAATATTTTCTTTCCGTTTTTCATTTTTAGGGTTCCGTAGTCAACAATTTAAGGAACCCTTACAGTTTCCGTCCGTCTGTCCGTCCGCAGCTTAGCTCAGAGACTCTTAATACAGTAGAGCGTCGATTAAAATATGTTTGACATGTAATAGTGTTTGTACCTACTTACAGAAAATAAATCATTTATCATTTATCATTATCCGAACTAATTGGGGGACTTGGGTGTTCGGAAAATCGTTATTTTCGGATACTCGAACTACCTGTATGTATATTGATTCAGCCATACATATTTACGTACAGCCGTGCGATTCTGTAACCATCTCACCGTGAAAACTTGGGTGAAGTGACCTGTCATTAGGGATTAACACTATTGACACTGCTCACTTCAAGCTCACTTCACTTATAATATCACGGTGAGATTTTTACAGAATCGACGTGCAGGTTAATGAAAACCATATTTACATTTACATAACAAATCGACAAGTCGTGACAAGTGACTGCCGCAAGCGCGGGAGGCGGGAGAGAGGCACGCGGGAGTCGGGCGGGCGTAGTAGTTCGGATAAGCGGTCGTTCGGTTGAGCGACGTTCGGATAATCGACACTCTACTGTAAATACTAAATTCATATCCATTAGTAAATAAAGTAATTTAACTTAAGACCTTAAGTGAGGCGTTTAAACTTAATTAATGTAACTTGTATTAATTCTGAGCTTAGGGATTATTTTAATTAATCTATTTTATTCTTAACTATTCCAGACATCTGTTAAGTTAGGTCAAGTTATTAAGACTGACAAACAAAACTTATATTTTGAGAAATAGTATTATTCTGAAGTTTCTACTGCTTTATTGGTGTAGTGGTCGTAAGCGCTACAACTAGTCATGAGGTCCGGGGTTCGATTCCCGCGTCGGAAAAAATGTTATCAAGCGGATGGTCTGACGGTAAATATTTACCTGTGGTTTTCTGCAAAACCATTGTATTACAAAGACAAAGCTGAAATATTCATGTGCCGGTAATTACAACAGCACTCGAATGGGTGCCGCTGTAATTAAGGTTTGAAGGGTATTCTTAAAACCTTAATTACAGCGGCCCCCATACGGGCCCTGGGCGTCGGGAGTCAAGAGCCGACTCCCGGCCACCGTAGGCGCGGGCTTGCGGACGGCGAGCAATGGGCAGTTCGCCGTCCGATAAGGACCAGGCCCGGGTCGACGGCGCGTTGTGTTCCACGCGCGCCTCGAAGAGTTGTCAGCAGTAACTGACGGGGTCCGCTGGGGCCGATGCCTGCCAGGGTCGCGGGTTGTTCGTAAGAGTTACCGTGGCCCTTGGCTCAGGCAACTGAAGGTCTGACACGCCCTCCCGCGCCGCCCAGAGCGGGAGAAGTTATTTGTTAATTTCACGCCCAAAAAAAAAAGGGTATTCTTCAAACCGGAACACATCAACGCTGCTGGACGGCAGAAATAGGTATGTTAGTACTTCGTAGTACGTACCTAGAAGAGTTTCTTTAAAAGAGCTTATACCCATGAATAAACTCACGCCTTCTTCCCATATGGATAGGCAGTAACTATAGAACGCCAACTGACTTGCTACGATCTTCAAACACTTCTTTTGCTTCGTTTACGTTCATACATCTGGGCATACATGCACGCCAGTTGCGAGTACTCCGCACCCGAGCTGTCTGAAGAACATCGCCAATAAGTTCACATACAATAAAGCAACATGCAGCTATTTATTTATTGCTATGAACAAATGTTAGTTCATAGCAATAAATAAATAGAAACGTATGAAATAATGACCTTAAAATAGGCCACTGTAGGTTTTAGATATATGTGTGTAATGAATAAGATTCTCCTTATTACAACTTCTGCCTGAATAAAGAGAGGAAATTCAGAAATAATTTATAACTACCGAAAGCTCGCTTTAAAAACTCCAAATCCGTCGTACAAAAGAAACTTCGACCAATAAATTCACACCTTACGGAAATCCTAAAGTAAAAGATAAAATTGCTCGCCACAGTGTTACCCAAATGTTCGAAATTCGAAGTCAGTTCCCGCATAAAGTTTTTGCCTTCAAAATCAAAAGTCAGTTATTCAAACTAGGCTGAGAATCAGCACTTTTCGAACGTCAAAATTACAAAAGACAGTCCCCCAAAACGCCCGCCCTTTACCACTTTCTAGTGCTTTCGCTGGGAAGAAGAAGTGGCGCAACAAACTCCCCAGCAGCACAGCTGTCTGTTCAGTTAGAAAATACTTGATTGAATACAATACAAGGTATACAAAGTAATTAACATTACAAGACACAGAACACTAAATTAAATTATTTGCCATAATATGTCAGCTAGCTGCGCCAATATACCAAAAATACAATAAAAAACTATACGTACTCAAGCAAAAAATAATAAATCAAAATTAAATAAAAGCCTCCAGGTGTAAAGTGCGTGACCACTTACATATTTATGCAATGCTGGGTTCTGTTTACATAGCTGTCACTTGAAGTCACAAATGATAAACTGGGACCATCGAAGGAAACTAAATACACAACAATAACACACTTCTTCGGAAGTATCGGGACACTGCACCGCTCCAATGGATAGGCCATTGGAGCGGTGCAGCGTGGAGATTAAAGCTATGGTTTGCTAGAAGAGCGGTGACCGCCCAATAACGTCCGGAATTTACCGGCAAATGACGTCACTGAAACGTTATCTATGAAAGTAAGTTGGTGTGTTTTCCTAGACAGCGTTTTTGACACCGTAAAGTAAAACCCCGCTGCCCAAAGTATTAAATCGCTAGATTGTTTTGCCCTCACCGTACTAGTCACGCGAAAAATTGTCCGTACTGAGAAGATTGAGCTCACACTTTGTTAAATATCGTTTCTGCCGGTCGATTCTGTTAGAGATTCTAATTCACCGTGAGAAGTTAGGTGAAGTGAGCTGTTATTCCATCTGATGCTAGGGATTGACACTAATGACAGCTCACTTTAAGCTCACTTCACCCGAGTTATCACGGTGAGATTTTTACAGAATAGCACTACTGTTATCATAGAAACGCTATTTAATAAAGTGAGCGAACATAGCACTGGAATGACTTGATTGTTCAAGTCAAGTCAGTGCTATTTATGTTCGCTCAGTTCTCCGCTTTGCTCGCTCGCTCCGCTTGCTAACCGCCCCAATGGACACGCAGCCTTATCGAAGTGAAAATGATTTGTCGAGAGATATCCCATCTCTAAAAAGATGTAGGTATTATTGCTGTTTTAAGTACCTTTTGGAGATGTTTCGTTTTCACTAATCGGATTGAAAATTTATCTTTTTTTCCTTCTTGGATATTATTAAGGATTGCTGAGTAATTTTTCTGCAATCGGTTTTTGATTTTTCTAAGAGTTATTTGAAGGACCAATGTTAGCGATATTTAACGGCAGGTTATCCGAATTTGCCTGTTTGAGAATCTATTTAAAATGTTTTTTATTTTTCTATTTAGATCCTAAAGAAAAATTAATAATATTATATGTCATAGATCCTTGTTTTAGGGGAGGGGCCCGTGGCCAAATAATGACAGCCGCACAGGTCGATCGGTCAGGTTAAGCTACGCTTGCCGCGGTTGCTCTGTGGATGGGTGACCATCTTTACATACCGAGACCCCTCCGTGCCTCGGAAAGCACGTTAAGCCGTTGGTCCCGGCTGTCATTCGTAGATCTTTGACAGTCGTTACGGGTAGTCAGAAGCCCGAAAGTCTGACAACCAGTCTTACCTAGGGGTGTCGTATTACCCAGTAACTGGGTTGTGGAGGTCAGATAGGCAGTCGCTCCATGTAAAATACTACTATTCAGCTGCATCCGGTTAGACTGGAAGCCGACCCCAACATAGTTGGGAAAAGGCTAGGCAGATGATGATCCTTGTTTTAGGGAAATCAACGGTTCAAATACGATAAATTGTTATGTCCTCGATGATGAAAAAAAAAAACTTAAGGAAAAACATCAAACCTAAGAAAAATAATTCAGTTGATCCGTCAGCAAATATTTTATACTGCGACATGTATTTTCCGCAAAATGGTCGGCGGCGGCGCGTCGTACATAAATACGTTGTGCTCCATTTGGGGGAGGCGGAGGTAGCTTTTCAAAGGCCTACGGACCCGGAAAACCTCGCCTTTCTGACATTTTTATCGAATTGATATGTTTTTCCTCATTTTATGATATTAGGCGAAGAAACAATAGCTTGATGTTCTTGTTTAACCTGTTAACCGAGCGGGACGTATATATAAATACGTCAAACGTAAACAATAGCGTGCACGGGTAAGACATATGAATACGTCCTTGAAATATATGTTGCGCCCTGGAACGGGTGGGACATATAGTTTCGTACAACAAAGGTTTTAGTCATCGATACCTGTCGATACATGCCGAAACATGAATTTAAGAAACGGAGAAAATCAGTATAATTTTGCTATTGAGAGTGGTGGACGAGCAGTGACGAGTACGTACTTACACTTACCGATGTATTTTCGTATTGTATTTTATTTACTTTTATTTTTTATTAAAAAAAAATAATAATAATATGAAATTACGTTCTCCGGGCGTGACGTACTGACACGTCCTAGTGAAAGAGCTCGCACCAGTTATATGCTGCGTGATTAAAAAGGGAATTCCCCGGTTAACAGGTTAATAACGAGCATCTTGTTAGGATTACAGACTACATTCTTTGCATACTTCTATTCACATTGTGTTTCCATAACAAGATACAGCTATCACAAAATGACTGCCAATCGATCTCATTTTGTGGTCAACTATGAGGCTAATATCACACCTGCGCTGCGAAACCATTGCAGCAAAACCGCAATAGTTCCGCCATGTCTGGTCCGTTGTACGACAAGCAAAACTACCGATTCTGAGGCACAGATTTAGTTATGATACTCGTACTAATCTCTTTTCCGTATGATTTCGCATATCTGCTTACACCTCCGCGTTCAGCCTGCTGTATCGCGTTTGTTTCGCATGTATCTGTGGCAGTCTACAAATTTATAAAGTGCCTTGCCAAGTGTCTTACCAGGTGTCTTGAAGGTGCCTGGGGTAGACTGGATGCGGAAGGCGGAGGACAGGGTATTGTGGCGCAGTCTGGGAGAGGCCTATGTCCAGCAGTGGACTGCGATAGGCTGAGTTGAGGTGTCTTACCTGCCTAACCAAACGGAGCTGTCCATTTGAGTTTCATAACTCGTTTTCCGATATCGCAAAACTTCATACGTCTATGGTTCTCGTCGTTTGGCCATCAGTCTATGAGCCTTATGCCAAGCACGGAACGCTAAATGACACGTCTCAGCACCGTAAGTTATGGTGGGCAGAACACACTGGTTATACAACGTGTACCTCTGAAATAGGTCAATTGATTTTGAATTCAATTGACCTATTTCAGAGAGAAAATAAGTCATTAAATTTTTTTTAAAGGTTTTATGTGCTGTTTTAGTTTTAGAAAGAATATAATAGAATAGAATACTCTTTACTATGTACACCATATAGATTACAGACATAAACCGGCCATTGTGATCATTTCTTGCGTCTGCGACGATCCTTTATTGAGGGAGGCGCCTCCCTCAATAAAGCAAGCCAATGTCAGCGCGGCGCAGCCGCCGCGCTGACATTGGCTTGCTTGACCAATTAATAAATAGACACGGCAACGTTTTTAATAAAGATTTTTTGAAAAATGTGACCTAACTATATTAAAAAGTGGTTCAATTATTTCTGCTCGTTATTCTGATCAAACTATTTTCAGGTTTTGCGCATTTAACGTTACACGTTGTAGAGGCGGGACTTCAGAAATTGTGGAATTTTGGCTGACTTCAGAATGTTGTATAGTTAGTTAAATGTGGCCCACCCAAGCTGTATTCTTCTCAATATCTCAGTTTGTTGATGCTCTTTGCCAAATTAAAGAATATGGCCAAGATATACATACTGATCTACCATCACCAAAATTTCATTTCTGACTTTGACACAAGGATTTGAATTCCTGAAGATGTTTGCAATAACCTTCATCTTGGCCATATTTATCCTTAAAAAAATCATCATAAAGGTGAAGTGGTGAAGTGCCTTTTAGCCGAGCTAAATAAATATCACTGGCTAAGCACAACACTAAATATTTGCTCTACGAACTCCTTTGATAATGAGGCAATACGTGAATACTGGTTAAATATGGCAATACAACCCTTGTTATCCATAGGGGTAATATAAACCTTACGTTAACTACATAAGGTTCGAATTTCCCCAAAGATAGGCAAAGGACAGACCATTGCTGGGATTACGCTTCCGTGTTTAATCAACTGGCTTTTGTTTTACCAACATCATTAATAATTAATGTATGCTTTATTTAATAATTAAATGACAATAAAACAGGTTAGTTTAAATTAGAATTTCGGATGCTTGAAGAAGCCTCCTCGTGAAGCGCAGTTTGTTCCGCCAGTTATTCAACTGAACCGAGCGCTCGGCGCATTATGGACAGTCACACCCAACACCTTATTTGACTGGCCAATTCTTTCCTTGCGGTGGAAGGGCAACGCCCGCCTGGTTTGCGACCACCCTCCCACTGCTGTGTTTTGTCGATGCGTGGAAGTTCCAGTGTCTTAGGCATCTTCTGGGCACGCTCGTTCCATCATATACCCAGCTGTCATTCTTGCATCTTTGGCAGTCGTTACGGGTCGTCAGAAGCCCGAAAATCTACCAACCAGTCTTACTATTCAGTAACTGGGTTGTAACCCATGTAAAAAAAATCAGTAGACTGGAAGCCGACCCTAACATAGTTGGGAAAAGTCTACACGTCACATAGCAACAAAAATCAACTCTCCCGAAACTTCTCGCTAGATTTGTCATTCACATAATATTCTCACGAAGAAAAACGTTCTACCTTTTCCATACCTACGCCCCTGCAAGCCCCTTATGTTTGCAGAACACCCCTATTTGATGGGTAAACATGCTGTGTAAACACCTTAATGAGTCAAGCAAGTACAGGAATAGGTAGTAACTTTGCGATAGTTATTGGACATGGTATTAATTAATAAATGTAGAAATAAAAGGATATTAAGAAATTTGCAAATATAGGGTTATTTGACAGCCCTGTTGGTCTAGTTGTCAGTGGCTCTGACTGCTATACGCAAGGTCTTGGGTTTGATTCCCACCCAGGACAAATGTTTGAGTGATGAGCACGATCATTTGTTCTTTGTCTGGGTGTAATTTATCTATTATATGTATGTATTTAGAAATATATACTGGGTGTCCGGAAAGTCATGGATTACCTTTTACCTGCTGACGGGTCACATCGGGAACTACCAATAAAAAAAATGACCATGGTAAAAAGTCTTATGGTTTCCGAGTTATTTGATGTTTAATGAAATTTTGGAAAATCTCTACGTTTGATCAGTTTTTTCCATGCCATTTCTACGAATGAAAACTTTTTCGAGTACAGTTTTTTTTTATATTCATCTTGAATCATCCTACCATCGATTGAATACAAGAAAGTTAAATACCTAAAATTGAGGTTCAGCTTAAAATTTTCACCAAAAAAAAATTTACTTACCTTTGTTTTGATCGGCCCTGGTGAAAAAAAACGTTTATTGGTAGGTTATTTTTTTTATTGGTAGATCTCAATGTGGCCCATCAGCAGGTAAAAGGTAATCCATGACTTTTCGGACACCCCGTATGTATGTTTATCAGTTGTCTAGTAAATATAGCACAAGCTCTGCTTAGTTTGGGACTAGATGGCGTTGTGTGAGAGTTGTGGAATATTATTATTATTATTATTATTTTAATTCCCCAGTTAAACTCCGCAAGGGTATCGATATCTAAACACAATAAAATAAAAAATTAAGAATATATTCAATTCCTTTTTGAAAAGCAAAGCTACACAAAAATGTTACTTTTTTGAAATATTAGGCCCGTTTACAAACAAATCGTTAAATGAGTTTAGCGCTAAGTATTATTTAAAACCTCTTTATGTCTCAAGGCTGAGGCTACAGTAGGCAGGACTACCACATAGACATTTATTGTCAACTATGTCATTTTAAGTCGTGGAAGTGACGTACTACCTTGGGGTGATAAAGCAATAACCAGATGGACTCAACCTTCACAGACCCTGTATTATGCAGAATACATGCAACGCACCAAATTATGCTTCAGCTAAATGGCTAACAGACGCGTCTGTTTATTGTATGTATATCTCTGCAAACTGTGCAGATATCTATGTATATGTGTATAGACAGCTAATCTCAGTCCCAAGCATAGTTAATTGTGGGATTGTGCAGTACTAAAATAGGTGTGTTTATTGTTTGAATGCAATTTCGTTTATGTGAATGGAAGCAGGGACATCGACGCGCCACCGTTTACCACGGATTCTGTACCCACATGGTTCTGAACCGACTGGAAAAATTCAACGCAGGGGGCGTCGAAATTTTCCAGTTGGTCATTTAAAAAAAAACTAGCTGTTCCATACATGACAATATTTAAAATAATTTAATTAGCAAGATCTAAATTAACAGCTGTTTTATAAAAATAATATAATAACACTTATTTGTGGAATAAAATTTGTGTATTGACTTCCAAGTTTATTGTTTGTTTGTTTTTTGTTTGTTGTTGTTTTTTGTTGTTTGTTGTTGTTTAGTGTTTGTTTGTTTGTTTTTTTGTTTATATTGAAGGCTCTCAAAAAAAATAAATGGAGTAATACCGATCGGTAAAAAAGTGTAGAAATCTAGAAGTTAAGATTTAGGGAAGTATTCGTCAAATCAGTTCGCGAAATGAGTTGTTAACAGTGTATTTTAAGGATGAATAAATATTTGACTTGTTATTGAGTGTTAATAGTTTCATTGATACACTTCTGACTATCTCATAACATTTTGACTGCGTAAGTATGGCACTTTTGTAGGAAACAACAATTAAAAAAAAATAACTGACGGATTTCTCACTTTCTCTGAATCGATGGTAAGCGGTTGTGCGTAGATGTGGGCCTGCGTGTATATTAAAATGTACAATACGAGCCACTTTTACAAACAGTGGTACGTTTTAAGCACATAGATGTGCATCCAATGGAGTAGACTTGAAGATGGAAGGATTGTGTCAGAAATTATATGGCTAAGAAGGAGATGAACTCTGAAAATTATTTATTACTGCTAGTGGGATGTGTGAAAGAAAGAAAACGTGCTGCAATCAAGGGAATGGTGAACTTTTTTTTTATTTCCACCCTTTCAAACCTTCAAAAGGCGCTCGAGGAGTGTGGATTTTTACCCCATTAAAACCATCCCGGCGGACACCATCTGCACACGGAAGGAGGGCACCGTTACCTCTCAAAAGACCGATCCAAGACCGCTTCTGTGCAACATCTCCGGGGAGACTGTAAAGGGATCTCCCCAAAACCTAACCATGCAAGAGTGCCAGGCAGCACGTGACAGAGTCCCCACTAAACGCCCGTGACCCTACCCTAAAGGGGATGGTGCCCCGCGCTTCCTACTTGAAAAGCCGGCAATCAAACCTGTCTGCGATCACACAAAAGACCTCTAGTGTACTAGATAGATATTGCGACTGGCTAGGTTGGCGGGGTACACAGTCTTTACTTAGATTGTGACCTTTCTACAAACAAATGGTAACAACTTCCGTGCGATTCTGTAACCATTTCACCGTGAAAACTTGGGTGAAGTGAGCGTGGAGTGAGCTGTCATTAGAGATTAACACTATTAACACTGCTCACTTCAAGCTCACATCACTTATGATTTCACGGTGAGATTTTTACAGAATCGACCAGTTGATCACACAACACACAGTCACACAGCCTTTTATATTCCCACTGCTGGCACACAGACCTCCTCTCTGTGAGAGGGAGTGGGCCGTAACTCCACCACATGGGCCCAGTGCGGGTTGGTAGATGTCACATGTCTTCGAATTTTTGGTTCTAGGACATGCCGGTTTCCTCACGATGTTTTCCTTTACCGTTTTGAGAGAAGTGGTGATGAAATAATTTACATCAAGTAAAGTACCTGTCTGGGTTCGAACCCTCGACCTGCAACTCGTAAGTAGTCAGGGCTGTTACCTCTGGTCCACAAATTTTTCGTCATTTTAATAGTACATTCTTCACCGAGAGGAGAAAGTGACCGATTACCGTCGAGGGTGTCGTTTGAAGCCCGAGCCGTAGGCGAGGGCTTTAAAACACCCGAGAACGGGAATCGCACTTTCTCTCGAGTGATACATAGTGCTTTATACTACACCTACGAGGAAAATAAAAAACGAAATCTTTATTTTACTTTCTACGAAAACTGAATCCTCAAACAACACACAAATTGGAAATGGCGCCAATGGCGTCTGCAATTTTTTTTTTCAAATTGTTTATTCTGCCGCCGCAGGGTCGCAATACCAGCCCGACACACACACACACACACACACACAACACACACACAACACAACAAACACAACACACAGCTAGTGGCCAGTGTCATTTTGCGAACTTGGAGATAAAAACTCACTGTAAAAACTTTTTGGCTTTTGATATTTAGGTTACCGGCGCATAGTCTTACCCAAAATTAAAAAAGAAAAACTACGTAAGAAATGGATTTTCATACACTTTTCTCTCCCGCTCAGATGCGTTTTCTCCCCGCACATTTGTTCGATATGCAATGACGTACTTTCTACCGTAAATTTGATAAAGTATCAAGGTACTTTCCAAGCAGGTGTAGTATAAAAATTTAAAACTCACACTTTACTTCATTAATGGGTCTCAAAACTCCACTTTTTCTCGTTAAACACCAGCAAAATACGCTACTTCCTACAACTTTCAGTTAAAAAAATAACAACTTAAAAAACAAAACTGCTGACACTACCGTCCGCAACTCGGCTCGTTAGAACGAGCGTGAAACAACTTCATTTTGTATTAGCACGCCAACTTTGCTTTAGTGTCACAAAGGAATAAGTTGACATAGTTCTACACTGTACACGACGATATTTAACCAAGCTAGTCTATTTCGAAAGTTTTTGATAAAAATGTAAACAAGTACAAAACGTACCTGTGGATGACTAATTGTAGTCACTTACAAATGTTTTTTTTTTTAGTAAACATTCTTTCATTGATTCACAAACGCAAAACTACTAACAAAAAGCGTCAATTTACAAGTTATAACTGAAATATACATATATTTTATACATGTATATAATAAAAAAAAAATGAAGAAAACGGGAGGAGCTCATTGGGCATCAATAAACTCGCCCGCATCGCTGTCAATGGGATAAGTGCCCAAAAGACGGAAGCATTACCACGTTGGATGGCAATGCTGATTTTTTGGGCATTCTTTTCTTTCTTCTTACACATTGAATGCTTTGATTTGATTATTTTGAATAATAACAGCCGCACAGGTCGATCGACCAGGTTAAGCTACGCTTGCCGCGGTTGGCCTGTGGATGGGTGACCATCTTTACATAGCGAGACCCCTCCGTGCCTCGGAAAGCACGTTAAGCTGTTGGCCCCGGCTGTCGTTCGTGGATCTTTGACAGTCATTACGGGTAGTCAGAAGCCCGAAAGTCTGACAACCAGTCTTACCAAGGGGTATCGTATTACCCAGTAACTAGGTTGTGGAGGTCAGATAGGCAGTCGCTCCATGTAAAATACTGGTATTCAGCTGCATCCGGTTAGACTGGAAGCCGACCCCGACATAGTTGGGAAAAGACTAGATAGATGATGATGATTTGATTATTAGAATGCTTAAACGCCAAATTCTAAAATTTCCATCCATCCATAGAATCCGCGAAGACTTACTTAAAAAAAAATCGCTTTGGAACTCTGTGCGCTGAGTGAGGTTCCAGGTTCCGAGAACTTTACAGAATAGCGCAACTAAAAAAAAAAAACTGACTGAAACATACGAAGACTATTTCCTTTTTACAAAAGATACCGATACTTTGATGTTAAAAGTCACTTATCATAAGATCTAACGTCGGTTATAGTACTCGTGAATCGCAAATGAGTTTCAAAACTGCTTTCTGAACGAAAATAATTTATCTTTGTGTTTTCGAACTGTATGGATATTGGAATTTGGCGGAAATTGATGTTTCTTTGTGTCTGATAAGTAGATACATAAAATTGTAATAAGGAGATCTCGGATGTAATGTTAATAATTAAGAAAATTGAATCGAACCGCAAATCGATCGCTATAACACGAAAAGATCTGTAAATTTATCACAGTTGAATTGCTAACAGCTTCAGTGGGCCGCAATTAGTAAATTGGATGACATTCTGAAATCAGCTATAATTCCACAATATCTGAGGTCCCTCCATACACGTTGCCGGTAGCCATTCAGTAAGCTGCCTAGCCTTTTAACTAAACGGCGCCATTCAATTAGCGGCCTGAATGATATTCAGCCAATGCATCTAATACAACATTGTGCCGTTAAGTTAACCTCTTATGGGGCGCTGTCCATATATTGGACACCATACATTTTAATTTTCACGGCTAAACTAAACGCTAGACAAATGCAGCAGTAAAGCTCTTGGAAGAAAGAGCAAAATAGAGTGTGTCAAATGCAAAGTAGCATTATGTATTGCACCATGTTTTGCACAATTTCATACACGAGAAGGGGCAGTGTCCAAAATGTGAATTTTTTTTAATGTAAAAAAAAGAACCGTTTTGAATCAATATTAGTTTTAATTTTAACATACAAGCCAGGATCTTCTGCCCTATAAAGGGTTAAAAGGCTAGGCAGTTAACTGAATGGCTAATTAAACCAGCTGGCGGCGACATGGTCATAAAAAATAAAATAAATAATTCGGTTTTCATTCTAAAACACTTTACCTAAGCAATCAAAGAAAAGTCAACATCTTGTCAAATTCATTCCTTCAGGAATCTCCTGAAAATATTCATGAATATTGTTTAAGGTCAAATCGGGTCAGGCGTCAAGCCTTCCAATAACTAGGGATAAGGTATAGTATCGATATACGCACTAGGATCGGAATAAATGTATCGATACTTACGAATGGAGTTTTTAGTAACC
Organism: Eremobia ochroleuca; assembly: GCA_949629135.1. Taxonomy (NCBI): domain Eukaryota; kingdom Metazoa; phylum Arthropoda; class Insecta; order Lepidoptera; family Noctuidae; genus Eremobia; species Eremobia ochroleuca. Next base: position 6,086,855 of record OX451412.1, read on the forward strand.
AATTTTTATAGTTTGGGAACATTTAGGCTGGCTCGCGAGACTCAAATTTTTTTTAAGGTACTGTCGTCATAAGGAAATGACTTAAAAGCTACATAAAGTATGGGCGACTGCCCTAAGCATAAACAGAAAGGGAAATGCCCATTTGATAAAGAGGTTTTGGCCAAGTGACGCCCACGTAAGAAATAAATTATAGGCGTTAGGGTTCACAACATAGATAAAGAAACAAACACTATTTTTTACATTGAACTCGGTTGGACTTTTATAAATCATATATAAAAATTCAAGGTTAAAAAAGACATACTTACAGGTTTCTGAGTTTTATTCGTTCTCATTTAAATAAATGACAAGCACGTCATCTAGGAATTAGGCTGGGGGATTTATATTTGATTGAAACCTTGCCCAGCCCCAGAAACACACAATTGTCATCACGTGGGCACAACACCCTACTGCTGTCCTCCGACCAGATATACAATTGCAAGAATATTGTCGTATTGCTTCTAATCCTGTTTCGTCATTCTTAACAATTATACAAGTTGTAACCACATCGTAATCAAAGTCGTCGGAATATCAAATAGAAAAACTTAGTAGAAATGAAAATCACAAGTCGCAAGAAAACAGCACCAAACAAAATGTCAATGTCAATCTGTTGTCAATTACGATTATTATTGACGTAGGGGTGAGGTTATAAGATCGGTTTATCGAAAAATCGATATAGAAAAAAACTGGAAACACGGAATAGGTTAAATAGATCGTATCTATTTATAAGGCCAAATATGGATAAACATTTTTTTGCCTCTAAAGAAAATAACAAAAGCGAAACAATACGTAATAAAAGTTGATTTTCCAAAAATCGATTTTTGGTACGTAACCCGTTTTAGTTTCTCGATTTTTTTCCGTAAAAGTTTTCATCCCTACTTTGACAGGACCAACGACCGGAAGTGTTAAATAAGGCAATAAACGATTGAGTTTCTTGATTAAATCAGCTTTTAATTCCGGAGATTTCATGACAAATAAGTAATAGCAATATTTTAGTTACTAAATGGGCATTTTTTTGCATTTATCACATTGCTGGGCAAAACATGGCCAAGAATGGGCGTTTCCCTTTCGAACTATCTCGTAACATTCAAATATTCTTTAATAGTACATTATGATATAAGTGCGGTAAGTTGAAAATTACAGCTGAGGCGATATTGCTAGCCCGAGCCGTAGGTGAGGGCTATAAGAAAGCAGAGGCTGTAATTATCAAACCGCACGTATGTCATACGACGTTTTATAACACATTTGTGAGGAAATAAATAAAACTCGGACTTTCTTAAACGAATAAATCTTTAATTACTTGTTAAAACAGTTATTAAAATTCGAACAGTTACACAATACAGCGAAAAGAAAAAGCGCGTGGAATAATTTTTACCTTTTCACAAATTAGCGATGCGCGCGCATCAGCGTCTTTTGTTTATGGCAAAGGCACAAAAAACAGCCAGTATTACTAATAAAGTAAATTAATACTTTTGTGTTTTTGTTACAGATAAATGGTTGTAATTAACTGTCAAAATTAATTAAATTAAAGAATTAAATGTTTATTTATTATATTTTATCTCCCATAGTTAATTTTATTCATAAAATGTTGACCACTTTTCTGACATAAAAACTCTTTGCTAAGATTTAAAAAAGTACCGTTCGTTTTAGACGGAGCATCTTGATAAACCGTGCGCTTTACATTACAATTACGCACAAGTACGTAATGAGATACATTACGATATTGAAATTGGTGCAGTAAGAGACCTTTTACGAGCAAACGTGTTATAAAAGTTTTTTACTTCTTTGTTCATGTTTTTTTGTTTGACAAGGAGAACATAAGATTTTGACATTTCATTTGACGAAATATGTGGACAATAGACCTACTTTAATAGATGTTTACGTAAGCTGAGATAAACAGTATGAATTTGTTCAATCAATCAATCAATCATTTATTATTTGTAAAACATAGATAACAAAAAAAAAATACAGATCTTATAGGTAAATACAGTGCACTATGTTTTGTATATGGTAAGACGTACAAATATGTGTAGTTTTAAAGTTTACAGTAAAAGGAAAAAAAAATTAAAAAGTAAAAGTCAAAAAATTGGCACAGAAATTAGAAAATGTTGAAGTTACCAACCTTGTTATATTACTTATTTTTGCACATTTTAAATATTGAGTCTTGAATCAGTGTGAGAGTAGACAGACAAAAGATCGCGAGTAAAACCTGGATGAGACTAGTACATGCTAGCAGGCATAATCTTCACACGCCTTTGAAATTTTAGTTCTCCGCCGATTTCCTCACGATGTTTTCTTTCACCGTTTTGAGTGCAGTGACGATGTCACCGCTGGTGCACCACTGCTCTCGAAATGCCATATCGGTAAGCATATGAGATGCCTCAGAGAGGCCTATGTGAAAGGCCTGATGTCCCAGCATTACGCCTTTTGGCCTCATATAAGACTTTCTGTTTTTATGTTTGATTTTTTATATTGTTTTGTTTTTAATGTTTTTATGGCTTTTTTGCTTCTGACAACCCGTAATGACTGTCAAAAATCATAGAATGATAACCGGGACCAAAGGCTTAACGTGTTTTCCGAGACACGTAGGGATCTCGGTATGTAAAGATGGACCCATCCACAGACCAACCGCAGCAAGCGTAGCTTAACCTGATCGATCGACCTGTGCGGCTGTTATTATTTAGCCACGGGCCCCTCTATACCAGTATACAAATAAAAGCAATGTATCGTAAGAAAAGTATCTATGCTACTCAGTTATCGATACTTTTTCCGGTACCCTACAAACAACACCGTGATATATTGGAGCTGAAGTCGCACGATCGGAAAGTTCCCGATCGATTTTGAACGGCTATTACGATAACTTTGCCGTAACTTCGTGATGAATGTTAACCGAGTTTTTTTTTTGTTTTGTGATATTCTACTTGATACTTCAAGTAGGCTTTGTGAGGTGAAATCTACTTTGGTTGGACTTTTTGAGGTTTTGAATTTTGTTTTATGATTAGTGATTGTGAATAAGTGGATTTTTCTGAATTAAATTCATAATGAACGGGGCTTGTGGTTAAATAATAACAGCCGCACAAGTCAATCGATCAGGTTAAGCTACGCTTGCTTGCCGCGGTTGGTCTGTGGATGGGTGACCATCTTTACATACCGGGACCCCTCCGTACCTAGGAAAGCACGTTAAGCCGTTGGTTCCGGCTGTCATTCGTGGATCTTTGACAGTCTTCCTTTGTGTTTTTTTTTTCATTATTCTGTTATAATAATATTAAAACCATTTAGTAAATAAATATTTGATTATTTTAAAAGTATAAAAATGTTCTTTTTTATTGTTTATATTTCTTATGCGTGAAAAGGCTGGGCAGATGATGACATTTCCTGCGCGTATCCCAAATAAAATACTTTTCTTTCTTTCTTTCTTTCCATATATAATTTTAATATGATCACGTAAATATTTTATTCCACCACCAGAATAACAAGTCGTGTTATCAATTTCATTCGCTTGCGCAATAAAATATCAATTTCCTGCTTAAATTTATGGAGCCAACGAGAGAAGGAGTGAGCCTTGAATTATTGCACGAAATTGATTTATATTTTATTATGTAACGTACCAAGGTATCGTGTTACTTAGTAACTGGCTTGTGGAGGTCAGATAGGCAGTCACTCTATTTAATATTGGTATTTAGCTGCTTCCTGTTGGACTGGAAGCCGATTACATGCGATTGCCGCAGACTGGGATAAATTGGGCAGATAGATGATGACTTTGTTATGTAACTCGATCATATAGATAAATTGTCAAAAAAGCTTAGCTGTGCAGCATACGCCGTTAGGAAAATTCGTGACTTAACTGATTTAGAGACAGCCCGTTTAGTTTACTTTAGTTATTTTCATAGTGTGATGTCATACGGTATTCTGTTGTGTTTTTTTTTTTTCTTTCTAAATATCTATTTATATACAGAATGACATGAACATTTACTGTTTAAAGTCTTATATTATTTTAATTATTGTGAATGTGAGGACTATGTGGGTCATTGTTTCCGTTTTAATCATGGTCTGGCAGTTTGAGTGGTGTATGCGGTCTACACAAATGTCCTGTCCTTGGTATTGCTCGTCGAAACGTTGAGCTCCTTAAGTTCTGAGTTGAGCTGCACCGTCACTGACGAATACGTGCACTGACTGCACAGGTCCACTAAGTGTGGTTCTTTCCTCAAAAGACCACTTCAGACACCAATCTACATGGTCCTCAAAGATCAAAGATTATATCCGGATTTTTATATACACATTGACATTGATGAATTTTATATAAACAATGACATGGATATTTACTTTGTAAAGTATCTTATTTTTTATTATTATTACTGTGAGTGTGAAGACTATGTGGGTCATTTCTTTTTTTCGGTTTTCCTTCTTAGTTAGTTTTAATCATGATCTGGCAGTTTGAGTCATTTATGCGGCCTAACCAAATGTTCTTTCATTGGTATTGTTCGTCGAATCGTAAGGCTCCTCAAGTTCTGAGTTGAGCTGCACGATTTTTGACAAATGCGTGGACAGGTCCGCTCAATCTGTGTGGTTCTTTACTCAAAAGACCATTTCAGACACCAATCTACATGGTCTTCACATGATCTGACCAAGATTATGTCTGGACTTTAAAAGAGACTGTGACCTCTGAGTTTGTTTCGGCCTTTCTTCTCAGAGTAGTCAGATAGGAAACGCCGACCTCATCTAGTTTAAAAAATATGATTGACATGTAAAAGTGTTTGTACAAACTTACTTACAGAAAATAAATCATTTATCATTTACTTGGGACACTGAATCGTAGGTTTTATACATGAGTCTGATCTTCTCTTGTATTGGCACGAGCTGAAGAAGAATAGAAAGAAAGAAATTTTTGTTATTTTTTATTTGAGACACACCCAGGAAATCCAGAAAAAGGAGCAATTAAAACTTGCAAAATTACATTAAAAACAAACAAAAAAAAAAAGACCTGTGCGAGGCCAAAAACTCTCCTCAATCAGTCGATCAACTCAGCCTATCCCAGTCCACTGCTGGACATAGGCCCAAAAAGGCTCCTATCTCAGTATAATGCTGCGATATTTAAAAAACAAATAGCTCGTGCATATCAACCTTAGTCTAACGTTCCAAGTGTTGGGGCACAGTCTTCCTCTCGGTGAGAGGGAATCGGTCGTAATCCACAACGCAGGCCCGGTGCGCGGTGGTAGATGTCATGTCTTCGTATTTTTGGTTCTGGGATATGCCGATTTCCTCAGGATATTTTTATTCACCGTTTTGAGGAGCAGTGGTGATGAAATAGTTTGCACAAAGTAAAGCACCTGTATGGGTTCGAACTTACGACCTCACAACTCGTAAGCCGCGGCCGTTACCACTGGGCCACCACTGTTTGTCCGAAGAATTCATCACCATTTCTATTTCTGTCACTAAACAGCCTTGCTGTGTTCCGATTTCGAAGGTTCTATTGAGATAAATTAGCTTCAATTATTTTTTCAAGACTCTGTTAATATAATTCTAAAGAACTCCTCTTTTGTTTAGTTTTAATTAGAGGGTACTCGTACTAGCGCATGACAAAATAGCTTCTTTGATAACTATAAGTTACCCTAATTACAAACTTTGACAAAGGAAAATTGGTAAAGTTGATGATTTCGGGGGAAATTGTGTATCCTTTGTCAAGGTTTCAAGTTTAAAGCCGAATTATCCAATAAACAGTCTTCATTGCTTCTTCGTCGTGTCGATGTTCCATTTTGTATGATTTAAATAAGCTCCAACCAGTTCGGCCACTTCGACAGCGTTATCGTTGGCCTTGCAAAAGTCTTCCATAGTTGGTGGACAGAGAGTACGACAAGGGTTGAGGCATCACCTGTGATATGGCTTTGCAGTCACACTGGGGCTCATCGGAGTACCTCAACTTGACTAAGTTGTACCTGCACGGCTTTCTAGTCAGTTAAGAGATTTTTAAGTAGGCCATGGCAGTTAGTGGTGCTGGAAACTTATCTGCAGGCTTGTGGCGGCATCTATATCGCCACATGCGAACTACGCATCATACTGACGTCACGCAAAATCCTGCATCGCGCAAGCGAGGTTTACCGCGCAACTAGCAATATACAAAGTCCCAACATTAATCGCTGGGCAGTTGCCCATCAGACATGACACCTATCTGATCCTTTTTTTCTATGGAAGATGAGTAAACTTTACACCCTGTTCCTGACACCTCTATACTCTATAACATAGTCAGCTGGAGGGGGGTGTTTGAGAAGCATCAGTTTTAATCTTCATTGCTGAGAATAATATACATAAGCCATGATCTAACTTTTCCACTGAAAGAAAAAGCTCTTTCAAATAGTAGTTTTATTCTGTAAAGTTCACTTGGATCCTCACTCAAGTGAGCCCACACAATTCGAAAGCGAACTCATTTGTTTTTAAGTAAATCATTGCGGATTCACAAAGAAACACCGTTCGAATTAAGAAGTGGTGTTTAGAGAATGACACCATAGATTTCAAGAGAATCCGATGCCGAAAATCGTTCCGTTGGCTTTCGGACTTTCCCGAGAAGTGTATAATGCGTAATTAATTCAAAAAGTTTCGCTCGCCACGCTCGTAATTCAAGTCAAATTGACTGGTACTAATGAAAGTTTGTTCCAAAAAAAATTTTATATAAAAAAAAACAACCGACTTCCAAAAAACACTAAAAATTGTGAAAAATAATTTTAATTTTGGAAGTCGGTGTCGTTGGTTCCGCATTTTGGTTTTTTGACACCGACTTCCGAAATTAAAATTATTTTTCACAATTTTTAGTGTTTTTTGGAAGTCGGTTGTTTTTTTTTATATAAAATTTTTTATTTTTCACTTTTTAGTTATATCTACCCCAATCAAATTCATATAAACACTACTTGCTATGTAAATATCAGTGACAGGAAGCTGCATCTGCGTTTATAGGGTACAGACGTGATGTTATGTTGTGCGATTGCGTAAAAAATGCATACATATGCGATAGCAGCAGTCGCGGTTGTTTTATTGGTATTAATTATTATTATAATAAAAAAAATGTACAACCTTTGTAGTGAGTACAGGCGTGATATTATGTTGTGTGATGGTGTAAACAATGCTTAGATATGCTATAGCAACAATCGCGGTTAATCTGCTGTTATTTATTGAAGAGTTCCCCCGATTTCTACAAGATCCCATCATCAGATATTGAAATGGTGACAATGGGACCACACGGGAAGCACCAGCTTTCAAATAAAAAAAGAATCATGAAAATCGGTTCACCCAGTCGGTTATTATGAGGTAACAAACATAAAAAAAAAAAAAAAAAAAAAAAAAAAAAAAATACAGTCGAATTGATAACCTCCTCCTTTTTTTGAAGTCGGTTAAAAATAATAATTAACGTTTGCGCTGTCTGCAATTAATTTTAAATTATGTTTCGTGGTAATGTGATCAAAGTGCTGGGAAATAATTTATGGGTGCATTTCATTAACTCATATTACTCATTAATTTTGATATTTTTGTTGTTTTGATGAGGTTTATAACTGCATAGAAGGATAGCTAACAAGATTTGGAGATCTTAAATACAATACCCAGCATTGCATAAATATGTTAGCGGTCACGCCCTTCATACCTGGAGGCTTTTATTTAATTTTCATTTATTAATTTTTGCTTGAGTACCTACGTATAGTTTCTTATTGTATTTCTTGGTATATTGGCGTTGCTAGCTGACATATGGCAGATAATTGAATTTAGTGTCCTGTGTCTTGTAATGTTAATTGCTTTGCATACCTTGTATTGTATTCAGTCAAGTATTTTCTAACTGAACAGACAGCTGTGCTGCTGGGGAGTTTGTTGCGCCACTTCTTCTTCCCAGCGAAAGCACTAGGAAGTGGTGAAGGGCGGGCGTTTTGGGGGACTGTCTTTTGTAATTTTGACGTTCGAAAAGTGCTGATTCTCAGCCTAGTTTGAATAAATGACTTTTGATTTTGATTTTGATTTTGATTTTGATAATATACGTTCTAAAACTGAAATATATAATTATTATGTACAAGTATATAAAGTGAAAAAAAACGGGAAGAACTCATTGAGCATCAAAAGATTATTCCGCATCGCTGTCGATGGGAAAAGTGCCCAAGGCTGACAGCGTTGCCACGTTGGATGGCATTGCTGATTCCTTGACAATGAAGAAACAAATATCATCGTTTTCTAAGATTTTGGATTAAAATATAAATAAGTAATTAAATAAAAACCAGTTCATCATCATCTGCCTAGCCGTTTCCCAACTTCGTTGGGGTCGGTTTCCAGTCTAACCGGATGCAGCTGAATACCAGTATTTTACATGGAACGACTGCCTGTCCGACCTCCACAACCCAATTACTGGGTAATACGATACCCCTTGGTAAGACTGGTTGTCAGACTTTCGGGCTTCTGACTACCCGTAGCGACTGTCAAAGATCCAAGAATGACAGCCGGGACCAACGGCTTAACGTGCTTTCCGAGGCACGGAGGGGTCTCGGTATGTAAAGATGGTCACCCATCCACAGGCCGACCGTGGCAAGCGTAGCTTAACCTGATCGATCGACCTGTGCAGCTGTTATTATTTAGCCACGGGCCCCTCTTAAAATGGAATACAGATGACTATGTGCGATGTAAGGCAGTGACATGCTATTCAGAATTTTCACACGCAAACCTCAACATCGCATCTTTAACGAGTTCGTTTTGATAAGAATCCCTACTGTCAATTCTCAGGGCTTAAATATCTCTGTATCAACTTTAATCAAAATCGGTTTAGCCGTGTAAGCTTCACAAACATACTGAGTTACTTTTCAGACTTTAAGATTAATTTGGATACAGTAATCTTAAAGCACGTACGATCCCACCCTTCCCCCACACCCAATTCCAATTCCAAGCTCCTCAATACCCCCCAATTCTAACGGAAACTTACCATCTTCCACTATCAACATCCTCCAACGGTTATTAGGGTTGGCAGAGAGCCAAGCTATCAACAAGTTAGATTGACGAAAATTGCTTTGAGAGAGTCTTATTTAGGCGGATATTGTTGGGAGAAAACTGTTTTTTTTAGTTGTTGTTAATAAATATTGTTGTTTTTTCAGGGTTTATACTTTATACGCTAGTTTCAAGGTCATTGGAAAAGTGCCAACTATTCCAGTGACTTTGTCCGCCCTATATTTCCTCAATCAATCAATCAACTCAGCCTATCGCAGTCCAATACTCGACATAGGCTTCTCACGGACTGCGCCACAACACCCTGTCCTCCGCCTTCCACATCCAGTCTACCCCAGCCACCTTCTTTAGGTCGTCCGTCCATCTAGCTGGGGGGCGTCCCACACTACGCTTGCCGATACGCGGTCTCCACTCCAGGACTCCCTATACCTATTCGGTAAGAATTTCGAAAAATCCTTTATTCCTTGTTTACGTTGTGAAGGGAACCTCTGTGCAAAATTTCAGCTTTCTGGCTCCAAGAGTTTGGCCTGGGTGTTGATGAGCCAGTGAGTGAGTTAGGACTTTTCTTTTTATAAGTATTGATTGCTTCATTGCAGAAACTTGTTTAATAATATCGAGTGTAACTGGATACAGAAGGCAGAGAACCGAGTGTTGTGGCCCAACTTAGGAAAAGTGTTTGCCCATATGGAACTGCAAAAGTGTCATCGGAACTACTGTGTAAATTCGGTTATGTTGTATGAAAATCTTTTGATTTTTTTTTTTAATCTTACACAATTTTTTAAAACCTGATATATTAGCGGGAATTTTCGATAAAAAAAAATGGAATTATTAAGATTCTAAGATAGAAACTTGACATTTTGAAGATCATTTTATCCCTCAGATTGTGCAGGAATGCCCAAAACTTTTAGTAACTCAAATTTCAAAAATCCATGGGAATCAAAGTTACAGGGAAAAGCTGTTAACAAATAAAACGGTAGTTTTCCAAACACTAATGAAAAAGTAAAAATCTGCGTTTCAGGAATGTTTTATTAACAGTTTACAACGTTCAGGTTTTTTAATAGCAATTTCAGTACTGAAAGCTGGAAGCTGTGAATTGAATTTTTTGCGGGAAAACTGTGTGTACACATGAAGTTGTTTTATTTAGTGCCTGCTGTATTTTTCCACGAATTTTTCCGTTACTGGAATTCGAGTTAAAGTACTGTATTGAAATACCTTCGAAAAATATTTATAAAAACTCCCGTAATTCAAGCGTATTTTTCAAAATTGTTGATTTTGGAAAAAGAAAATTACCATAGTTAAAAATCAAAAACTTTTATAAAAACTAGGCTGATAAATCAGAAAATTTTGCACGTAAAACATTACATAACGCAGTCCCTCAAAACGCCCAACCATCACCACTTCACAATAAAAAAAAAAATTAAAAAAAAAATAATAATAAAAAATAAAAAAAATCCAGCAGTTTTGGGAATATGGTAGAAATTTAGCTGCAGGGGTCCACAGGAACCAGCAAAATTTTTAACCCTTATGTGAGTGACGAGGTACCCGGGTACTCGTACTTTTAGCATTTTCAAATATAAAATCTTCTGGGGAGGATCCCCCGGCCAGATAGGTGTTGTTTCTGGCGTGCTACTGCCCGACGATTGATGTCGGGACGTTGTAAAATACGCTAGATGCGCGGCTAACTTTGCTTGCGCGATGCAGGATTTTGCGTGACGTCATTGTCAAAATCAAAATCAAAAGTCATTTTTATTCAAACTAGGCTGAGAATTTTCAAATGTAAGATGCTAAAGGTTCCCGGGTACCTCGTTACTCACATATTATAAGGGTTAAAGTGGTCCATGAGAAAAAAGTTTTGGAACCTCAATCTTGTAAAAAAAAAAAATATACATACAACATGTAACGTTAAATGCGCAGAACCTCAGACACCCCAACTGATTTTTAATTCAATTGACCTATTTCAGAGGGAAAATAAATCATTAAAAAAATTGTAAAGGTTTTATGTGCTGTTTTAGTTTTACTGGCCATTCTGATCGTTTCTTACGTCTGCGACGACGCTTTACCGAGGGAGGAGTCGTCACCAGGCCGCTGCGCCGCGCTGACATTGGCTTGCTTGACCTATTAATAAATAGGCACGGCAACGTTTTTAATGAAGATTTTTTTGAAAAATGTGACCTATATTAAAAAGTGGTTCAATTAATTCTGCTCGTTATTCTGATCAAACTATTTTCAGGTTTTGCGCATTTAACGTTACACGTTGTATATAAACATCCGAATTGATAATCTCCTCCTTTTTGAAGTCGGTTAATAAAAACTTTATCGACGGGCAGATCAAGTGACGCGCGTCTTTTAACTTTCGTTGTTGTAGGTAGGTACAGTAGCCTAATTGCGTAACACACTATTATTAATTTGAATCATTTTCAAGCTTTGCTAATCCATTGCTCCATATGTTAGAAGAATGTGTCTGCTCAACAACGAAAATAACGCAATGAATGTTGCTGAACTGTCAAAATGAAACCCATTGCTACTGATAGTGTGTTACGCAATTACCCCGCAAGTACCTACTATTTAAACTAACTACTTAACCAAATGCGACTACTAAGTCACGACCGAAGATTGTTTTGGGGTAGGGTTAGGTCATTTTAATTAGCAATAGACCAAGGTCTCGGGTGTATCTACTTTATAGTTTGAAACACGTCTCATGTCTCTCTAGGCACGACCTAAACTCTGAAGTAACTTGGTGAATTTCTAGTAGTACAAACTATCGTATCGAATCAAATTGGCTCAACTTTATTTATGAAAATTAAAAATTTCCCTTCCGACTGCCAGCCCTGAAAGTAAGGTGTTTGCGGATGAATGGAGTAAAAGAATAAAAAAAAAATATATAAAGCGTTTCTTCGTGGTGACCTTCAAAGCGTCACAAAACAATGTTGTTGTTTGTGAAAGAAAGTATGCAAGGGTTTCATGCTGGTTTTAAATTAAATCATATGGGGTGACACATCGACGCGCCGACTGAAACAATGAATTCAGCACATGATTTTTAGCGTAGAAATCATTTATTTATGGTTATCAAAAAAAAAAAAAAAACAAAATCTGTTGTTATCTATTGGGTTGGCACAAAAGTAATGAGACACTCTACAAAACTCTATACATTTCCTTTTTCAAGTTAATTGTTTTCGATAATATTCTAGAATGTTGTAGAGCATTCTAGGTACTTGTGATATAGGGGTATACTATTATAAAGCCGCCCTCACGATCAGTTCAGTCAGTTTGAAGAAAAATGGACGAGCGTCAAGTTCGAACACTATTCTTATACGAGTACTTGTGAGGCCACAGTGCGCGGGCTGCGGCTGACAATATCAACACTGCATTAAGCGCTGGAAGTACAAGCCGTGCGACGGTGTCCCGATGGTTTGACCGTTTCAAATCAGGAGACAGGAGCCTTGAAAATCAGCCACGCTCAGGACGACTACCCACAGTGAATGATGATGATTTACGCCGCAAACTGCAGTCGAATCCGGATGCTACCACTCGTGAATTAGCGGAAGCACTTAACTGCAGTCACCACGCCGTGGAATACCGTCTGCATGAGCTTGGGTATCGAAAAGTTTCAACGCTAAGAGATTCATGTGCTGAATTCATGGTTTCAGTTTGCACGTCGATGTCGCTGCTGCCAATGTATACAATTTAAATTCAAAATCATGTACTGAACCAATGATAACAGGGCGATGTTCTTGCCACCCTCTAGACAACATAATTCTTTATTTCATTTAAATACTTGTAAATTACATTTTTAAATATTTTTATAAACAAATAAGTTTGACATGACAAGAAGCTTAGTCAATCCTGTTGAAAGGCGTTGAACCGATTTTAAAAGCGATTACCACTTTTCTAGCTTCAGATATCTTTGAACTTTATTCAAATCTAATCAAAACAACACATCAAGAAAACACAATAGGAAACATCTTGAATACAAACTCGCCAAGCTTGGCCGACTTGGCAATAAATTCTTGTCAAGTGGCGGGCATATTGCCAAGTATTGCCAAGTAGACAAGTCTGCTTACCGCTTGTAAGTTAGTGTGAAGTTGGAGCCTTCGGGAATTAAATCTCGGTCTTAGGGTATCGAAACGGTGACAATGCACTAGGGTACGGAGAGCTGGGGTTGTTTATAGTCTGTCCATTTTACTTATTTTTTTAATGAAAGTTAACATAACACTACACCTGCTGAGTAGTTGCATAACGCACTATCAGTAGCAACGGATTTAATTTTGAAACTTCAACAACATTCATTGCATGATTCACGTTGTTGAGCAGACGCATTTTTCGAACATAATTGAAGTAATGAATTACCTTTAAAATGATTCAGATTTAAAGTGAAATAAAGTGCTGTTATCACGGAAGGTTTAGGCAGAGTTGAACCTATCAATAGTAACTTCACATTTAGGCAATTATGTGTAAGTCTCAAGTAATACGAGGTAAGCCAAAACATTAACTGGGCACAAATCCAAACTCCGGGTTGCTACTGAGAAATTTCTGACGGAAAACCCAATAACATTCCGGTCCGACCTGGGAATCGAACCCTAGATATCATGTTGTAGCTCTTGTATCTACTAGACGAAGCAATTGAATGGTTATAAAAATTAAAATTAAATTAAACAAATCTTTAGTTCAGACTAGGTCCATAATGTTGTTAGTATTTTGGTGTTAGGAACAATAATGCTTATGTAAATAGGTAAGTATTGTTAGTTTTCAAAATAGTAATTATTATTTTTAATTCAGACCTAGGACTGTCCCCACCCAGTGTCCCTGAAAGGGACAGTCCGCTCTGGCGGCGATCATTTTTAGAATGCTGTTGTTACCTTGCAGGCGCTGTAGTGAGGAGGCCGCTTTCTTTCGCAAACGGGCATGGAAACCACTGTACTACAACGCCATGAGAATCCCAACAGCATCCTAAAAGCATTATTAAATTGAATACGCAGGAAGTTGCAGTCTCGGCGCGTGTATGACACCCACAGGTCACTCGTGTAAAACGATTGACAGAACGCCTAAAGCCTTAAATTATGCGTTAAAGTTTACAGTTTTCCGTAACACCAAAGCTAGACTTGTCAGTTTTTCTTACTTGTTCGCCCGTCCGATGGATGTGTACATTATAAATTCAACTCCTCGTTCATAGCTTCTGTGGAAGAGAGATCAAATTTTTGCCTATATGTCATAGGTAGATAGGTCGAAGGCTCTCAACGATTATTTTCCCCACCGCTCACTTTGAGAATATATATTTTTTTAGAGACCCCTCATTTTTTTATTTAATCTGTTGGCAATATGAAACAGCTAATCTATTTCCACGATTGTATTAAAACGTGTAACAATACATGGTCATAAGGTAGGATAAATAAATCTCCATCGTGATAGACCCTCAAATGCTGGAGATTGCACCAATAATACCATCTGATATAAGTAATGTAATCTAAGTTAAGGCAGAAAAAGTCACACAAATTATAATTTGAGTTGCTCGTATAACCCAAGACGTGGTGCTTAAAAAGCGAGCTCAAGAAATTTCAAGGCAAATACGACTTCGAAAGTACCACATTTTAAAATTATTTGATAGCACATTTTAATGGCTTAAATAATGTTTGACAAATGACAGACATTTTAGCTCAACATCTTAAGAATTATTTTAAAAGTGAGCTGAACTTTTTATACTAGTTTTCAGGGTTCCTTACCTAACGGTTGTCAATGGAACCTTATTACTAAAACTCCGCAGGCTGTATATTTTGAGCCGTAACAGGTAGACACTTGAAATTTTCACGGAGTGCGTCATACTAGGACCGCTGCGATGAAACGGAACCCTGCGTGTTCGATCCCGACTCGCACTTGGCTACGTTTTTACTGTTTTCATTAAAATTTTGAAAGCGAGTAAAACGATTAAAACTCTTTGCAGACTAAAGAAAAACTAGTTTCTTTTTGAGCAAAAAAGAAGAAACTTAACTTCTTTCGTAACTCAACAAAATGGGTATATTTTTTAAAGAATATTTTCAGACAAAATGCTGTAAAATATTTTCAGTTATAATGAATGCAAATTTTGTCATTTTCAAGTTTATTCTCACTAACTCTTTTGCAACCGACTATACTCGGTCTCGTTATTTTTTAAAAGGAAAATATTATCGCAAATAAAACTGAAGCGTTTTCTTTCTGAGAAGACTTTTCTGTTCCTATTTATTTCTTAATGTTTATACGAGCACAAATGTTATCAAAGGAAAATAAAAATGTAACTAAGAAAGACGTCTTTCAATAAGTTATATGTGAAATTGTTTCCAAAATATCGTTTGCGAAAACCAGTAAGACCTTTCAAATATTTCGACTGACAAGCGAAATCCACTCGGTTTTCAAAAACTCAAATACTTCTTAAAAGTCATCATCTGCCTAGCCTTTTCCCAACTATGTTGGGGTCGGCTTCCAGTCTAACCGGATGCAGCTGAATACCAGTATTTTACATGGAGCGACTGCCTATCTGACCTCCACAACCCAGTTACTGGGTAATACGATACCCCTTGGTAAGACTGGTTGTCAGACTTCCGGGCTTCTGACTCTACCCGTAACGACTGTCAAAGATCTACGAATGACAGCCGGGACCAACGGCGTAACGTGCTTTCCGAGGCACGGAGGAGTCTCGGTATGTAAAGATGGTCACCCATCCACAGACCAACCGCGGCAAGCGTAGCTTAACCTGGTCGATCGACCTGTGTGGCTGTTATTATTTAGCCACGGGCCCCTCAAATACTTCTTAA
This sequence comes from Eremobia ochroleuca, assembly GCA_949629135.1. Lineage (NCBI taxonomy): Eukaryota > Metazoa > Arthropoda > Insecta > Lepidoptera > Noctuidae > Eremobia > Eremobia ochroleuca. The sequence goes on from OX451412.1 coordinate 6,102,634, forward strand.
AAGTACGATACTTTATTTCTGGACCTCAAAAAGAGACTTCAAGAACGGCGAATCCCGGGCAAGCATTTAGCCAGGCCACCATCCAATAACAACCTACGCGGCTTTGGCACATCAAGTTTTACAAAAAGTTCGACTTTGTAGTGCGTCGTCTCTGTCTCTCATACCTCTGTGACAGTCTCTTTTACTCGATGTGTATATGCATATTGATGTCAGGTTACTTTTTTATCACGACAGTAGATAATACGACGACTAGTCCTCAGGCCATCCCCAGGTCGGGCAAAAGCTATTGGGTTTTTCTATCAGTAATTTCTCCCGGAGTCTGGATTTGTGCCCGGTTGATGGGAATAGTCTCGTCCCCTATTAATGCTAATATACACCAGCGACACGCGTCAACGGCAGAGACAACTAGCCGTCGACGTATACAACGTGTAACGTTAAATGCGCAAAACCTGAAAATAGTTTGATCAGAATAACGAGCAGAATTAATTGAACCACTTTTTAATATAGGCAACATTTTTCAAAAAATCTTCATTAAAAACGTTGCCGTGTCTATTTATTAATGGGTCAAGCAAGCCAATGTCAGCGCGGCGCAGCGGCCCGGTGACGACTCCTCCCTCGATAAAGCGTCGTCGCAGACGTAAGAAACAATCAGAATGGCCAGTAAAATTAAAACAGCACATAAAACCTTTACATTTTTTTTAATGACTTATTTTCTCTCTGAAATAAGTCAATTGAATTAAAAATCAGTTGGGGTGTCTGAGGTTTTGCGCATTTAACGTTACACGTTGTATATACTACTGCCGTGATCGACACTATTTCAAAACGGATCCCTGAATCTAAAAATGATTTTTCAAAACCGCAATATTTTGAAAGACCTATCCAACGATACCCCACACCATGGGGTGTACAAGAAAAAAAGACATCCCCACTTTACCTGTAGAGGAAATACTCTAAGGCCCGGCGCTCATTATCGGCATCGGTACGACTGAGGATTTTAGGTGGCAAATAGCAATATACTATAACATAATGGCAATAAAGTAGAAATTTCCGTGATATGTGGTCGTAATAACAAAAATACCGCTTCGGTATGCTTGAGGCTGGTGTATCGGCAGCCTTGAGAATGCTTCGGGATGCTTCGGCATCCTTCGGCAACCTTCGGTACGCCGCCGGCGCCGAGGCAACACTCGGGGGATAGTTTGAGAAATACGATATTGAGACGCTTCGGCAAGCTACAGGACGGTGCGGCATCCTTAAGGACGCCTCGTCATCCCTAAGAACGTTGCAGCATGCCAAAGCAAAATTGCCGATAGTGTGCGCTTGCATGTAGGATGCCGAAGGATCCTTTTCCTTGCCGATGCCGATAATGAGCGCCGGGCCCAAAAAACATTTTATCAAGATTTTATGTTACCATTTTGACAGCGTCATTCATATTTATGCCAAATTATAGCTTTCTAGTACTGAAAATCTCTGAGCTAAGCTGCGGACGGACGGACGGACGGACAGACAGACGGACACGGTGAAACTATAAGGGTTCTTTATTGACTACGAAACCCTAAAAAATATAATATCAGCAACCTCTTTACAGTATAAATCACGTAAAATATTTCCAAGTCTTTCTTTCTTTCTAAGTACCTACAAAGAAAAAAATGTCATTTGGTATCCTTGTACCGTGTCGAAGTTGGAGCCTGTTGTAGTATCAAGTTTTATAGGACTGAAAGTTTATGTAAGATCGTAGAAGGTGAGAAATTGCTTTTACTGATAACCAAAGCTCGTGGCTAAATAATAACAGCCGCACGGGTTGATCAAATTTTATGCAATGCTTGCCACGGTAGCTTCGTGGTTGGGTGACCGTCCATTTCATATCGAGACCCCGTCGTGCTTCGGAAAGCACGCTAAGACGTTGGTCCCGGCTGTCATTCAAAGATCTTTCACACTTGTTAAGGGTAGTCAAACGTCTAAAAGTCTGACAACCAGTCTTACCAAGGGGTATCGTGTTACCCGGTAACTGGGTTGTGGAGGTCGCATGGGCAGTCGCTCCATGTTAAATACTGGTATTCAACGGCATCCGGCTAGACTGGAAGTCGACCCCAACAAAGTCGTGCAAAGGCAATTGATTTGTATGACCTACAAGTAGTTGTTCCGGGTCTGGCTGTTTGTGTATGTGACTTTAAATGTTTGTAAACGCACCCACAATACAGAAGAAATTCCTAGTGTGGGGCAACGTTTAAAAAAATAAATAAATTGATATTTACCAATCCGCACTGAGCCCGCCTGGTCGAGAATGGCCCACTCCTTCTAATAGAGAAAAGGCCTATGTCCCAGTAGTGCTATTAGTCCTAGTAGTGTCCCAGTAGTCCTAGTAGAACGAATTACTTAGTAGTTGCCCAGAGTTTGAATTTGTGCCCGGTTGATGGCACAATGTTCGCCCCCCGTTAACTATACAACATTCGTTTTAGTATAATGTGAAACCCGAAACACGTATCTAGTATTTTCATGTAAAGAATCTAGGTACAAAATTTTAAAAATGTATCATAAAAACCACAAAGTAATAAGCGTGTTATGTTACCTGCTGGTCCGTACAAAAAGATAGTTACCACTTACCACGCGCCGCCGGCCGATTGGCCGTGACCTGTGTTGTGTGCATATGATTGCGGATATGTACTCGGTGTCCAACTTGTAACCTTTTTAAAATATTTTTGGGACAAAATAAAACATGGTGTAAAAATCATTGGAATCGATTCAGTTACTTATTCTGAACAAACTATATTCAGGTTTGCAATATACTAAAAATAATTTTGTATATAGCCATATTTCGTCAGTTATATTCAAGTAGTATGCTGTTAAAAGTCTTGTTTAAGTCTTGTCTTATTTTGTCTTCTGATAGCTTTTATATTGAAACACGTGCAAGCTCTAAGCACAATCTATTGTGAAAGCAAGACTGCTCCCAAATGTTCTCAGGGGATGTGCTCAATTTTCCGGGTTCAGAACTTGAAGGAGAAAATACAAACTGTGTTCTACAATATATTTTGTAGACAGCTATTAACCCTTTTCTTGGCAAAAAAAAAAATCTTAAATTACTGTTTTTTTTTTAAATTATCTCTTTTTATATGGACATAGAATGCAGGGAAAAATAATAAAAAAAATCATAAAGTTTTGTTTCTAGAGATACCTTCCGTATCCCGTGAGATACATTGCCATGTTCGTAAGGAATGACCATCTCAGGCGAATGTATCTCACGAGGCACACTGCCAAAAAGAGGTAATAATACAAATGGTATATAAAATAATTATTTTTAATTAATGAGATCACATATTTGTACTAAAAAAGACATTACTGGTGGTGAAAACTATAAAAACAATTTCTGTCAGGTACTAAGCATAATCTGACTCCACACTTAGTACATGACACAGTGGTTTGACCTTTGATACATAGTTTGCACCTGCCTTTTGTCCCAAAAGTCGCGAAATGGCCAAGTTGGTCACTGCGAATTTCCGTTGTTGGCCTTGGAGCAACCGGCGCCTTTATTAGTTTTGATGGGGTTGGACCCTTTACATTGTCCGTGTGTTTCGTGGTGGTTCTGTGGCGTAATAATAAGTTTTTGGCAATGTTGTACCTAAATTTCTTCAAACTTATTATTTTTCCATTACCAATATTTCTCCGGTACAATATCCAACTATTTGTTATACATATGTCTAACAGCTGTGATACCAATGGTAAGTACCAGCGGTGCCCCTTTAGCTCAGTTCTATAGAGAGCTATTAGCATATCAGCTAAATCAACACCGCCCATATGGGCGTTGTAATGCTTTATGATTTCAGGACATGGCACTGCTGACCTCATCTTTTTGTCCTTGTCGTACCTTTGGATCGTAGATATAGGGTGGATATCTACATAGCTGCTTGCGGTTGTGACACATTTATTGTCGTACCACTTGACGACACACACTTTCTTATTATTGCACACGACTTGAGAATGAGAACCCCTTGGTTTCTTCTTTAGTGCTTTATCGGTGATGAGCTTCTTCTCAGCTCCGCGTAATCTGTTTGCCCTTATAGTTCCAAGTGAAAATATACCCATCTCTTCTCACAGGTAGTGAATCAATTCGAGGCTTGTAAAAAAGTTATCAAAGTACACTACAGTACACGCTGGATCTGGTATAGTTTTACATAATGCTATCACAACTTTAGCGCCCATTCCGAGAGAAGACTCTACTGGTGAAAAATCTATTGCTCTAAAAGTATCTTCACCACCATAAATAAGAAAATCGTAAACAAAGCCCGTTACACCAGCTCTAACAAAAATCTTGTAACCCCACTTTTTAGGCTTATTTTTTTACATATTGCTTTCTATTACCAGCTTTTTTCCCTTTATAAGGCACCATCATTTCATCTATGCTGAATTTTTTTTCATGAGGTACTTTCAAGAAGTTGGCACGTAGCATATTTGCCAAAGGTCTGATCTTGTAGTAGCGATCCCCATCATCAAGCAAATTGTTATTGAAATGGATGTAACGACGTAATTGTTGAAATTTTTTGAGGGCCATGATATCTGCTATTTGACTGTATCTAAATTCTCGGGACCAATAGTCTGTATACGAAGGCATATCAATTATTCCCATTAGCAGATTTATTGCAACAAAGTCTTTTATGTCTTCGACTGTAAAATTCAACGATCTATTAGTTTGTTGAGTAGAATATAAGTTGGTTTGTTCCTTTACGTAGTTTAAAATGTCGTCAGTAAAAAAGCTGGAAAAATATTGAAATGGATCCTTGAGACATGCCTCTTCTTGAAAATCATTATTGGCTATTTCTGCTCTATGACGGAATCGTTGTCTAGTCCATCTAAAATTGAGAGGTTGCACTTTTACTCTCGCTAGCTGAGGACGACGTGCTATAACCAATCTTGATCTAATTGCTCTGGCGCGTGTTGATGTTAAAGGAGTAGCTGGAGACTGTGGAGCTGTAGGAGTCGGAGCCTGCTGTGGAGCCGCTACAGATTGTGTCAAATTTTGCGCAGCTAGTGGAGTGAGTGGAGATGCCAGTAATGGTGACGCAGTGACCGCTTCTTGGACATCAACTATTTCATCGTCCGATAGCAGGTTGAGATTTTCCATCGACGATGGTAGTGAAGGCACTGGTGATGATTCTTCGTCTGCCCTATGTCGAATTGGAAACTGCTGGATTTCATTTTCAGACTCCGTCGACGAATCGTCGTTCGACGATTTTCTGCCCGGTTTTGGGATAAGCGCACAAAGCTTTCTGCCCCTTGCGAAGGTTTGCTGTACTCCGCCCTAAGATAAACAAGCTTAATTAACCCTCCATGCTAAGCGAAAATCAAAACCATAAACATTCTATAAAAAGACCAGAAACCAACAATCAGATTTCAAAGACAAGAGCATAACAGTATACCTACCAAGACTAAAAGTATGTACAGACCTGTAGCCATGTATAAAATCGATTTTGTCTCGACCGGGAATCGAACCCGGAGCCTTTTATGCTTTAGCTCAACACCATCACCTCATTCACCAATAAGCCACCATCAAAGTAATTAACACAAAACAATAAAAATAAAACACCATAAACGTGGCAGTGTGCACTACATTACACATTACACCAAAACATAAAAAACCAGTAAACATGGCCGTGTGCACTGCGAGATGCATAGCAATTTGGCTCTAGTTTACTAAACCAAATATACAGTTTTGCATCAAAATTCACTCAATTGACACGTATACTATAATGTACTTTATCGTGATATGCATAATTATTATATTATTGAGTAAAAACAACATAAAATATCAATTTTCTTACCTTTTTCGGCGGGATTGCTATGAGTCGGTTCATCATTTTGATTGTGAATGAAAAACGGTTATGTCAAACTGACACGACATGACGTAAATGCGTTCAGAAACAATTACTTTCTTAAACAGTAGGAACGTTCCGTTTCAGGTAATAATATTTTTCTTGGTATGATTTTTCAAAGTTGACTGTATCTGACAGTGCACTCCGTCAAGAAAAGGGCGTTAAAATAGTGTGCTTTTGCAGCACTGGTTCTCGAAGTCAAGTTGATAATAGAGCGTTCTGGTTGTTAACATAGGTCTGTGATAAACGATATCCGTCAGGTAAATTCCGTCGTTCTATATTTAGTCTAGTCACAGACATCAGTTTTTTTTTTTCGCTGTTTTTAATGTGAATATATGTTTTTGGATGGATGTTTTGGAAGAGCCACAGAGCCTGATACTATCCATCTGAGCTTTGTCTCCTGTAACTGGGGCTGATTTTTGTCTAAATCAATAGATGCACTGCCTAGAATATTCCAAAATACTTCAGCACCAAACACTCCCATCAGAATAGGCAACTCTGAATTTGATTGAAATAAATTGTTATTCTATAAAGTAAGACGCCTTTTATATATTTCTGACGCAAATTACCCACAAAAAAGGTAGTTTATCATTTTACTGGAACTAAAAGCCTGGTGGCTTAGTTTCGACAGTTAAACTAGGGTACTTCTTCTACTTCCATCTCGTTCTATCTGGGGTCGGATCTTCTTGTACAGCGGCGCCAGGACGCTCTATCTTGAGTTGTTATAGGAGTTAGGTTCTGCGCTTTCATCTCCTATCCTCCTCGATACTAGACCACCATGTAGCGGGGTCTTTCTCTTCTCATACGTGTCGTAGGGATATTCTAGGCTGTTTTTACTGAGAAACTATCAGGTCTTCTCATTACGTGGCCGTACCATCTAAGCCTGCTTTCTTTTAGTTTGTCCGTTATTGGGGCCACTCCGAAAGATCCCCTCACATGCTCATTGCGTATGCTATCCAGACGTGTTACACAGCCAGCCCAGCTAAGCATCTTCATTTTGCCTGTTGTTCGTGCTTTTTTGCTGTTGTCCAGCTCTCCACTCTATAGAACACTTTTTTTTATATACAGTAGAGCGTTGATTATCCGAACTAATTGGGACTTGGGTGTTCGGAAAAACCGATATTTTCAGATAATCGAACTCCCTATATGTATATTGATTCAGCCATAGATATTTACTTACAGGTTAATGAAAACCATATTTACATTTACATAACAAATCGACAAGTCGTGACAAGTGACTGCCGCAAGCACTGTAGCGCGGGAGGCGTGAGAGAGGCACGCGTGAGTCGGGCGGGCGTAGTAGTTCGAATAAGCGGTCATTCGGTTGAGCGAAGTTCAGATAATCGACGCTTCACTTTACTGTAGTTTATTTATAACGTTAATGAGTACATAATGCCAAAGGTTTTATTAAAATGATTGACTTCATTCAATATTTTCCATTAGAAAAAAAAATACAATTTAAAACACAAAATCAGCTTTGCAATCCATTAAAAATTGCCACACAAAAAAAGAAGTATACATTAGGTATCACAAATCGTATATGATGGGGCTCGCTGTGAACTTGGCTTGAAAAATCTTGGCTAAATCATATTGAACTAGTATTCTTTATGTACACTGCGGTTCGGACAGCCGTCTTATAGATTTTGCCCTTAGTTTGTTCTAGCATCCGAGTGTTAGAGAGATTACTCTCTACAGTTAAGCAAGTATACCTATCTACCTTACAAACGTGAAGTTATTGATATTTCTCAATATATCACGTTCAATGCATGGAAACTGATTATCTTGAAATTCGGCTTAATGATCGATTATTACACTTATTCGGACATATAGTCACTTGTATAAGAATAGAATAGGTCTTTATTTGCAGAGAAGCTGCTACCATATTGAAGCGACTTCATATCAAGCATCACAAAAATAAGTAGATTCCATTAGTAAAACTACACAAGTCGAGTGACGTGAAATATGGCCGATGTAATTTGCCATCGCCTGGCAGATTGCCAGAGTCAACAAGTTTGCCGATATAGAATATACACTATGATGAATTTTGGGAAGAGATTATTTATTTTATAAGTTTTTGGTTTTATTATTTGTTGATGATGGAGTGGTTACTGCCACTTTTTAAAAACGCTGATAAATTTTGTTTATTGTGTGATGAACGTAGATTTATATTTTGGTTTACCCACTTTAGAAGCGACCGATACGCAGAGACATGATCATATTTACGCAGGTTAAAACAAATCGAATGCAGTTATTGAGAACACGGTCAAGTTTGTCGAGGAGATCTGCATTCAGGTCATAGTAGTTCATCTTTTAAACACCCAAAAAAGATAACTTTGACTTTTTCAACCCTAGAAAATATACAGCCTCCATCTCTCATTTGCAAAAACCACAGTACTATAGCTATTACCCTACTACGTGACTTCAAGCCTTCGACACAGGGAAAAAAGGCAAGCTAAACGAAACGGAACAAAAAAATGTTTCTTTTATTGTTCAAAACGGCTGAATTAGCATACAAAGATCTTGCGGGTCGTCTCTTAAAGTAATAAGTAGGAGACACAAATTGTAAATGTGCCACAGACTGACTAAAAACATAGTCGTTCCTTCACGTTTTGCTGAAATGCTGCCCGCCTTTTGGGCACTATTCCTGTTGACAGCGATGCTGACGAATTTTTTTATACCCTTTGATTATTTCACCTCCTTTTTATATACTTGTACATATTATTATTTTAAGACTGTTAGCTTTTTAAATTATGTAAATAACTACCTTTAAAAAATAAATACAAAAGTCCCTAATGTTCCAATAAGAAACAACTTTAAGAAATCCATAATATTCAGCAGCGTTTCTGAGAAACAGTAATTTATTTTCTTATTACGAAATAGAATATTTAAAAGAAAATCTAGACGAGCGACGGTTTTGATAAACAAAAGTCAGAGAAGAATACCTTTAATTCAAATTAGTACAAATTCACCTGTGTTTAAATGTTCAAGAGTTCACAGGATTTAAATTAAATTACTTTTGTATTATGTGTGTTTTTTTGACTAATGTCTATAAATGTCAAACATGTAAATCAGAATACCAGCGCTGCGGTATTTATTTTTAAAATATCACAGCATTATGCTGAGATAGGAGCCTTTTAGGCCTCGCACAGGTCTTTTTTTCTGGTTGGTTTTGTTCACAAAATTAATAAATGAAAATTAAAAATGAAATTCTATCGAAAACATAAACTCCGTTTAAGAATGCCTCGGGCACCGGGTATATGTTGATCTTTTTGGTATCAATCTGTGAATGTCATAGTAAATAGGTACCTACATATATAGACTCTTGCAGCTTTGTGTGCTAAGTATGTCCAGATAGTCCCTACTACGCTTTGGAATGGGCAACTAGCTTCATCTTTCTGACTGACCGACCACTTGACAATTCAAAAGTGCCTGTAATTGGTTTACTTGAAATAAATACTTTGAGTTTGAGTTTGAGTCACCATCTCCCTAGCCTTTTCCCAACTATGTTGGGGTCGGCTTCCAGTCTAACCGGATGCAGCTGAATACCAGTATTTTACATGGAGCGACTGCCTATCTGACCTCCACAACCCAGTTACTGGGTAATACGATACCCATAGGTAAGACTGGTTGTCAGACTTTCGGGCTTCTGACTACCCGTAACGACTGTCAAAGATCTACGAATGACAGCCGGGACCAACGGCTTAATGTGGTTTCGGAGGCACGGAGGGGTCTCGGTATGTAAAAATGGTCACCCATCCACAGACCAACCGCAGCAAGCGTAGATTAACCTGATCGATCGACCTGTGCGGCTGTTATTATTTAGCCACGGGCCCCTCCTCGTCACTCACATAAGGGTTAACAATTTTGCTAGTTCCGGTGATCCCCCTGCAGCTACATTTCTACCATATTCCCAAAACTGCTGGGGAATTTATTTGCGCCACTTTTTCTTCCCAGCTATAATACTAAGAAATTGTGATCGTTGGACGTTTTGAGGGACTGCGTTATGTATATTTTTACGTGCAAAATTTTCTGATTTATCGGCCTAGTTTGAATAAAAGTTTTTGATTTTTAACTTTGGTAATTTTCTTTTTCCAAACTCAACAATGTTGAAAAATACGCTTGAATTACGGGAGTTTTGAAGTATATCCAGATAGTATTTAGGGATAATCAGAAACTATTCTATGACAGGCGTTTTACTTTTTGTAAATTATTTCATCACCACTGCTCTCAAAACGGTGAAGGAAAACATCATGAAGAAACCGGCGTGTCTTAGAACTAAAAATTCGAAGACATGTGACATCTACCAACCCGCACTGGGACCGCGTGGTGTATTACGGCTCACACCCTCTCACAGTCTGTATCCCAGCAGTGGGAAGGATTTGTCATAGTATAATATTTGGTACCAGTCTCAAGGGCCACCCAATAATGTGTGCCATCTCCTACACATTTTGTAAATTGACGTATGCAACCTTTGCTGGTACTCTCCTTTAAGACCATCTAACAGCATAACACTTGATAAAGTAAATGCTCCATATGAATAAGAGAGTGCGTTAAGAATCAGGAAAATCTTGAATAAGGAATATTTCAATGGGTGTGCTTCATCGCATACCTACCTATTTTCCATGCCTTTCTGCTTTTCTTTAACCTCTAGAGCCCCAGCGGCACAAAAACGTGCCAGTAAACACCGACCGATTTAAAACTGTATTTGTAGTAAAGATAAGGCTTAAAATCGTCCGCTATATATATCTAAAAGAGCCCGCTCGCTTTGCTTGACCGGTTAATGTTTTTTTTTTTTTTAGGTATATATCATTGCAATATATATGTGGAAGCATGTAATTAGCAATTTTCAGTTGTTCACTATTTCGTTACCATTTACATGTATTAGTCTGTAAGCTTTCTTAAAATTGTAAAAATAAAATAATAATAAAAAGTCAAAGTTCAGTCATTAATAAGCCCTCAGGTAGCATAACCGCTGCCCAGCCCCAAACTTCATTAAAATATGAGCGATTCATGAGGGACCTTTAAATTTTGTGTGGTGCAAATGAGGCGTTGTCAGCGTTTGGTTAGATAAACTCCATGTTAACGCACTCAAAGATCTTTGATCCCACAGACACCATATTTTTAGAGTCGGCTTGCAGTCTAACCAGAGTAAACACACAGACACCAATGAGCGTAAAATGTAAGTCAACTTCGAGCTCCGCTATAATAATAATAGTAATAATAAATTTATTTCAGACCATAAGTCCATAAAACAGTACACATTACACAAAACATACATGCATACATGAAAACACAAAAAGTACAGTAAAACAACTTATTTTAAATATTGGAATGACGCACGATGAGTGGTCATCCATTGCCACATCATTGGACTGTCTATCCTGTCGGCTACTATAGCCACCAAGCTGTTAGAGCTGTCACGCACTCGCCGCATCAGGGATGCTGTCCGTGTCCGCATCAGTGCGTAAAAATCTGGCACGGGAATCTCCGCGAACATCCCCGATGCACTGCAACAGCGCGGCAGCCCCATCGTAACTCTGAAGGCGTTATTGTATTGGATTCGCAGAGCATTGTACGACCTTTTTGTATAGCTGCCCATAGCTATGACCTCGTTATTTTTAACAGTGTTAGACTGAGAAAAAGACATGAACGAGATTTTTGCTATTACGAGAGAAAGAGTAAAGTCCTGAAGTTTGATGTTGGCATAATTTTAAGCCGCACATAAAAAATAAATATGCTACAAAATTATGATGAAAAGTCTGCATAACACTACAACTTTTAATAACCCGAGTTTGTCCTGTACAACGTACTTTAGCAGTACAATTAAAATTATGATTAAAATAATTATTTATCAAGAAGACTAGGCATGAATCTCAAATTTTCTATTTCCACTACCGCTTGTCGCTGTCACCCATAATTTAAGTCTCAACGAGCTATGATGAAGAGGTAAAACAATTACGCCAAGTAATTAATACGACCTACCGTGCGATTCTGTAACCATCTCACCGTGAAAGCTTGGGTAAAGTGAGCGTGGAGTGAGCTGTCATTTGCTAGGGATTAACACTATTAAGTGCTCACTTCGCTTATGATTTCACGGTGAGATTTTTACAGAATCGACCGGCTGGCGTGGTAAATACCTGCCTCAACGTAACTGCTATCTTGATAGTCGGTTAACACTTACACGGGTATCGTTTCCGGCCTGATTTCATGGTGCTGAGAAGGGTTGACCAAAATACTGTAAAAAGTTTCGGGCGAAATTTGCTACTGTAATATTATTTTCATATAAATAATCACTACATAGTATAAAACAAAGTCGCTTCCCTGTCTGTCTGTCCCTATATATGCTTAGATCTTTAAAACTGCGCAACGGATTTTGATGCGATTTTTTTTTAATAGATAGAGTGATTCAAGAGGAAGGTTTATATGTATAATACATGCATAATATAGTAGAGGAACACTGATAATTTTAGAGGTTTCTAATGTAATGTCGTAAATAAACACTTTTTTTGCGCTTACATTGCAAACGCTGGCTGAACCCGTCGAGATAGATCAAAATAATGTACTACATTATTGTACACCTTTAAAAGGTCTACAAAAAAATCCGCGATGGTATATGTCTATCTCTTAGGGATAACCCACAATAACCATTTTTTATCCTATACTTTTTACGAGAAATAATGGCTCTAAAATTATCAGTGTTTCTCGATTGCACCCGTGCGAAGCCGGGGCGGGTCGCTAGTAATAATAATAAATAATAATATTCCACAACTTTCACACAACGCCATCTAGTCCCAAACTAAGTAGAGCTTGTGTTATGAGTACTAGACAACTGATAAACATACATATAATATATATTTCTAAATACATACATATTATAGATAAATTACACCCAGACAAAGAACAAATGATCGTGCTCATCACACAAACATTTGTCCAGGGTGGGAATCGAACCCACGACCTTGCGTATAGTAGTCAGGGCCACTGACCACTAGACCAACAGGCCTGCCTAGGATAGCATAAGACACTTTGTATTTCCTCCATGCCTCGGAAAAGGCAGCCTAGGCCAGGGGTGGCCCAGTGGTAACAGCCGTGACTTGCGAGTTGACTTGGTCGTAGATTCGAACCCAGAGGAGCGCTTTACTTTTCTGTAAATCATTCATCATCACTGTTCCCAAAACGGTTAAGAAAAACGTCGTGACGGTACTCGCTTGTCCTAGAACCGAACATTCGAAGTCATGTGACGCCTACCAAACAGCACTGGGCCCGCGTGGGGGATTACAGCCTGCTTCGTCTCACTGGGAGGAGGCCTGTGTATTGTTCGTCGAGTCGTTGAGCTCCTCAAGTTCTGAGTTGAGCTACACGATTACTGACAAATGCTTGCACTCCAGTCAGTGCCATTCAAATCTGTGTAGCACTTTCCTCAAAATACCGTTTCAGACATCAATCTACATGGTCTTCACATGATCTGACCAAGATTATGTCTTTAAAAGAGACAGTGACCTTGAGTTTCTTTCGGCGTTTCTTCTCAGAGTATTCGGAAACGTCGACCTCATCTAGCTGATTTTTTTTTTATATGACCTGTAAAAGTGCTTCTCCCAGAATTACTCCTACAGAATAAACAATTGAACCAAAGCACCTGCCATCTAATCTCTTCACCACCCTTGGTTAACTGGTAGAGAATGCCTAAGGCATTAAGTCCGCCTTTGTACCTTTTTGTGTGCGAAAAGTTTAAATAAATAAATAAATAAATGTCATTTCAGTTCATATATTATGGAGAGTCAAAAGAGGAGGTGATCGCAGAGAATCAACAGATTGGGAGCAGAGAAAGCATGATATTGAGGAGCCGTTGAACGATCATAAAGGTTATTCAGTGCGTCACATTTCCCAGCAGTTAAACTTGCCAATCAGTTCAGTTTGGATGAATTTTGTCAGAAATTCTTCATCTGAAAAAGAAACTCGTTAAGTTGCAGTATAAAACTGATTTACATCCGTCACTTCATACATCAGGTCCAGTTGAAAACCAGCGTCAGGCACCAGTTGTCTGGCATTTTTGCTGAACTGGGCCTTTTTGGCGTAGCCGTGAGGCACACTTTCCTGCTGATTTCTCATATCGGAATTTTCACTTTTTTATTTTTTTTTACCTTTTATATATTGAGTGCCTTTTAGACTGTGTCAAATAAATATATTTCCATTCTTTATTTTGTACGTTTCTTGAGCGAGAAAATCGTTGGTAGCAAATCGCTTCGTCGTCGGCGATGGGACAGGTGCTTTAGTAACTGTTATTATTATTTTACTCGAGCTTCAAGTCAACCATAATAATCGCCATAAAACTTAAATGATCAAGTCTTCAAATACTTTCACTTGTAATAAAACTATCTACCAAACTAGTTTCAACGCAAATTGCATCCAATTTAAGAAAATGGCTACCAATTTACTGGGACACACGCAAAGGACGAAAAGTCGGTCGATTCTGGAAAAATCTCACCGTGATAACTAAGGTGAAGTGAGCTTAGAGTGAGCTGTGAGTCATGCAGATGCTAGGGATTGACACTATTGACGACTCACTCCACGCTCACTTCACCCAAGTTTCCACGGTGAGATGGTTACAGAATCGCACGGCTGTTGTAAATAGTAGAAAAACCGGTCAAGCGTGTGTCAGACACACAGTGTCACGCTCAGTGAAGGGTTCCGTAGTTGGGATGAATAATTCACTCATGGAAAGTATTAATCTCATTGACCGTAAAAATAAATTTGTATTTTATAGTATTTCTCGAAAAAAACTATGATTATGGGATCCAATAATATCCCACACGCTTATATGCATTGGTTTTTTTTTCATCCCTTAGTTACACGTAATGAGAAGTGCCATCCATACCTTTTTATTTTTTCTGTAATTTTACTACACCATAAGCGGTGCACCCCTTCTTTCCGAGGTTTCATCGATTTAGTGAAAACAGTTTCCGAGTAAAATGTCTGAGGCCGACAGAAGGATCCAGTTGGGTTGGGCAGCATTTGGAAAGCTTCGTCAAGTCTTCTCGTCGCCTGTCCCTCAGTGGTTGAAGACTAAGGTCTTCAACCAGTGCGTCCTGCCCGTCATGACATACGGTGCTAAAACGTGGACACTGAAGGTCAGGCTGGTCCACAAATTCAAGGTCGCTCAGCGCGCTATGGAGCGAGCTATGCTCGGAGTTTCTTTGAAGGATAAAATCAGGAATGAAATTACTCGGAAAAGAACCGGAGTAACCGACATAGCTTGCAGAGTAAGCAAACTGAAGTGGCAGTGGGCTGGCCATGTCTGTCGAAGGGCCGATGGCCGGTGGAGCAGACGAGTCCTGGAGTGTAGACCGCGTATCGGCAAGCGTAGTGTGGGACGCCCCCCAGCTAGATGGACGGACGACCTAAAGAAGGTGGCTGGGGTAGACTGAATGCGGAAGGCCGAGGACAGGGTGTTGTGGCGCAGTCTGGGAGAGGCCTATGTCCAGCAGTGGACTGCGATAGGCTGAGTTGATTGATTGGTGACATCCATACGGATAGACCGACAGATTGAAATAGAACTTTATTTATTTCCAGGTACTCGTAATACATTGCATATACAGTTGTGCGATTCTGTAACCATCTCACCGTGAAAACCTGGGTGAAGTGAGCGTGGAGTGAGTTGTCAATAGTGTCAATCCCTAGCATCAGCATTACTCACAACTCACTCTAAGCTCACTTCATTTTAGTTATCACGGCGAGATTTTTCCAAAATCGACCGGCAGATATATAGATGAATACGACAACAACACACAACAACAACAAACAAATTTACAACACCCTTTTTTTTTTTTTTTGTAACAGATTATCAACACTTATATGGACAGACGGACTATGCTTGGATATGACGAAACTATAAGTGTGCCGATTTGTCATTCGGCTACGGAGCCCTAAAAAGATAGCAATCTAATGATTTGTGAAATTGCCTTTTGGAATAGTTTTTTTTTTTTTATGACTTAGGGCTTAGGCATCTATCTGGAGAAAAAATAATTTCTATTAAAGACGTGCGAGTGTGAAAGAGTTCAAGGATATAAGCCTGGTTACGTAGTTGGTGTCTGATTTTAAATGGAATTTGTGATTATAATGACTTCGAAAAATATGGAATTGCCGGTCGATTCTGTAAAAATCTCACCGTGAAATCTTAAGTGAAGTGAGCTTGAAGTGAGCAGTGTCAATAGTGTTAATCCCTAATGACAACTCACTCCGCGCTCACTTCACCTAAGTTTTCACGGTGAGATTGTTACAGAATCGCACTGCTATACTGTATCCTATTTTTGCCAGCAACATGGAATTTATGGAACGGCTATAACTATTTCATCGTTTCTGGTTAAGTGGAAATCTATCAAAAAAGGTCTCCTTAGGATATAAAGCACGTCATTTCGATTAAAAGTGCAGTCAACTCGGAAGTCATACATTTGACACACTACTAACAACATTAATACTTTGTGACTCCAACATTCAACACCAGATTTATCGCTCAAAGAATATACGTTGCTATTTCCTACAACTATGTCGAATCGTCGATATTTTTACGTCAGACGAGTTATAACAAAAATGTTTTTGACGTAAAGGTTCCATTTCTGGTACAGCTAGTTTCATTCGGTTAGTAAATTCTGGGTTTATTAACTAGAATTTGTAGTGGATTTTTAGAATTTTCTGTGTTCTGTACCTTAGTTAATAGTTTTCGTTATTGGCTATTATAATAGAGTAATAATTATCTGAGTATAAGTAAGAATGGAAAGTACTATGAAAATTAAATGGTTAACACACTAGAATGTAGACAAGACAAAGTTTACACAAATGAAACAAAATGATAATCTGAATGTTGGTCTGACACATGATTCTTTCTCCGAAACGTTGAGAGTTGTGTATTTATACAAGCAATAAAAGGATTGACCTTCAGGGACCGATGTGTACCCGCACTATACTCTGTTTTAATAATGTTAAGACTCTTTAGACCTGACGCTGTTATAATTTGTCGATCGCACTTTGAAGTAAATATGCCTTACATATAAAACAATGAAGTACTCATTTTTAATCTGAAGTTAGTAACAAACTATCCTAGGTACTTACAGAGACTGAGAGAGGTACTTGGACAGCCCAAGCTTAGAGATCTTGCTCCCTTTGATACCTTCGTTCACAATGTTGGTCACGGTCAAAAAGTTCTTCGTCATTGTCGATTCTTGTGACGTCACTATTGTCACACAAAACCACACACAAATTAAATTATAACACTGGCAACACTTTTTTATTACTACAACTAACACAATATAAACCAAAAGAGTTTTTATTTCACTTCTAAAAAGAACACTGATTTGAATGAGGAATTATTTCTAATTGGAATAGCAACACTTACTTTTTAAATTGAGAACCCAACATCGAACGTAATTTTTTTTTTAATCGCAACAGATAACACGCGAAAAAGTGTTTTTTTTTTTTAACTGTCAACAAAAAGGTATTTGTTTCAAAGAATTCTCTCTTTTTATCACAGACACGGTATCTCGATGTTTTTGTTTTAAAATACAGCTTTCATAACAGTTGGCTGAATGTTTTCACAGACCTGAAAAAGAAGGTTTTCTTGTTCATTTGCTCATTCTTGGGTATTTCCCAAAAGTAATTCGTTTGTTTTTTATGGAGACGAATCTCTGGTGCTTGCTTTTAAATAAATTAATAGACGTTGGAAGGTGTTGAAAATTTATTTAATAGAGTGCTTTTTTATATTTTGTTTGGTTTTTAGGGTTCCGTACCCATATGGTGTCAACAGACCCGTCGGTCCGTCCGCCCGTCCGTCTGTCTGTCAGTGAGTTGTATCTCACGAACCGAATTAAGTAGACAGTTAAAATATTCACACATTGATCATCATAATTGAAAATCATAACCTCATCATAATTTCCTGATACAATAAAATAAAACTAAAAAAAAATGTGTGCGCTCGTGTGACCACCATCAGGAAAGAAGTTCGTTATGGGATACTTGCACGCACACATACTCGTATACAACGTGTAACGTTAAATGCGCAAAACCTGAAAATAGTTTGATCAGAGTAACGAGCAGAATTAATTGAACCACTTTTTAATATAGGTCACATTTTTCAAAAAATCTTCATTAAAAACGTTGCCGTGTCTATTTATTAATAGGCCAAGCAAGCCAATGTCAGCGCGGCGCAGCGGCCCGGTGATGACTCCTCCCTCGATAAAGCGTCGTCGCAGACGCAAGAAACGGTCTGAATGGCCAGTAAAACTAAAACAGCACATAAAACCTTTAAAAAAAATTTAATGACTTATTTTCTCTCTGAAATAGGTCAATTGAATTAAAAATCAGTTGGGGTGTCTGAGGTTTTGCGCATTTACCGTTACACGTTGTATAACAAAAAGAGACAAAGAGAGAGAAAGTAGACTTTAATGCGCGTTTTTAATACAGAGCCATCTACAATAAGTTTTTAGAAGCTCTCATAATGTCGCCATCTTGGATTTTCATTTTGACCTCGTTATCGTCTTTAGCACCCTCAAAAACCATGAAAACGTCTCATGACGAAAACTTTCTGACCTCGCTGTCGGACGGACGGACGGACGGACAGCGGAGTCTTAGTAATAGTCCCGTGGGTGGTGGTTAGTGGGTCCCGTTTTACCCTTTAGGTACGGAACCCTAAAAAAGACCAACGATATCGAAAACCAAGTACAGACACCAGCACATCAAGCTACTACAATCTGTCAGATTTCTTTAATAGATTTTCAACTTTATCGCTAAAGCATAAGGTTCAAAGTTGATTGGGAAAATCTGACAGTATCGGGTAGCTTAATGTGCTGGCGTCTGTACATAAAATCATATCATCAACTTTACAACTCAGCGGGGTACTTGAGTAAGACTTACAATTGAAATGCCTTTCTTTTTGACAATTCAACAACATTCATTGCGTTATTTACTTTGACGCGAAGACGAGTTTTTCAAATATATGAAGCAACTAACTGCGCCCCGCGGTTTAACTCGCATAGGTCTCGATCCCGTAGGAATATCGGAATTAAAAGTATTGTATTAGTTAACCCTGGCTATAAACTACCTGTGTGCCAAATTTCATTAAAATTGGTCCAGCCATTTGTGCGTGAAGAAGTAACAAGCATACACACACACACTCACAAACTTTCGACTTCATAATACGAATATTATAGTGGGAAAATGGATTAGGGGTTTCCTTCAAAATCCTTTCGAATGGTGAAAAAAGTGTGTTACGCAACTGAGGTGCAGTTATCATCATACTTTTCACACTCAATTTGCTTTCTTCTCTACAACTCTCAGTTTACCGATAACATAACAGCTCGCGCTTATCATTAAAGCCACTCCTCTTGTGACATAAGCCTGGCATAATCACTAAAATGATGTCACACACTCAGTGGTTGTGCGCTTTCGACGTAAAAGTCACACAAACAACATTTTTACTCCGATATTTTTACTTTAACCTTCATGTTTTTTTTTAATTACAGTGCGAGGAAAATGTCAAGAGGTACCTATTTGTTTTTTTTTGTGTTGATTTTATTTTGTGACGAGTCTTTCAAATTTTGGAATCTTTAACCCATTGAATGCCGACTACGTAATATTACGTAGATGGTGTTAATAGAAGAGGCCAACTACGTGTTAGTACGTAGATGTTATCTGTTGATTAGAAGGCGATCTATGCTATTTGGCCTCCCGGGACGGCCATTTTTATACTCCTTGGCATCTCACGTAGTTGACCATGTAGGGTGGCCACCGATTATGATTTTATATTTTACCTCGGCATTCAATGGGTTAATTACGATATTGTAGTTCGTATTTAGGACCGATGACCTGGCGAAGGCCGCAGGCATCCGCTGGAAGCGGGAAGCACAGAGCCGGTCCAAGTGGAAGTGCTTGGGGGAGGCTTATGTCCAACATTGGACGTCTGTCAGTTGAAATGATAATTGTGGTGATTGTATAATAGTTTGTTGAAATTTAAGCCGTGTGACGTGATTTATGCACCATATTGGATAATTCGTTTTGTTCGTATTCGGTATTGCCAGGACCAGGTTTATATGAAAGAAACTTTCGGAAATTCGATAAAAACATTGCATCCGCGTGAAGCCGGGGCGGGCCGCTGGTTTTAATATAAACATAACTGACAAATCCTTGGTGAACTAAACACCTGTGCCTAAATCTTAGAGAAACACAGGCGTGATATTTTGAGTATGTCAACAAAAAAGTGTTTAGCAATGAATTTCTTTAAAGCTTGAATTCTTCAGACATGGTTTTCTTTTTTATTTTATTTTTAAATTGATATTTTAACATCTTGATTCTCATGGGAAATAACCTGTCACGATTATATTAGTTTTTGTATATTTTAGGTGATAATCTACCTGCAATTTATTTTTTCTTTCTTTGACAATATTTGACAGCGTGTATATTGTTCCACATTTCTTTTATACTAGACAAGCTCTAGACGTGAAGACCTGTAATTGGCTGTCAGATTATATTATACTGTTACTAGCTGCGCTCCGCGGTTTCGCCCGCATATGTCTCGATCCCGTGAGAATATCGGGATAAAAAGTATTTTATGTGTTAATCCTGGTTATAAACTATCTGTGTGCCAAATTTCGTCAAAATTGGTCCAGCCTTTTGAGCGTGAAGAAGTACATATGGCAAACCCGAAACACGTAAGTAAACATACACACGTAAGTAAACAAACACACATAAGTAAACATACACACACATACACACTCACAAACTTTCGCCTTTATAATATTAGTGTGCATTTATCACCATTGTATTTAGCTGTAAGTCTTCCAAAGTCCTTAAATAAATAAATACCATTGTACGGTTTCGAGGAAACTGTGACCCATTCACAGTTCTACCGCGTCAACCGCTGCTTATCCTCAACGATTGACCGGAAGGATAAAGTCATGCGCCTCTATTAAACTTCACCATGGTCAATTCAGAATTTACGATGTAAAATAACTCACACGTGTTACCAATCCCGTTCCATACTAAAGAGCAAGTTTCAACAAGTCAGCACAAACTAGCCTCACCTCGCATTCAATATAAATTAGCAACCAAGTGTTTTCGAACTAAAACGTCAACTTCGTAGGCGACCTAATTTGCAAGTTTAGGTGAAAACTTTGTACCTGGGTATGCTTAATTGGTGTGAGGTTAGGTCTGGGTGGTAAAAATGTTGTTTAATAAGTACTCAAAAAAGGGACAGCAATGCGATTGTGTAAACATCTCACCGTGAAACTTAGGTGAAGTGAGCGTGGAGTGAGCTGTCAGTGTCATCCCACCTGATACTAGGGATTGATTAAGCATACATTTACAATCATGAACGAGATTTTAATAACATATTTTATGCTAATTCTATTGATCATTTTATGTCATTTCAAAGCTAGTATTTTAACACTAGAAAGACTGAAACTTAGTATATACCTATATTGCCCAAATGCAATCACAATGAGTGCTTTTGGGAAATATAGGTATAACACACATATATAATGGAAATGAAGGAGGAATGAGGTAACTCCAATTATTAATAAATGTATGTGCATGCATTTATATGTTGTACAAAAAGTCACAAAATTCTAAGGAATTGTGCCATTATATACGTAATTGTTTTTCCGATTGAAATTAAAAAGCAGTCAAAATGATTTCCTTGGGCAATCTAGTGTTAACTGTCAAAAAATTATTGTTTTGTAGGGTTACACTTGAAATAACACTTTTTTTTTGTGTTAACTTTAGTAACATGCTAGCTAGCTATTTTACGACTTTTTCTCTTTTTGCTCCGCTACTAATGGTAGTGGTAGCGTAATTTTAAGAATTGAGATATGAAATACAAAAAGAATTTTACAAATCCAAAGAATATCGCGTTCGAAAAACCAAACAAAAAGCAAACAAACTCTTCAGTTTCATTACAAGAACAGGTAAAGATTAGGTATGAAAACAAAGATATACAACGTGTAACGTTATATGCGCAAAACCTGAAAATAGTTTGATCAGAATAACGAGCAGAATTAATTGAACCACTTTTTAATACAGGTCACATTTTTCAAAAAATCTTCATTAAAAACGATGTCGTGTCTATTTATTAATAGGTCAAGCAAGCCAATGTCTGCGCGGCGCAGCGGCCCGATGACGACTCCTCCCTCGATAAAGCGTCGTCGCAGACGCAAGAAACGATCAGCATGGCCAGTAAAACTAAAACAGCACATAAAACCTTTAAAATTTTTTTAATGACTTATTTTCTCTCTGAAACAGGCCAATTGAATTAAAAATCAATTGGGGTATCTGAGGTTTTGCGCATTTAACGTTACACGTTGTATATTTGCTCTTTTCCTAACTCAGCTTTTTATTCATACTCTGCAGAGAAAAGCATATATCTATTTACACAAAGAACAGGAAAATGCATTGATTCTGATTCGTCGTAAAATACATAAAAGATTCAATTAAATGGTTCCTTTCTTTACAAATTGAAGCGCTCAAAGCCCACCGCATCTGAACGTCACTTAAAGCTAATGTTTTCAAAGTAAATGCTCGTGTTTTAGCAGTAAATGGACGCCAGCACTCACGTCTTTCCGTTTGTGGTAAATAAACTGACAATAATTGTAGGAATTGTGGAGATTCTATGGAATGGGGTAATGGGTCCCCATTAAGCATTTTATACTAAGTTTACATTGAAGGCATTCATTTCATAGAGGATGATTTTTTGAAAAAGGAGCAATTCTCGTAATATTAAGAACGTTCACAGTTTGGTATCAGTCTCAGTCTGTCAAAAATACATCGAATTTCCCTAAATATTTGACAAGTTTTTGACATTGATTGTCGCTGAGTTGAGATTGCTACTAGGTTTTGAACGTTTGTAATTACGGAAATTGGCCTAATGATAATTTATATTTGATTTGTTTTGATAATATATTGTCCGTAGTCTGTTATGCAAAAATTAAATATTATCAAGGCTATTTCTTTATGTTTATTTCTCACAAAAAATGAAAAAACAAAAAACTGATATATAAATTAAGAACCCATAATTTTATTCGAAATAAACCTTCAATTAGTTCAGGGGTGTATCTATGGTTCATAGCATACTGACTATAAACACGGACAACAAGTCTTACCAAGGGGTATCGAATTACCCAGTAACTGGGTTGTGGAGGTCAGATAAGCAGTCACTCCATGTAAAATTATTCTTCTGCAACATATTGTAGTTGGGAAAAGGCTAGGCAGATGATGATGAACTTTTTTTTTTTATTTTTTTTTTATTGTTTTAGTCATCACTATTTTGTTTCCGCTACTGCTTTACTTATTATCTATTAATTAATTTAACATAACATAATAATATATGTAGGATGTAGTATATAGTAATATATAGAAATAATTCAAACATAATCGCATTTTTTTCCTTTTGCAGAATGACTCTCAGTTTCTTAAAGAAATTAAAAAAAGTCACAAATGTTTGAGGCCTAAAAAGACGCAGTTTCAATGTGCCATTCCAGCCCATTGCCAATTTACTTGAGTGGTTCCTTTGTCATCTTAATATAGACTTTAGTACAGACACAATAGAGATATAAATATCTTTGTATTAAAGAAATTACTTTCGCCTTTTGCTGTTAAAGGGGAAATAATATTTATGTCGTGTTACTCGTATTTTTGAAGTATAATATTCTGATATGCGTTTATTTATGACTTTAAAACTTCTTAACCTTTATTTCAAAACTCAGTCGTTACAAGTCCGAAAGTCTGAAAGCCCAAAATAAGCAGTCTTACAGCATGATGATATGTAGAAAAAAAGACACTAGATCTCAAATTGAACCTTTAAAAACAAGCCACCAATTCAAACCCAATTTAAAGCGAAAAGGGACCTATTTCCCCTCTTACTGGTCTACTTTTGGCCAATAAAATGGCCTGAAATCTCTCCACTTTGTACAACGATTTCCGTTTCCGGTTAAAAATGGTTACATTTAGTCACTTAGGTAACGGACGTAGATATAATATAGTAAGTACAACTTTTATTTTACAACTTTTATTGTGGGACAACCACGATAAATGGAAAAAAAACAGCTATTCCATACAAAGTGCAATACAACCTGAGTGGTGAAAATAAAAACAGCTGATATATTTTTTTTATTTTTCTCTACATTAAAAGTTTTTACCTGTAACACATGATAATGAAAAACTTTCACACAACAGGCGAGGGTGTTGTGGCGCAGTCTGGGAGAGGCCTGTGTCCAGCAGTGGACTGCGATAGGCTGAGCTGATTGATTGATTTGTAGTACTCATGAAAATTAGCAACTTCTAATACCCTGTATAATTATACAACGTGTAACGTTAAATGCGCAAAACCTGAAAATATTTTGATCAGAATAACGAGCAGAATTAATTGAACCACTTTTTAATATAATTCACATTTTTCAAAAAATCTTCATGAAAACGTTGCCGTGTCTATTTATTAATAGGTCAAGCAAGCCAATGTCAGCGTGGCGCGGCGGCCCGGTGACGACTCCTCGCTCGACAAAGTGTCGTCGCAGACGCAAGAAACGATCAGAATGGCCAGTAAAACTAAAACAGCACATAAAACCTTTACAATTTTTTCAATGACTTATTTTCTCTTTGAAATAGGTCAATTGAATTAAAAATCAGTTGGGGTGTCTGAGGTTTTGCGCATTTAATGTTACACGTTATATAGAATTATAAGTAGGTAGCTAAGCCAAAAACTACCTAATTTAAAGTACAAGGCGAAGAGGTTATTTTAGACACAAACTTGAATTGTCTCACCAATACTTTTCAAGCTAAAACTCGGCAATTCGGTGTGGTGTAGTTTACATACATCATTCCTTTAATATGAGAAGTAAATAAAGACCAAAATCGCTTAACCCACAACTCAAACAACAGGCCTTTAATAACAACTAAAAGAAGAAAAAATATCACACAAAAGTTACATTACGAAACAATATCCAAACTCAAGAAAAAAGAAGAAAATCGTCACGTACGTGTAAAAACGTGAGCATCGTTTGAAATACGTGTTCCTTCATATGAAAATAGACAATGAGTTCACTCGGTGCTACAATTGAGCTATATTTCACACCCTAGTTATAGCCTAGTTCCGTAGGTACACAGTAGGCCACACGTGTAATATTATAATACCAGTATCAGCTGTCCTCTTCAACATCATCATCAGCTGAAAGACGTCCACTGCTAGACAAAGCATCATCGCTTCAACTGGTTCTGTGCTTCTCGCATCCAGCGGATTCTTGTGGCCTTTACATAACCTGCGGTCCAGCTTCCAACGCTACTCTCTAAGCGAGCCCAACTGCGAGTGCAGTGCGGGGTGCGAATGGGACGAAGTACGAATAACCCGTTAATTACTTTGCATACCTTGTATTGTATTCAGTTTTTTCTAACTGAACAGACAGCTGTGCTGCTGGGGAGTTTGTTGCGCCACTTCTTCTCCCCAGCGAAAGCACTAGGAAGTGGTGAAGGGCGGGCGTTTTGGGGGACTGCCTTTTGTAATTTTGACGTTCGAAAAGTTCTGATTCTCAGCCTAGTTTGAATAAGTGACTTTTGATTTTTGATTTTTACGCAGCCGTCTACCCTGGTCTCTTATTCTATTGGAACTCCGCATGACGTAAGACCAGCTCCACATCAATGTTTCAGTTTGCTCGTCGATGTTCCTGTTAACCTGTATAGCTCAGTTAACTTTACAGTAGGCACACCTCGTATATCCTCCTTCCTTCTTCTGCCTTCCTCGTACTTCGTTTTTCCTTTTTCTTCTTCTTTTCCTTTGTTTTTCTTCCTTTTTATAAAATAGTTCAAAAGTTGACTAACGTACGGGAACTGCAGAAAAAAAAATATTGATATCACCCCTTATGGGGGTGAAATGGTATTCTCCCACGCCTTCTCCCCGTGGTAGCAGGCAGAAACTACAGAACGCCACATGCTACTATCCTCGTTTACGTTCATACATCACTAGTCATACACGAAAATCAAGAATTAAATTTTTAATAAGCCCCGCGAACAAACTCGGGGCAAAAGCTAGTTTTCTTGAAACTAGATACTGGCCCAACACGTTACTAAAGATTGAGTAATATTTCAGACTGGGGACCCTACTTATCACCTAGTTAGTAAAGTTAGTCCCAAAATAATAACATAACTCGACTTATCAGGCACATTATTTTATAGAATTTCTGTCTTTTTTTTTTGTATAATATTTATTCGTTGAGCTCCATAAGTTCTGAGTTGAGCTGCACGATAACTGACGAATGCTGACTAGACAGGTCCACTTAATCTGTGTGCTTTTTTCCTCAAAAGACCATTTTAGACACCAGTCTACATGATCTGACCAAGATTATGTCTGGACTTTAAAAGGGACTGTGGCATCTAAGTTTTTCGGCCTTTCTTCTCAGAGTCTTCGGATAGGAAACTCCGGCATCATCAATATGATTGACGTGTACAACAAACTCACTTACTAAAATAAAATAATTTATCATTTAATTTATAATTTTTGTCGTCTATAAAATAGATGGACTGACACTCACTTCAATTTTATTTATTTGTCAGTATTTAAAAAGTCATAGGTAAAATCTACCTTTCATTTGAATGGACAATGGGCTTACATATCGCTATGATTAAACAATGTTTCAGGCCTGTAGACCCAGTTATAACCACGTACAGTTAGAACCAGTCCACACGGTGCGTTGCGTCGTCGCAACGCATGAACTTTAACGCATTGCCGGCCACACGGGCGCTCCGTCAACGCAGCGTCGCTAGGACGCAGTCGTAACGTTCCATGGACGCAGTTGCGGTGAGCACTTCATCGCAATCTATTACGAAGCGTGGATCGAAAAAGTCGTCTGGCATTACTCCTATTTACTACGCCACCACCGAAATCGACGCAGAATCACAAGGCGGTATTGGATCTGTCCCTTAATTTCATTATGAAATAATGATGCTTAGCAACTGAGCGGTGACGCTCCGACGTCGCAGGTAATTACACCCCTCCCGCTTCGTCTCGGGGGCTGATGTCCGTTGGGTGTGCGTTGCGACGACGCAGCGCACCGTGTGTGCACTATGGTTGTTTGTATGTAAAACAACGCAACGGCAGCGCTGCGTCGACGCAACGCTGACGCAACGCGCCGTGTGGACAGGCTCTTAGACATAATTTTATAGCCTGATATGATTTGAAGTAATAGTTGGGATTATGAGTCTCTGGGGACCCAATTGAATCCGCAGTAGGACACTGATGGAGGTAACGTAGGGAATGTTTCACTGCTACAGTTTTGATACCTAAACCAGCGACCCGCCCCTGGTTCGCACGTGACAAATTATAGAGATTTCTATATTATACAGGAAACATTTTTAACCAGTGCGCTAACTGTAATGTGACGACGAATTTTTTCGCAACTGACAATTTCTTTTTACGCTAGTCTAAAATCATAATATATTATGCTGAATTCATGATACAGTTTGCGCACTGGTTACAAATGTATCCTGTATGTTTCATCATCATAATCATAATTTCAGTTGACGTCCACGCCTGGACAAATGCCTCCACAAGCACCACCACTTCGACATCCAGCGGATTCGTGCGCCCTTCACCAGGTCTTCGTTCCATCTTGTGGGAGACCTTCCAATGCTACGTCTTCCGATACGCGGTCGCCATTTCAGAACATTTCGGCCCCATCGGCCATCTGTTCTGCGTTAAACACAAATCTTTCGGAATAAATTATCCAAGTGATGGTGAAAACCACATCAAAATGCGGTCAATCAGACAGAGACACGAAAAGTGGCTTATTTGTCTAAACCCTAAAACATAGACATTCATCGTAAAATATCTTAGTGCTTTGATTTTTTACTTAAGTCTGTAACATAAATGGCACTAGGCAGGATCTGTTTGCCTGGTATTTGACTGGTGCCTTGAGACAGCGAGGCAATGCCGCGGCAGACCACGTAGGTGATGGTGAGACGAGCTCGAGAGGTTCCGTAAAAACTGGAAGGAGGACGCGCAGGCTCACAAAAAAAGGAAGAAGTGGAGGGACGCTTTTACCCCAGGAGAGGGACAGCGTAGGCTAGTTAAAAAATACGGCATCCTAATTACGTAGTACGTATTACGTTTCTAAAGGACAATGAATAAGATTCATAATCCATCGCTTGCTTTGCTTAGAAATTCGTCTGCTCGACAACATAAATTACGCAATCAGTATTACTGAACTGTTAAAATGAATATCATTGCCATTTTTAGTATGTTGCGCGCATTGGGAGCGGCATTCAGATTATATTGCGGGCTCTCATAAAAGCTAAAAAAACAAATGAATGTATAAGGGCCAACGTTTCAGCGCACTCTTTTATTATTTAAGGCAAGCTAAAATTGGAGCGACGAGTCAGCGGACGAGTTATGGAACTCAAATGGAACTGTTGGGCAGGACCCAGGCCTTGCCAGGTGTCAAGGCGCAGTGATGGCAGGTGGAGTACGGCAGTGACCGAGTGGTATCCCAAGGACTGGAAGACGAAGTGTCGGTCGTGCAGCGGCGAGTTTGACGGACGATATTATTGCTATCGTATATGAACGTGGATATTGGAGCTCACTTCCGCCTAGCATTCGTGATTTAAAAACTAGTTCTGTACTCGTATTTAAATGTCGATTAAAAGCGCATTAACTATATTTCCTCTATACTGTGAGTATTTCTATATATATATGTATGTCCATATATATATATGTGTGTATATATTTTAGCATTATGTATTTATTTAAGCAAACTTATGTTAATGTTAGCATTAAAATATGTGTAGTTATATTTAATATGTTAGTTTTACACTTCACACATTCATATTTTTCGTTTCATGTTCTCTCACACTATTGTCTACATTTCTTTTTTACTTCTCCTTTCGCAGGTCTGCTGGAAGAAATTAAAAAAAAAATAAGCAGTACCTTTGTACTCAAATTATAACTATGTCATATCCATATGTTTTTTACATCTATTTCAGGCTCAGTCTATCTTCGAGCCAATCGTTTACTCCAATTTATTATTTATATCCATTTCGAGTTCTGGGATGTTGGTCTTATTGTCAAAAAGGGTAACTTAATTGGGTCGAGTTTTGGTTCTTTTGTTAGATTATTGTTACGTTTATCGTTTATTTAATCTTCGTTAGTGTTTATTTACAAAACGCCTCTGCAAAACAAACCCATTTAATCTTAACTTCAAGAAAACAACACGAAAAAGGCAGAAAAAAACTACGCCAAACTATTTGCAGCTTATATTCCAACTGTACAAATAAATAGTAAACAACATTTTGTCATAGGACTTCGCCCTCAGGCTAAACACGGGAATATAATAGAAAACAAAAGCGCCCATTGACACACATTTTCTTACAATAAAAGTAAGTGGTCCTCACCAATCCTTCACTTTTGGGCCGAAGCTATTTTGTAAGCGGAGGCGATAACGGAGAACAGCCGTGCGATTCCGTAACCATCTCACCGTGAAAGCTTGGGTAAAGTGAGCGTGGAGTGAGCTGTCATTCGCTAGGGATTAACACTATTAAGTGCTCACTTCACTTATGATTTCACGGTGAGATTTTTACAGAATCGACCGGCAGCACCCTAATTTCGTACGATTCTACTTAATCTACCGAATCTACGATTTTGCTAATCCATTGATTCAAATGGTCGAAAAATTTATCTGCTCAACAACGTAAATAAAGCAATGAATGTTGCTGAATTGTCAAAATCGAAAGTCGTTGCTACTGATACACTATCAGTGTCAACTAACCCGCAGAATAATCTCTAAAGACGACAAGACGACGATAAGACGACTGGCAGCCACCGCAGTCTTAGGAAACCCTAGGGTTTCCTAAGACTGCGGTGGCTGCCAGCGTTCGCAATTACCGGCGAATGACGTCAAAGAAACGTTATTTATGACCGTAAGCTGGTGTGTTTTCCTAGAGAACGTTTTAAGATACCGTAAATTCAAACCCCGCTGCCATCATTTTCATGACAGACATTGACAGATTTTCAAGACAGAGTTACTGCGGCCGTAGGAAACTGTAGCTTTATACTCTAGACATCACTTCGAAATTCGAGCGGTGTCTCGTTGTGAATCCGCGATGATTTACTTTAAAAACAAATGAGTTCTGGGATGCATAAAGAAGTCTCCTCGTGTAGCGCAGTTTGTTCCGCCAGTTAATCAACTGAACCGAGCGCTCGGCGCATCTTGGACAGTCACGCCTAACAACTTATTTGACTGGCCAATTCTTCTCTTGCGGTGGTAGGGCTAACGCCCGCCTGGTTTGCGACCACCCTCCCACCGGATTCAGGCGTCAAGCAGCCTGCTGTGTTTCGTCGATGCGTGGGAGTTCCAATGCCATAAGCGTCTTCTGGATATGCTCGTTCCATCATAGACCACATCCATCGTTTTCCATCAGCCGAGACTGAGGTTAAGAGCGGGACCATTCAGCAGTAAAACAAAAAAAAATCACTTTCGAATTGTGTGCGCTCACTTGAATGAGGGTCCAAGTGAACTTTACTACCAGAGAACTGTGAGTTAAAACTCCGCCCAGGAAAATATCCAGGTTAAATAACTTGTTTGCTTTGTTTTTTTTTTTATTCTTTATTAATTGGGGGTTTCATCCACACGTGTACGTCAACCCCATTGTACCTTATGCTCTATTTACACACAACATTATACCCATAATTATATTATATTTTGCTACACCACCGTACATTAATACTATGAAAATAGAAAACCACAGATTATGCGTTTAGTCCTCTGTAATTTAGGATTTTAATTTAGGGTATGTCAAAATATTTTGGATAAGTCCAACAACCCACATGTTTAGTTTCTGTCACCTATTGCTACATAAAACTTGCCCAATTGTAATCAAAATGGAAGCAGTCACTGGCTCCTAAAATACAGGTACTCTAACCTAGCTCCGGAGCCAGGGTCTCAATTTTTTCTGCAACCTGTTTGTATGGCAATAAATTTTATTATTAGTTTAAACTCCCTGGCCAAAGATTCGCATTTCATCTTTTTCTTAGCAAGCGTATTTAGTTTGGTAAACAAATACAGAGATCTTTTTTTCTCACACATTGCTTTTGTGAAAATAAATGAAACAACTGTACGAGAAGATCTCATTTCATGATACGAAGGTTTGAAACCTAAAAAACGCAATAGAGATTAAATCGTTATTCTAGACACATTCGTAACGTAAAAGACCGCTTTTTCTTTCTCAGACTAACCAATACGTACCTAATTATTGTGCTGTTGCCAATTTTGAGGATAATTATTTATATTTAGTTGAAGCCCTGCGAGCGTAAGGTTGGGTCTCAAGATAAAGCGATCGATATTTCAGTGGTTAACCCAACAGCGTAAGAAAGAAAGAAAGAAAGAAAAATGCGTTTATTTGCATTACATACAGTGTCCCACATATGGGACATACCGAAAAATGTCTTATATTTTGTAACTCGATCCAAGTAGCGTGATCTAGTGTTGACAAGATTAACTATTATGTATTTGAGTTTAAAAAATTAGTACCAGATATTTTGGATATATCTGAAATTTATTTATGTTATCTTCGAATCGGTAGGTATATTAAATATCGCAAAAAAATGATAACATTGAATTTTTCAGGGTTGAAATAATTAGTAGAGGTAAGTCCATGTTCATATTTGTCATTTTACGTGTAATCTTGTAATTTCATTTATACTACGTAACACAGATTCACATTATAATGCATGATGTGCCATACACAAAAACATACGTTTCTATTGAGTTATGATTTTTTAAAATATTTTTTAGAAAATTGGCATCACATTTGTAGGCTAATGTGTTTTTTTAGGCCATGCTCTGTAGGGTTAATCGTTATAATAGGCTGGGCGTCTGAGTAGCTGTGCAGGAGGGGGGGGGGAGGAAATACCGATTCTCACGACCGAGTGGACCGTCATCCGGCGAAATGTTTAGACGAGGTCAAAGGTGTCAGTGGGCGCGTTAGACCCATCTGAGGGTGAAAGTTTTTTTTTTTTTTTTTGTAAAAACAGGAAAAACTACTAGGTCAAAAGTAACTCGGAGAATAAGGGTGCGTTTCCACAGAAGCGTAACTGGGCGAAACGCAGCAGAGACGTGCAGGAATCGACTAATCACAATGGTTGAAATCCTCATCGCGTCACTCGTCTCGTCTGTGATTGGACGATTCCTACACGTCTCCGCTCCGCTCCGCCCAGCTCCGCTTTTGTGGAAACGCACCCTTATTCTCCGAGTTACTTTTGACCTTGTATTTTTTCCTGAATTTCCAAAAAAAAAAAAAACTAATGAGCAAATGTCATAATAAATGCTATTAATATGACACTTGCTAAGTTGAAATTGTTTATTTTGTTGATTCCTTTAATATATGTAAAAATATTATATTACTAGTTTACCTTTAATTTTGATTTAATCATTAATACATTTTTATTATTTAATAATCAATGACACAATATATTACAATAACATAAATGAATAATAATAATAATAATGACTATTAAATTCAATCGATCTCTATCAGGGTTTTTTACACCCACCTTACGCTCCATATTACATATTTTAACCTTCCGCACACAGTATATTTTTTTTATTTCAGTAGTTTCCTACAGCTCCTGGTCCCCGCTCCACTAACGATCGAACCTGTCCTTATCTCAGACACTAAAAACAAGAGCCTTGTACGTAAACAAATAATAAAAACCAATGAACAGGAAACTGGTTATTACATTCAATTGTTTTAGCTGACGTCACTCATTCATGAATTGTTTAGGCCCGTCGCCCACAACGCTTCTCAAAAGTTACTAGTTCCAAAGTCAAAACATCAATGAGTAGCAAGAATGCACACTAATAATTATATCAACGGCGGCTCGTCCACGAGACAACCAATCACAAAAATATAGTAAACAGCTAGTTTACTATATTTTTGTGATTGGTTGTCTGAATACCCGCTTCGCTGGGTCATCTTTAATTGTATAGTTATTTGTGAATGTTAATAATCTATCACTACTTACTTCATAATCTTTTCATATATACTAAACATTTTTATTAATGAAGAAGTGGTGGGAGGCGCCCGACGTGACGGCACAGTGGTGGCATTCGCGTGAGCTGCGCGCGGTACTGGACAGTACTTGGACATTGCAAAATTACTTTATTTTTCTAAAATAAAATAGTTTTTTTTTAATAAAAGTAGCCTAAGTTACTCCTTATTACATCAGCTGCTGCAGCTGCCAATAAAAGTCCCGTCAAAATCGGTCCAGCCATTTCAGAGATTAGCCGGAACAAACAGACAGACAGACAGACGAAAATTGAAAAAAATGTTATTTTGGTGTATGTACCGTATATATACAACGTTTAACGTTAAATGCGCAAAACCTGAATATAGTTTGATCAGAATAACGAGCAGAATTAATTGAACCACTTTTTAATGTAGGTCACATTTTTAAAAAAATCTTCATTAAAAACGTTGCCGTGTCTATTTATTAATAGGTCAAGCAAGACAATGTCATCGCTGCGCAGCGGCCCGGTGACGACTCCTCCCTCGATAAAGCGTCGTCGCAGACGCAAAAAACGATCAGAATGGCCAGTAAAACTAAAACAGCACATAAAACCTTTACAATTTTTTAATGACTTATTTTCTCTCTGAAATAGGTCAATTGAATTAAAAATCAGTTGGGGTGTGTGAGCTTTTGCGCATTTAACGTTACACGTTGTATATTCATATGCATGTAGTAAAAAACGGTTATTTCAATATTACAAACAGACACTCCAATTTTATTTATATGTATAGATAAATAATGCTTTATATAATGGCGTCGTGGTCGGACCGCCATTGGAATACTAGTGCTCCCGGCGAAACGATGGACCGGTTACATACTTACTTATACTTGCACTTTAGACGACATATAAAACGCCATCGCCATGCCGGGATTAACGTGGCCACCTACTGAGCCCAAGTAATTTAACAGGACGTACCATCGATACGCCTGAAGTGGCAGTGGGCTGGCCATGTCTGTCGAAGGGCCGATGGCCGGTGGAGCAGACGAGTCCTGGAGTGGAGACCGCGTATCGGCAAGCGTAGTGTGGGACGCCCCCCAGCTAGATGGACGGACGACCTAAAGAAGGTGGCTGGAGTAGACTGGATGTGGAAGGCGGAGGACAGGGTGTTGTGGCGCAGTCTGGGAGAGTCCTATGTCCAGCAGTGGACTGCAATAGGCTGAGTTGATTGACCATCGACACGAAAGTAGGAGAAGAGATACTATCACTATAACATTCTGGCTACTCTATGGTGATTTGAGATTGTAGCACGTTACTTTTGAGTAGCGTCGTGGACGAAAGGCCTAGTGTAGAAAAACAATTTTATCGGAATAAACAAGAAGTACCGTAGGAAATACAATACTGAGTTATTACAATGACCTAATATTTTTCTGTAGTTCTCTGGACCAGAAAACTGAGTAGAAACTCATAACGGTCAGTAAGTCCAGTCCAGTCTTACTGTAACTGGGTATCGTGTTATCCAGGTCAGATAGGCAGTTGCTCCATGTAAAATACTGGTATTCAGCTGTATTCGGTTAGACTGGAAACCACCTAAAACATAGTTGGGAAAAGGCTAGGCAGATGATGATGATAGTGGTCAGTTTAAAGGCTACATAGTGTTACATGGTCAGCTCTACATATCTTCAGATCCACCTGACGAAAACACGTACCGTGTGTGGAGGTTACGGCCTTAAGATTCATCGCCTACGAATATATATAGAGCAATTAGCGATATTGCCGAAACAATTGGGTATTTTTTTTTTGTTTCTTTTGATTACAAATTGCTTCACTATGCCTCGGGCAATTTACCCCGGGCAATAATAAAAAAACATTGCTTTATTATTTTGTCCTCAAACTATTTTTTAATTTAGAAGAGAGTTTTTTACTTTCTGTTTCGCACGCCACGAGCAACAAAATTTAGTACTAAAATCTAAGATTTGACGTTTTATTTCACGCTGCTTTAAATAACGTCTAATCGTTAACCCGCTGCGTTGATAAATGCAAAACGTTTATGCAATTCTGAGTGTTAAAGTTCTGTAGGTAATTATGAAAAATCGTTAAATGTCGTTCAGCTGTTTTACATAACGGACCTGTTTTGTAAAACAGCTAGTAATTATGTAAAACAGCTAGCGGTTATGTAAAAAGTATAGTGGTTATATAAAACAGTAGATGTGACAATCCATCTACGACAGTTATACTATTCCACCTTCGATCCTGTAGTCTGTGCTCCAAAAAATGCCACCGAAGATGACGTGGAAGTGGTGAAGTCTTGGACCTTAAACATTGTATACACTGTCATTGGACTATCGACACGAGCTAGAAAAATACTATATTGTATAAATTTAAGTAACTATTACTGTTATTAATTTCGTAAATCTGTATTAAGTATTTATATAGCTTAAAAAGCTAACGGTCTTAAAATAACAATAATATGTACAAGTATATAAAAAGGAGGGCAAATAATCAAAGGGGATCAAAAAAATCGTCCGCATCGCTGTCAATAGGAAATATGGCCCGAAGGGCTGGCAGCATTGTAATTATTTAATAAAACCTTTATTATTACTGCTCAAATTAACTAATTCAATCCTCTATTTATACCTAGTAAATATAGCCAAACCACTAAACGTATAAACAGAACGCGTTTACCGGTCGTTATGCCCATAAACACTAGGTAACAGCTTGTCTGACCGAGTCGCGTGGTTTTGCTGCGACGCCTGTGATATTAGTTTGTGGTACAAGCTTTACAAGGGCATTGGTTTTTTACCTATAGATATTTGATGTTGTAAAACTGAAATTCGAATCTCGCATAAGTGACTGCACACAATTTGAAGGCTTAGAAATAGATGCCATCGGTAAGCTGCATATCAAATCAAATCAAATCAAAAGTCATTTATTCAAACTAGGCTGAGAATCAGCACTTTTCGAACGTCAAAATTACAAAAGACAGTCCCCCAAAACGCCCGCCCTTCACCACTTCCTAGTGCTTTCGCTGGGAAGAAGAAGTGGAGCAACAAACTCCCCAGCAGCACAGCTGTCTGTTCAGTTAGAAAATATACATGACTGAATACAATACAAGGTATGCAAAGCAATTAACATTACAAGACACAGAACGCTAAATTAAATTATTTGCCATATGCCAGCTGGCAACGCCAATATACCAAGAAATACAATAAAAAACTATACGTACTCAAGCAAAAATTAATAAATG
Organism: Eremobia ochroleuca; assembly: GCA_949629135.1. Taxonomy (NCBI): domain Eukaryota; kingdom Metazoa; phylum Arthropoda; class Insecta; order Lepidoptera; family Noctuidae; genus Eremobia; species Eremobia ochroleuca. The sequence continues at coordinate 6,138,765 of OX451412.1, forward strand.
GAAATTAAATAAAAGCCTCCAGGTATAAAGGGCGTGACCGCTAACATATTTATGCAATGCTGGGTTCAGTTTACATAGCTGTCGCTTGAAGTCACAAATGATAAACTAGGACCATAAGGAAACTAAATAAACAAGTTATTAATAATGATAACAATGATAAAACCATGGTCAGCAAGACGACCAGTCACCACAAGCAGCACCCGTTCACGAGCATAACGCAACGCATATCATCTGCCTAGCCTTTTCCCAACTATGTTGGGGTCAGCTTCCAGTCTAACCGAATGCAGCTGAATACTAGTATTTTACATGGAGCGACTGCCTATCTGACCTCCACAACCCAGTTACTGGGTACGACGATACCCCTTGGTAAGACTGGTTGTCAGACTGTCAGGCTTCTGACTACCCGTGACGACTGTCAAAGATCCACGAATGACAGCGAGCGAGCGAGGCACGGAGGTGTCTCGGTATGTAAAGATGGTCACCCATCTACCGACCAACCGCGGCAAGCGTAGCTTAACCTGATCGATCGACCTGTGCGGCTGTTATTATTTAGCCACGGGCCCCATCGGTAAGCTGCATAATCAAGTCTAATTTGTATTTTTTAAAACCATTATCGGTCGATGGCATATTTTTTGATACGTCATAATCATTCTATACTATTCCCACTGCTGGGACACAGGCCTCCTCTCTGCAAGAGGAAGTGGGCCATAATCCACCACGCGGAGTGCGGGTTGGTAGATGTCACATATTTTCGAATTTTTGGTTCTCGTACATGTTTCTCACCGTTATCCATCACCGTTTTGAAAAGAGTGGTGATGAAATAATTTACACAAATAATAGCGCGTGGCTGAGTTCAAACCTACGACCTACTACCACACGGCCACCACTGCACACCTGCCCACTTTAGGTTTCTGCTAGCACGAAAAACTTCTCTTGTTGTTTAATAACCCTTATTTGGACGATTTTTACTTTTTAAGCAAATTAAATTTATTTGGACGTAACATTAGCTCTATAGTAAGACAAAAATTAAAAAAAATATATATTCATGAAAATACGTTTTATTTATTAAATGGCCTTGTGGAAATTTACATCTTTATGTAATCAGAACGAATCTACTGGGAACAAAATGAGATGAATATCTCTAACAGTTGGGGAATCCCCGTGCTCTGTGAAAACGAAAAAATGGCATTGGATTGGTTGATGGAAATTTACATCACAATTCATTTAAGGGTTAAGTAAATTCATTCAATATTTTAGCATCAAAATTAAGCTATTTCCAAAACATTGGCTAACTAACAGATTGGCTATTTTTACTGCCATATATGTAGCGTTTGTCTCCTTCTTCCGACATGAATCGTGACTCAACAGTCGTATTGTCTGCAGTCGACAGTCGGTCGATTGATCGCGGGCCACAGTTAGGTAAATTATTTGTTTGTGTCACTTGCAGAACTAAAATCTATGTCGAAAAGTAGGTAGGTAATATAGACTTTTTCGAAACTACAACTACCTGAAACACTGCTATTCTGTAAAAAATCATTTGAAACCTCACTCGAGTGAGCGCACAAAATTGGAAAGCGAACTCATTTGTTTTTACAGTTCCGTATCCATGGGGTGAAACATTATTACTAAGACTCCGCTGTCAGTCCGTCCGTCCGTCCGTCTGTCACCAGGCTGTATCTCATGAACCGTGATAGTAGAAAAACGGTTGAAATTTTCACAGACGATGTATTTCTGTCGCTGGTATAACAACAAATACTAAAAAAAAGAATAAAATAAAAATTTAAGGGAGCTTCCCTTCCCTTCCCTTTCGATGTGTATATCATGATAATATGATGAAATGTAGAATCATTTTGTATTTCCTTACATACATAAGTACTTATAACAACTCTGCTTACAACGATCTAATTAACAAGTTTGTATGAAAACTTAATTAACTCGTACCTGGGAATGCATAATTACTTATATAAGGATAGTTAGGGAACTTAGTCAGAGATTTAACTTGTTTGTAACATTATATCACGCATGTATAAGGCGAGAGGGTAGGCAGAAGTGAATAGTACAACCCAAGTTCGCCAGTTATATGTTTATGTCCCACTAGCGACCCGCCCCTGTAATGTATTGATGTGAAACATCGAGATTTTTGTGCTATATCTAAGTTAAATATTAATGTTTATATGCACTATCATTCCGGAAAAAAATATAATGGAATGGATGGTATAATGGTGGTGAAAACCGCATAAAAAATAATTGTGTAGTTTAGAAGAACTAAGCCAGGCATACGATACCAAAAGCGTCGTTAATATAAAAGTTTTCTAGATATAAATACATTTCCAGATATATTTATACTGGTAATAAAGCTTAAGAGTTTGTTTGTTGGAACTTAGGCGACTTAACATTAGGCTAGGACACTTAGGAGCCAAGCAAAACAAAAAAAGGCAGAAAGAACACTAAACAAAAACGAAGAGAACAAGAAATTTCACACGGATGAACTTGCGGACAGAAGCCAGTAGATAAAGATATAACAGGGAGGTAACCTCAATAAAATAACCATTCAATGGATCAAAGGACACAGCGGTTCGCTGGCAACGATGCAGCCGACGAGCTTGCCAGAAGGGGGTCGAGCATGGCACCGGTGGGAAGTGAGCCCATCGTGCCGCTCCCCTTCAGGTATCTACGCACTCTGGTAAGGAAACGCACCAGAGATCAACATGACAAACTTTGGACGGAACAAGGCGAGTGCAGGCAGGCTAAGGAAGCACTTCCCGCAATGGATGGCCGCCTCACGAAACAGGTTCTCCGTCTAACTAAACCACGGGCCACGGGTCATTTAATAAACACCTCTTTGTCATAGGAGTAACAGACAGTCCGCTGTGCAGGGCCTGCATGGAGGATGACGAGACACCGGCACATGTGCTTCTAAGCTGCCCGGTGGTCGCCACTTACAGGGCAAAGTATTTCGGTAACCCAGGTACCCTACGTGAGACGGTCAGTAACATCAAGGTGTTGCTGGCCTTCCTTGAGGAGCTGGGCTGGATCGAATGATCGATTTTCCCACCCTTACGCAAAATAAGCGCATTGACGTGGAGTTGCGGACACCAGCCCGTATTACCTATTACCTATTAACAGGGGGGGTAACAGGGGGGTTTCTCTTCCAAAAGAATATTATCGAGAACTTAACATCAAACTCGTTACGAGAACATTCTAGAAAATTACCCATCACTAGTCACAGCTCTGGTAAACGGGTTGCCGACCACAACCCGAACGCACCGTTGAATCTGTCCGTTTAACTAAATCGTTGTTTAACCAGAATTGGATTGACGGACTTGATATTAACGGGCACAATAAATAGCAGTTTGCAAATTATAATTATAATACTTTTATAGATAAAACTAGCTTCGGTTCGAGACTGCGTCCGCGTGGTAGCGTAAAATATACCCTATGACACTCAGTAATAGCGTAGCTTATTATCAATGAAAGAATCGTTGAAATCGGATCAGTACCTACTTCAAGAGATTACCTGTTAGAAACAATTTTACCCTTTTATAATAATAACACATAATTATAGTACAATCATGTCACCAGTCATCGTCATGACATACGGTGCTGAAACGTGGACACTGACGGTCGGACTGGTCCACAAATTCAAGGTCGCTCAGCGCGCTATGGAGCGAGCTAAGCTCGGAGTCTCTTTGAAGGATAAAATCAGGAATTAAATTATCCGCAAAAGAACCGGAGTAACCGACATAGCTTGCAGAGTAAGCAAACTGAAGTGGCAGTGGGCTGGCCATGTCTGTCGAAGGGCCGATGGCCGGTGGAGCAGACGAGTCCTGGAGTAAGACCGTGTATCGGCAAGCGTAGTGTGGGACGCCCCCCAGCTAGATGGACGGACGACCTAAAAAAGGTAGCTGGGGTAGACTGGATGCGGAACGCGGAGGACAGGGTGTTGTGGCGCAGTCTGGGAGAGGTCTATGTCCAGCAGTGGACTGCGATAGGCTGAGTTGATTGATTGATGGTACAATAGTGCAGAGCAGAGAGTAGGGCGGGAGGGGACAGAGGAGCACCTATAGGTACACGCGTGAGACTAAGCCGTTATACAGACAGGCACGATAAGCGTCTTTCATTTTAACATGTTTAGTATCTATTAGGTATTAATAATTTATAAAATATAGTATAGATATATAGTAATAATAATAATACATTTATTTCAGACGTAGTCCATATAGTGTTAGTAACACAACAAACCTTATAAAACTATTGCTAGTACATACAAAGACAAGGCCACAGAAAGAAATAAAAAAAAAAAAATCACCAAGTGGCACCGCACAGGAGTACCAGCTTATGCCAAGCCCTGGACGCGACCACCCGCAGTGTGTAGTCGCATCCAGTGCCGCCACATCGGCGAGTCCCAGCAGCCCATATGCATCCTGTGCAGGTTTACACCTATATTTCGCTAGATATGAGATTAGTTTATATAATAATGTTTTGTTTATAATTGAAGCAAGCATGACAGTGCCTTATCTTTTTTCTTTATTGCTAATAATAATAATAATAATTTATTTATTTCAGACATAATTCTAGTCCATAGTTTCAAATTCGTACTCATACAATAAATTACATTAAAATTACTTATAAAATATAATATCTATTAAATTCAAATATCTATTAAATTCAAAACAGGTAAGAACCCAAAACAAAGTTGTGATAATTTCAAAATAATAAGAAAATAAATTAAAATTTTGTCAAAATATAATAAAATTATAAAAATGTCAGAATCGTATAAAGAAAACATAAATAAAATGTCAAATATAAATTGTCAAATTGTAAAAATGTTATAACAATGTCAAACTATTAAGAATAAAAAAGATATAAATTGCAAACATCACAAAATACTATTAATTATTACAAAAAACCTATGATAAGGGCCTAAATGGGCCTTCTCTTGGCCTCGATCACGCCCTGATGGAAAGCGATGGATGAGATGGAAAAAGTCCTTTGTTTCATAGAAAAGGGATCATACAAACAGACGGGTCTTGTGTCTGGTGGGCAACTGCACGACGATTTTTTTTTTTTGAATGGCATATCTCAGTTCAACCTATGAGGTTGTCGACTGCTTGACCGGGCTTGCCTGTGGATGCCTCAATAAATTAAGTCCTCCAGCCAGGGCTTAAAAAACTTAAAAACTAAGCGACTACACGCTAAGGGCACCCCCTGTGGGGTACGGACCTCGACTTAGGGCGTCGCTGGGAGAGGGCAGCAAGGGACAGGCTGGATCGGAATTATTTAGGGAAGAATTTATAATTACAGGCTCAGCGGCGCGGGCTGGCTCGAGCAAGGGTCGGGGTGGAAATGTTATGGGGGGCGCGACGGGCCTCGACGGCGAGGACGGAAGGATGGCTGTCAGGACTTGTATTTTGTGAGAGTATTGGTAGCTTTACTACTCTCCTGTAGGAGGGTCGTAGGGGTTGCTGGACGACTGATGTCAGGAAGCTATATTATATGCTAGTTGCGCAGTAAACTCTGCTTGCGCGATGCACGATTTTGCGTGACGTCAGTGTGAAGCGTAGTTCGCATGTGGCGATGTAGGTACCGCCACAGTACTATACAACGTATAACGTTAAATGCGCAAAACCTCAGACACCCCAACTGATTTTTAATTCAATTGACCTATTTCAAAGACAAAATAAGTCATTAAAAAAATTGTAGAGGTTTTATGTGCTGTTTTAGTTTTAATGAATAATTCTGCTCGTTATTCTGATCAAACTATTTTCAGGTTTTGCGCATTTAACGTTACACGTTGTATACTAATTCTTTGTCTGAGACTGAGATTGATCCATGTCACCCTTAACTCAGGTAGCGTTTATAATGGAATAAATCACACACTCCTCTATTTACGACTCACTTAACTTTATTACATCCATACTCGAACACCACACTGTAACTATCGAACTAATATTATAAATGTGAAAGTTTGTATGTTTGGATGTTTGGATGTTTGTTACTCAATCACGCAAAAACGACTGAACGGATTTGGATGAAATTTGGCATGCATGTAGCCTGTGACATGGAAAAGAACATAGGCTACCTTTTATCCCGATTCCTTTTATGGGGATAGTCTTAGGTAAAAACGTCTTATACCCACGGGAAAACACGTTTAACATTTCCCAATGACCACGCGGGCGAAGCTGCGGGCAACAGCTAGTTTATAATAATTGCATTCTGCTATAAAAGCCTGACCCAAATTGATGCAACACTCTAAATAAAAGCGCTGTATATGCATCTCTTTCGGAACACGCTGTATATAGGTCGAGTGCTTATTGGTCAGTTGTTGCAGTACCCGTCAGGATATGTGACGTCATTGAAGTGACGTCAGGCCGTAGATTAAAAGTGTATTTCGCAATTGCATTTTATTTTCGATTTAAAATTTGAGTGAAGTGGAATTGTATTGCGAGAATATTCGGGTTTGTTTAACTTTATTGAAGGTATAAAAAGTATCTAATGTCCTAACCCAGATCATGGTCTACCCGTATGCCAAATTTCATCGGAATCCGATTAGCCGTAAAAACGTGAAAGGTAACAGACAGACAGGCAACTAGTTTCGTATACCGAAATTACCCGCTTCGTCTGCTTCGTATGGGTAGATCATACTTTACTCTCAGTTTTATAACTTGTGCCAAATTTCATCCAAATCCGTTCAGCCGTTTTAGCGTGAAAGCGTACAAACTCACTTTCGCATTTATAATATCAAGAAAGAACAGTTTATTTGTAATAATATAGTACAATACGTTGTTGCGATTGTCATAATCATACATTCTACCATTTCTGGTGTACAAATATTTACTTATAGCTAAATTTAAATAATATTTTATAATTCTTTATCCGTCAGGAACTCGATAGTTGAGTAATAGCATTACTCAACAAACGCTACTTACTGACGTAACATAACGTGACGTATTACTCTATTATTATTATTAGTCTCATGTTGGAGCGCATACAGAACAAGTCTACGATATGCATAGATATACCTAAGGCAGTACGGAGTATATTCCTTTTACCCCTTATTTATTTTGGCCAACCAACAACTGTATATACTCGTCATCATCTGCCTAGCCTTTTCCCAACTATGTTGGGGTCGGCTTCCAGTCTACCCGGATGCAGCTGAATACCAGTATTTTACATGGAGTGACTGTCTATCTGACCTCCAAAACCCAGTTACTGGGTAATACGATACCCCTAGGTAAGACTGGTTGTCAGACTTTCAGGCTACTGACGACCCGTAACGACTGTCAGAGAACCACGAATGATAGCCGGGACCAACGGTTTAACGTGCTTTCCGAGGCACGGAGGGGTCTTGGTATGTTAAGATGGTCACCCATCCACAGACCAACCGCGGCAAGCGTAACTTAACCTGATCGATCGACCCGTGCGGCTGTTATTACTTAGCCTCAAGCCCCTCCTTTGTTTTAGGATCAAAGGCCTTTTCCTTGGGAAGGCCTTTGCCCCCAAAACAAAAAAAAAAAACATTTTATAAGATCGTAGAATATTTCCATCAACCACTAACAGTTTGCCCGACCAGCACGCTAATTGCGTAACACACTATTACTCTCAATTTGAATCATTTTGAAGCATATTGCTAATCCATTGCTCCATACGTTCGAAAAATGTTCTGCTCAGCAACGTAAATAACGCAATGGATGTTGTTGAACTGTCAAAATGAAACCCATTGCTACTGATAGTGTGTTACGCAATTACCCTGCTGGAGATCAAATTCAAGAATCTCTGCTTAGCAGTCGAGCTAATGGCTACTAGACTGCACTCTAATTGCGTAACACATTTTCTATCACAATCTGCATGATATTTCTAATCCATTGCTCCTATGTTCGAGCTATTTGTCTGCTCAACAACATAAATAACGCAATGAATGCTGTTGAACTGTCAAAATGGAAGCCATTGCTACTGTAAGTGTGAGACGCAGTTACCCCACTGCATTAAAAAATAAAGCTGTAGGTATCCATGACGTTAATAATAAATACCGTCCGTTTCGAAACAACAGAGGTCATTTAACTCGTATGGAATTAATTTGGGTCAAGCTTTATTGCAAAATGCAATTATTTGGCCCGGTATTGATTCAAGTTATGTCGTTTCAAGTGAATTCATGAAATGAGAAAAATATATAGATTTAATATTGGATTATTTTTAGCTTTATCGGATTCTAAAGAGGATAAGGGCTTGTGGCTAAGTAATAACAGCCACGCGGGTCGATCGATCAGGTTAAGCTTCGCTTGCCGCGGTTGGTCCATGGATGGGTGACCATCTTAACATACCAAGACCCCTCCGTGCCTCGGAAAGCACGTTAAACCGTTGGTCCCGGCTATCATTCGTGGTTCTCTGACAGTCGTTACGGATCGTCAGTAGCCTGAAAGTCTGACAACCAGTCTTACCAAGTGGTATCGTATTACCCAGTGACTGGGTTGTGGAGGTCAGATAGGCAGTCGCTTCATGTGAAATACTGGTATTCAGCTGCATCCGGTTAGACTGGAAGCCGACCCCAACTTAGTTGGGAAAAGGCTAGGCAGATGATGATGTTGATGATCGGATTGTGCAGAGGAGCTGCGAGGTCAGATAAGCAGTCATCACAATCAGTCTATGATGTTCCCACAGCTGGTACACAAGCCTCCTCACTTCGAGAGAGAGTGGGCCGTAATTCACCATGCAACAGCAAACTTGTGACATCTGCCAACCCACACTAGGCCATAGTGTGGGTTGGCAGATGTCACAAGTTTACGTGCTAATTGAGTGAATTCGCAAAAATACTGTTGTTTATTTTATGTTACAGTGTAGATTAGGCTAAGCTAAGATTATTATTAGATTTTATTATAAGTTTTACTAGTTTTATATATTTTCTAATTATTTTATCTTTTCATACTTTTTATATTGTGAAAAAAAAAAAAAAAAATTAAGACCGAACTATCGCATTAGGGATACCTGTAATGACAGTTGAGGAGCGTCGGAACGAAAACCGATATATCGAATTTACCATATTTTTCACAAATTAAAAAAAAGCTTGTAAGTTTTTTAATGTTACAAAAGTGGAAAATTATAGCATGTCGATTTGCAGTTAAAGTGACATCGATTGATGTGTGAAACTTGACGGAGGGTAGATACTTAATTTAGGGAGATACTTGGCGGACAAGTATGGATATATCGGTTTTTGACGCGATCATTTGGATATATCGGTTTTTGAAGAAACCAAACTGGATATGTCGGTATTGAACTGAATTGAATTTGAACCGACCATTGTTGAATTGTGTAAAACTTAATAAGAATTATCGGTTTTTAATCCAACTACAAGAACATGTTGAATTTAAAAATGTATTTGTCGGGTTTGATTTGACCACAGTATTTTGATATTTTTTTTAAGATGGATGTAACTGTTTTTTAATTTATTTCTTTCCTGAAGGGTGTATAATTAAACATTTTGTAACAGAAAAAAAAAAATGTCTTAATTAAGACATATCGGTTTTTGTTCCGACGCTCCTCAGTTGTAAGGGAGATTTTAATAAATAAATAAAAAATAAATAATAAAGTCTTCACATTTTTGTTTCTTCATGCCGGCTTCCTCACGATATTTTTTTTCACCGTTTTGAGAGCGGTGGTGATGAATTAACTTACACAAAGTAAAGCGCATGTCTGGGTTCGAACCCACGACTTTCATGTTAAATTATGGTATTCAGATACTTCCGTTTGGACTGGATGTCGACCCCAACATAGTTGCGAAAAGGCTCGGCAGACGAAAGTGTTTAAGCCTTTAAAAACCTTATTTATTTATTTATTTTATTATTTATGTACACACAGTAAAAACATATGCATATGACATAATTATAATTTGAGTACAAAGGTACTGCTTATTTTTACCTTGTGTAAGGAATCCCCATAAATCACACTAATATTATAAAGGCGAAAGTTTGTGACTGTGTGTGTGTGTGTGTAAGTTTTTTACTTCTTCACGCTCAAACGGCTGGACCAATTTTGATGAAATTTGGCACACAGATAGTTAATAACCAGGATTAACACATAGAATACTTTTTTTTATCTCGATATTCAATGTGGGTTATGCGTTTGTTTACTATTATACCTTAGCTAACTATTAATGTTGTAACGGATAACTGTTTTTGGTCCCAAATAAATAAAGTATAAATAAAAATATTCCTACGGGATCGAGACTTTATGCGTGTGAAACCGCGGGGCGCAGTTAGTAATACTATAAAAGCTAGCTTTATACGAAACACTCTCTATCTTGCAGGTAACAGAGCACGCATCGTATAAATAACTTACTGTCGTCGCAAACTTGTGTCGTACTTAGGTACCTACTTTATTATATATGTCTGTATGTAGAACATGCTGAGCTATGTTACAGAATATGACAGAAGGTTGGCGCCATGCAACGAGTGAAAACAATTGCACGCACACGTAGAAGCGTACGTAGATGCTCATTTTCTTTGGTAGATAGGAGTCGTATGCGGGGTGCGGGAGATTTTTGTAACGCAAGCCGTAGGGCCCGTATTCGGGGAACCTTTTTTATTAGTCGATAAAGAAGGATTGCGTTATACGGAGTACCTGCCGCACGCTTGGTAGTTCTTTTCTTTCTTTCTTTTCTTTTTAAAAAAAAACGTTGCCCGACACTGGGAATTTCTCCTGTATTGTGGTGTTAGTTGCTTTGAATACTCATTGTCATTGGTTGTGAGTCTCTGCACGCTTTTTACCGACCGATGAATTTTATTGATTACTAGCTGCGCTCCGCGGTTTCACCCGCATAAGTCTGGACCCCGTAAGAATATTGGGATAAAAAGTATTCTATGTATTAATTCTGGTTATAAACTATCTGTGTGCCAAATTTCATTAAAATTGGTGTAGCCGTTTGAGCGTGAAGAAGTTACAAACATACTAACACACACATACACACAAACTTTCGCCTTTATGATACTCGCATTAGTGTGATTGGCTACAGGGATTCCCCGCAGGCGGTGTACCAACCTCGTTATCGACTTATGACTTTCATTAGTCACTACTGCGCCTGCGGGGAGACTCCGCATGCTGTGTATCGACCTGGTTAACGACTAATGAAAATGATCCATACGGAAACCTCAAACAAATGCCGGTCGCGCTTGTACTCGCTGTACACACAGCTCCATTAAGTGGTTACCCACCAAAAGACATTTTTGAATTTTGTAAAAACATTTTATTATTATTAATGTATTGTTTTAGTGAATATATGATCATTTATTATTTTTATTTTTTTTTTTTTTTTTCATTTATTTTTTTAAAGTCTGGTATTTTATAGTTTTTCCTTTTTTTTTTTTTCAAGAAAACTTTCGTACTTTTTTTATTGGGTATAACGACGGGCAATAATAGGGTTAACATTTACGTACAGTTACTGAACGTCTAAATACCCCGGAGGTTTCAAGACCGCTTGCCAATAAGACTGATTTGATAACATTCGAAGTTCAATTCTTAAGCACGAAATGTGCTTTTTGTCATGCATTATATATATTTTTTGTTAATATAAAGTTTTTTTTTATTTGGTTTTAGTAATATTAAGAAAAATAAAGAAATTTAATATTTAACAAAACGTTGATCTTATTTTACTACAAAGATTTATATAATATTTTACAATCATTTGATACTAATGCTGTGTGTACATGGAGCGTGTGTGCGTGCGCTCTCCCTCGTTGTATAGAGCTGATCTTCTGTTCCTATATGTTTTGTGACTATGCTCAATGTATGTAAGCAGTTTCAAAATGTGTCGCAAAGGACGTGGAAGCCTCTTAAGACTGTTTTATTGTCTACGAATGAAGTTAACGTTAGCTCACGAAACTAGTGTCGTGAAATTACAGTTTGGAAGTGAAAATCTAGGAGGCAACGACACGATAGAATGGGATACTGCCTCACTGTAGAAAAAAGTTCTCTTAGTTCTATAAAATCAGTAATAATAAATAAATAAATAAATAAATCCCTGGACATTTCACACAGCACCATTTGTCCCAAGCTAAGCAACCTAATGCTTGTGTTATGGTAACAAGATGGCTGATAAACTACTTATATACATTTTTTTTTTTTTTGTAAATACATACATATTATAGATAGAAAAACACCCAGACTCGGAACAAATACATGTAGGTCATACAAATATTTGTTCCGTGCGGGAATCGAACCCGCGACACGCAGCGCAGCAGTCAAAAAATGCAGCAGTAGAAAATGATAATTACTGCCTCGTTAGCCTCGTAACTGCTGATCGTGGTGAGGTCCTGGGTTCGAAACCTAGGTCGGGTAAAGTGTCATTAGTAACATCATATTCGGTTATTAAGACCTGCCCCTTTTACATGGCATTTTTAACTGACAAAATGTACCGTCACTTCTGCCTACCCTTTTGAAGAACACAGGCGTGATTTTATATTTTATGATTAAGTATCTTCACTCCATCATAATGGATCTAGCGATGATAATACACTTTTAACTAAAGCGGTATGAGAGTTTATAAAAATGTGTAGTCATTCCTGCAGTATAAAAATTCAAGAGAAGTTGGTAGGTAGGTATGGTCGAAATTCAAGTACGTTCTGACTTGTGGAATGAGAAAAGTCACGTACAGACGCCAGCACATCAAGCTACCCGAAACTGTCCCAATCAACTTTGAACCTTATATTTTAGCGATAAAGTTGAAAATCTATTAAATAAATTTGACAGATTGTAGTAACTTGATGTGCTGGCGCAGTAAGCTTGGACCCCCCTTTGGTAATGACATCAAATCGTTTAAGTTTTTTGTACTGCAACATAAATGGCGTGTTGGACTAGTGGTTTGGACAGCTGCTTAGCTGTACGATGGTGACGATTTCGAATTCCGCGTATGGGATGATTTTTTTTTTGCTTTTTATTTTAGTTTCTTTAATAGTGGGATCGGTGGATGCTCGGGTAGAGAAGGGTGCGGCGCGGGCGGCGGGAAGGGAGCTGCTCGGGGCCAGTCACGTGACGCGCCCGCCGTCGCTCGAGCAATAATCTTTATGTCTTGGGGTGATTCCTTTTCTCTGACTCTCTGTTTCTATGTACATGTAGGAATGGAACGCGTTGATAAATACATGACTGTGAAAGAGATAAATGCAAAGGTGTGAGATTGTGAATGGAGATTGTGAATGGAGATTGCGAATGGTTGATTATGAAATTTCAATTTACTGAGTATACAACTCAGTAAATTGAAATTTCATAATCAACCGAAAATGTTCCCCTGCTGGGACACAGTTCTCCTCTCGGTAAGAGGGAGTGGGCCGTAATCAACCACGTGGGGTTGGCAGATGTCACATGTCTTCGAATTTTTGGTTCTAGGACATGCCGGTTTCCTCACGATGTTTTCCTTCACCGTTTTGAGAGGAGTGACAATGAAATTATTTACACAAAGACAAGTTAGTCTGGGTGAGAACCCACGACCTAAAACTCGTAACTCGGAGCCGTTACCACTGGGCCATCACTGATCAATTGAAACACTAAGGTTAAAAGTATGTAACATTGTGTTTCAAAAATTCGCAAAGAATGTGCGCATTATGGAAGGAGTGATGGGGCTATGGAGAAATGTCTTGACGATGCGTGAGCGTACGTGAGCCATCGCCGCCCGTTCGTTGTCCACAGCGCACAGGATGGATAGAAACCACTTTGAACCTATTTTTCTGTTCTTTTTTTTCTTGTCTATTTAGGTATATATGTGTGTACATAAATGGTAAAATAAATAAACCAGCACATGAAGTATTTTTTTGCTCCGTTGGTGTAATTGCGGAATGGCGTTCCAGTGTGAGGATAAATAAATAAATAAATGAAATAGTAACTGCTACATAGATAAATAGACCTTGTTGTTTTAAGACGTGGAAGTGGCATTCAAGCTTAGAGTGATAAACCAATTACGAGTCCGACTATACACTATTGGACCTATCTATGTTGTTTTATTTTTTATGCGAAATATTTTTCTACTACCTATCGCAATCATTCTGCCTAGTCTTTTCCCAACTAGTTTTCGAATGCAGGTCAAAACCAGTATTTGACATAAGAAGATTGCCTATCTGACCTCCAAAAACCAGTTACTGGGTAACACGATACCCCTTGGTATGACTGTATATCTGTTACGTACCTATCACGAACATTCGCAAAAAAGTATGTTTACAATATTGTATCATAATTATATCTAGTTCTTACACAAAAAAATTCAATTTAACGTCAAAATAAAAATATTTAGTCACGATGAGAGTAAAATATATATCTGCTTTGACATAAAACCTAACCCTTTTGCGTCGTAAGGTTTCTGAATTTTAAAACCCTATTAGGTTTGATTTACAGCAAAAGTTGGGGTTAAAATTAAATTAGCATACAGAATAATGTTTAAGGGTGCAGGCAAACCAAAAGTTATGGGCTAGCATCAAATAGGGTACATACAACATTATTTTTAGTATATGCAAAACCCGAAACTCGTGTCTAGTATTTTTATGTAAAGAATCTATGTTAATATTTCAAAACTGTAAGTATGATGAAGAATCACAAAGTTACAAGCTTGTTATGTTACCTGCTTGTCCGTACAAAAAGATGGTTACCACTTGCCATGCGCCGCTGGTCTACCGGCCGTGACCTGTGTTGTGCGCATATGATTGCGGATATGTCTATGTGTAGTGTCGCTCGGTGTCCAACTTGTTACCTTTTTAAATATTTTTGTGTAAAAATTATTGGAATCGATTCAGTTACTTATTTTTAACAAACTATATTCAGATTTGCAATATACTAAAGATATTGTTGTATAATATCTCTAGATTATAGTAGTCTTGATCATCACCTCGGTAGTTAACCGCTTTCTAACTATATCACTTTAGTGCTTCTAAATTACACCATTGATTTTGATAAGGTTCTCACTATCGTTTTAAAGAATATTCCCGATGGTTTATGTGTATAATACGTTAGCTACGTCCTACTGCTTCACCCGCATAAGTCTCGGTCCCGTGAGAATATCGGGATAAAAAGATCTAATCCAGATCATAGTCTACCCATGTGCCTTTCATCCGAATCCGCTCAGGCGTTTTAGCGTAACGAACAAATAAACAAAACATCAAATCTTTTCTCTTAATAATACCTATTAGTTTAGGGTAATATTTACATTAGATACCTATAGCACAGTAATCTCGATGTTTTGACAAGTCATAAAAAACGTGCGGAGCAGGGGCGGGCTAGCTTGTTGTTTAATAAAAGCACCGACAGTGGGACAGTTACAGTAATAGTATTATTGTTTATTTATATATACTTCATTGTACACCACAAAAATACATAACATAAAAAAAAATACATCAAACACTACAAAATATACAATGAGCGGCCTTATCGCTTTCTGCGATCTCTTCCAGGCGACCTTGGCATGGACAGTGATTTTCTTGGACATAAAATGGGGCTGCCGTGAGTGCAAATATTATGTATCCAATACACTAAAATAGATACACAGATATGTATCAGTTTTTATTGTTTTATATATATAACATTATTTTTAGTATACTGCAAACCTGAATATAGTTTGTTCAGAATAAGTAACTGAATCGATTCCAATAGTTTTTACACCATGTAATATTTTGACCCAAAAATATTTTAAAATGGTAAAAAGTTGGACACCGAGCGAGACTAAGTACATATCCGCAGTCATATGCGCACACCACAGCTGCACAGGTCACAGTCGGTCGGCCGGTGGCGCGTGTTAAGTGGTAACCAACTTTTTGTACGAACAATCAGGTAACATAACAAGCTTATAACTTCGTGATCTTTCATGATACAGTTTTGAAAATTTGTACATAGATTCTTTACATAAAAATACTAGACACGTGTTTTGTTTTTTGCATGTCTTTCAATTAATATTGGATTTAAATTAAACCCATACCAGTAAATAAGTCACCAAACGCGTTTGTAATCAGTTTTATGAACGTAAAGGCTAAAAAAAGCTAATAAAATAAATTGAATACCTTTTTTCGTTAAAGTAATTGAATAAAATTGAATTACCTAATTACCCATTTAACGTTTTAGAGCCAAGCCCAGACGTGGTAGGATTTACCCATGAGTGGACGAGCATAAACAAAGCAACAACATAACATCACGCCTTTAATACCTGAAAGGTTAGACAGAGGTTTACCTATACAACGTGTAACGTTAAATGCGCAAAACCTGAAAATAGTTTGATCGGAATAACGAGCAGAATTGATTGAACCACTTTTTAATATAGGTCACATTTTTCAAAAAATCTTCATTAAAAACGTTGCCGTGACTATTTATTAATAGATCAAGCAAGTCAATGTCAGCGCGGCGCAGCGGCCCGGTGACGACTCCTCCCTCGGTTAAGCGTCGTCGCAGACGCAAGAAACGATCAGAATGGCCAGTAAAACTAAAACAGCACATAAAACCTTTACAATTTTTTAATGACTTATTTTCTCTCTGAAATAGGTCAATTGAATTAAAAATCAGTTGGGGTGTCTGAGGTTTTGCGCATTTAACGTTACACGTTGTATAACAGTACACCAACATTTCGCCACTTACATGACATGTAATTGTGAAGAACAGAAGCCAGTTATTGTTATAACTAGCTTCTGCCTGTGAGTTCTTCCGCGTGAAATTCGTGCCTGCCTGCGCTTTAACTTCATTTTTGCTTAGAGTTCTTTCTAATTATACAGGGTTATTTGTAAAACGCCAACAACCTCTTAAGACGTCGCGGTGGATGGGTGACCATCTTCACATACCAAGATCCCTCCGTGCCTCGGAAAACACGTTAAGCCGTTGGTTCTGGCTGTCATTAGTGGATCTTTGACATTGTCGTTACAGGTTGTCAGTAGCCCGAAAGTCTGACAACCAGTCTTACCAAGGGGTATCGTGTTACCCAGTAACTGGGTTGTCGAGGTCAGATAGGTAGTTACTCCATGTAAAATACTGGTATTCAGCTGCATCCAGTTAGACTGGAAGCCGACCCAAACATAGTTGGGAAAAGGCTAGGCAGATGATGATATTGATGGAAAGGTAACAGAGGCGAGTGTTTTGCTAAGATGGCAAATAATTTAATTTAGTTTACTGTGTCTTGTAATGTTAATTACTTTGCATGCCTTAAATTGTATTCAATCAAGTATTCTCTAACTGAACAGACAGCTGTGCTGCTGGGGACTTTGTTGCGCCACTTCTTCTCCCCTGCGAAAGCCCTAGGAAGTGGTGAAGGGCGGGCGTTTTGGAGGACTGTCTTCTGTAATTTACCTTCGAAATTTCTGATTCTCCGCCTAGTTTGAATAATTGACGTTTGATTTTGATTTTGACGAACCAGGCACATATCCAGACTGCGGGCTGCTACTGAGAAATTCCAGATGGAAAAACCCAATAACATTTTGCCTGGCCCAGAATCGAATCCAGGACCTCATACTCAGGAGTAGCGCGTCACCATTAGACAAAAGAAGCAGCCTTCAGTTAATTTAATGAATAAAATTCAATTACTAATTTGACATTTTAGAGCTACGCCCAGACGTGGAAGGAATTACTAATGAGTCGACCACTAATTCGTTCTAAAAGCTAAATGTCAGTACATTGGCGATAAGCCAAGAACTACATTTATAGTTTAGTTTCATTTAAGATATCGGCACCTTGTATTAAATTCAATCAATCAATCAACTCAGCCTATCGCAGTCCACTGCTGGACATAAGCCTCTCCCAGACTGCGCCACAACACCCTGTCCTCCGCCTTCCGCATCCAGTCTACCCCAGCCACCTTCTTTAGGTCGTCCGTCCATCTAGCTGGGGGGCGTCCCACACTACGCTTGCCGATACGCGGACCGGCCATCGGCCCTTCGACAGACATGGCCAGCCCACTGCCACTTCAGTTTGCTTACTCTGCAGGCTATGTCGGTTACTCTGGTTCTTTTCCGCATAATTGTATTAAGTTGCAGCTCTATAAAAGTCACTTCGAAATTCGAACGCGGTCTCGTTGTGAATCCGCGATGATGTACTTTAGAATGAGTTCGTTTTTGAAGTGTGTGTGCTCACTTAAGTTATTTTTTTTTATTTATTCCTTTATTTTAGGCAACTAGGGTCCATAGAAAAAAACAATACATACTACTAAATACATAAGAATACTTATAAACTAATACATAAAAAAAACAATATCACAAATACAATAATATAATAATATAGCTTCAAAAAAATACTAGATAAACATACAACTTAACAAACTAAAACTACTGCACATGAAGTGTCGGCGTTTGCCAGGGTCGCGGATTGTTCGAAAGAGTTACCGTGGCCCTTGGCACAGGCAACTGCAGGAACACGGGTGGGTTTTAGTCAGTAAAATTCTGACACACCCTCCCGTTCCGCCCAGAGGGGTAGAAGTTATTTGATAATTTCCCACCCAACAAAAAAAAAAAAGTGTCGGCGTCGTGTTTCGCTGACTGGTGTCATGTAGCCGGCCACGAAACCGGCGATACGCAACACCCTTCGGCCAGAACTCTTCCTTGAGGAACTTCTCGAGATGATGTGTCGGAACACGGATAAGTGGGGTGAACAGTGAACTTTACAGAATAGCACTTAGATTGCTCTTTCAGTCGTCATTTAGAAAATTTGGTCCATATTTAAATAAGACGGTTTAGTATCAAATGCTCAAACTAAATATGACGTTATGAATGATATCTAGACTGATATTCATAATTTGCAAGGACTTAATAGAATAAATTTCGTATTCAAGCAGGCCTGTTGGTCTAGTGGTCAGTGGCCCTGTCTACTATACGCAAGGCCGTGGGTTCGATTCCCACCCAGGACAAATGTTTGTGTGATGAGCACGATCATTTGTTCTTTGTCTGGGTGTAATTTATCTATAATATGTATGTATTTAGAAATATACAACGTGTAACGTTAAATGCGCAAAACTTCAGACACCCCAACTGATTTTTAAATCAACTGACCTATTTCAGAGAGAAAATAAGTCATTCAAAAAATTGTAAAGGTTTTATCTACTGTTTTAGTTTTACTGGCCATTCTGATCGTTTCGTGCGACTGCGACGACGCTTTATCGAGGGAGGAGTCGTCACCGGGCCGCTGCGCCGCGCTGACCTTGGCTTGCTTGACCTATTAATAAATAGACACGGCAACGTTTTTAATGAAGATTTTTTGAAAAATGTGACCTATACTAAAAAGTGGTTCAGTTAATTCTTCTCGTTATTCTGATCAAACTATTTTCAGGGATTTGCGCATTTAACGTTACACGTTGTATATGTATGTTTATCAGTTGTCTAGTACTCATAGCACAAGGTTTGCTTAGTTTGGGAATAGATGGCGTTGTGTGAAAGTTGTGGAATATTATTATTATTATTATTATTCAAGTAGTCTTAGTATTGATTGCATCACGAGTTTGATTTAGTACTTAGTAATAATAAGCCTATAATTTCCCCACTGCTGGGAACACACACAGGCAGGAGGCCTGTGTGTGTCTCGGTAAGAAGGAGGGGTCGTAATTTTCCACGCGGACTTAGTGCGGATAGATGTCACATACCTTCGAAAGTTTGTTTCTCGGACGACATACCGGCTTCCTCACGATCTTTTTTTTTTTTTCACCGTTTTGAGTACCGAATGAGTACTTTATAATTGTTAATAATTATTATCATCTAAAACTTTTTCATTGTTTCTTTTTGCTGTAGCCTCAGGGTCCATAATTGTGCGGATAACTCACTATAACGTGCCACGTGACGCGTCGCGAGAAACGGAGCTAAATTCTCCGCGCGGAAACGCGTTTTATTGTATTCGTATGTAAAAATCACGCAAGGAGGCGCGTTGTTTGCGGCCCGTCGCGTGGTGCGTTGTAGTGAGAGATCTACCAAAACAAGCTCGTAACATTTTATTAACAAAGTTAGTATCGATTGCGTTATTCCAAAATGTATTCCAGTATTGGTCCAAATCATATTTTGCGTAGGTATTAAGAAATCCTGCTTGACCTTCTGTATCCATAAATGTAATAATCCCAATACCATTTCCTCATCATCTGCCTAGCCTTTTCCCAACTATTTTGGGGTCGGCTTCCAGTCTAACCGGATGCAGTTGAATACCAGTATTTTACATGGAGCGACTGCCTATCTGACCTCCACACCCCAGTTCCTGGGTAATACGATGCCCCTAGGTAAGACTGTTTGTCAGACTTTCGGGCTTCTGACTACCCGTAATCACTGTCAAAGATCTACGAATGACTGCCGGGACCAACTTAACGTGCTTTTCGAGGCACATAGGGGTCTCGGTATGTAAAGACGGTCACCCATCCACAGACCAATCGCGCCAAGCTTAGCTTAACCTGATCGATCGACCTGTGCGGCTGTTATTTAGCCACGGGCGCGGGCCCCTCCCAATACCATTTATACAATACCATTTATACAATACCATTACCTACGGAACCTAAATCCCATCCACATTTCAGACACTCTTGCCCAAATCCGAGCAACACTCGTAGAATTCTAATCTCATTTATATTTTTCTTTTCGCTTCAATTAATAAAGGGAAACCATTAACTTTGGCTATTGGATACAAATATATTTTGGTGCACGGCCATTGTATTTCCCTTATTCCTGCTTAATGGTCGAGGAGCACAGAGTAGTGAGCGTTTGGAGTGATACGTACAGACGCCAGCACATCAAGCTACCCGAAACTGTCAAATTTTCCCAATCTACTTTGAACCTTATGCTTTAGCGATAAAGTTGAAAATCTACTAAAAAAATTGACAGATTGTTGTAGCTTGATGTGCTGGCTTCTGTACATTAACTCACGCCTTTTTGTTATAGGGTTAGGCAAAAACTACAGAACAACAGAACGCCAACCGCGGCAGCGGTAGCGTTTGGTATTTTGTTGTTTTCGCAATAATGTGATGAAATACCGTCTATGTCACTGAGACTATCAACCGTGAAAAATTAAGATACGACGCTAATAATCATCACCATTCGATCAATGTTAAGGGTAAGTAAATATTTTTTGAAACAGACAGTATGTTCATTATGACAGACTGAAAATTACGCAGTGGTATCTCCCTTTCACAGAGAAGAGGCCCGTGTCCCAGCAGTAGAACATTATTTTTCAGAATTAGGTACATTATAATAAAATTGGTCTTAAGATTATTTTGATTAACTATGATGATCTGTCGTCCACAGAAACCTTTTCCCAATTTATATTTCGATAATAAGATCAGATTAACTCGTATCATGAACAATAGCGCTTAGATCTTCTGCCTTTCGCGTTTGAGATGTCTTTATTTCACATAAGAAATTAATTTCACTTAAGTACATGAGAAATAATTAACTAAATAAAAAAAAAACAAGTGAAAGAAAAGTTGTTCACGAAATCAAAAGGCCACTATACCGTTCTTAAAATCACGTTTATTTTAAGTATGCATTATTTTCTCGCTTTTGATAAATGATAAATGATTTATTTTCTGTAAGTAGGTTTGTACAAACACTTTTACATGTCAATCATATTTTTTAAACTAGATGAGGTCGGCGTTTCCTATCTGACTACTCTGAGAAGAAAGGCCGAAACAAACTCAGAGGTCAGTCCCTTTTAAAGTCCAGACATAATCTTGGTCAGATCATGTGAAGACCATGCAGATTGGTGTCTGAAATGGTCTTTTGAGTAAAGAACCACACAGATTGAGCGGACCTGTCCAGTCAGTGCACGCATTTGTCAAAAATTGTGCAGCTCAACTCAGAACTTGAGGAGCCTTACGATTCGACGAACAATACCAATGAAAGGACATTTGGGTAGGCCGCATAAATTACTCAAACTGCCAGACCATGATTAAAACTAACTAAGAAGGAAAAAAGAAAAAAGAAATGACCCACATAGTCTTCACACTCACAATAATAATAATAAAAAATAAGATACTATACAAAGTAAATATCCATGTCATTGATGTATTTCAGACAAAAGTTATTAAGTAAAAAGCGGATCGTTTTTCTTTTTGTTCAGGCTTCATCTCATTTGTTTTTACTTAAAGCCGATTATACAACATGTAACGTTAAATGCGCAAAACCTGAAAATAGTTTGATCAGAATAACGAGCAGAATTAATTGAACCACTTGTTAAAATAGGTCACATTTTTCAAAAAATTTTCATAAAAAACGTTGCCGTGTCTATTTATTAATAGGTCAAGCGACCCAATGTCAGCGCGGCGCAACGGCCCGGTGACGACTCCTCCCTCGGTAAAGCGTCGTCGCAGACGCAAGAAACGATCAGAATGGCCAGTAAAACTAAAACAGCACATAAAACCTTTACAATTTTTTTAATGACTTATTTTCTCTCTGAAATAGGTCAATTGAATTAAAAATCAGTTGGGGTGTCTGAGGTTTTGCGCATTTAACGTAACACGTTGTATAACATGGGTAAGCACTCCATCCACTACCTCCTCAACGTCACAAACGATCAGCCCACGAACTCAATGGCAGTTACGCAACGTTGTCCGGTCTAATTGACCCCGGCACTGCCTTGTTTTCGTTTTATTGTGTTTCAGATACACACTGGTATAAATGACCCTAGTTAGGGTTACTGCGAGGACTTTGGTCGGTATTGAGTTCGTTATGGGCATAAAAAGGTGTAAAAGTAAGTTTAGGTTTTATGTCTTTATTGTTGTATAGTGTCATTCTAACAACCCTTACTGGGTCCGTGTGGTGAATTACGGCCCACTCTCTCACAGAGAGTGACAGCTATTTGAACATAACCCAGCACTACATTATATATGTAAGCTGTCACGCCCCTTACGCCTGGAAGCTTTTATTTGGGTATTAAGTTTTTGTTTACATTTTTATTTAATATTTTCTTGCTTGAGTTAATATAGTTTTTATTGTATTGGTTGGTATAATAACAGCCGCACAGGTCGATCGATCAGGTTAAGCTACGGTTGCCGCGGTTGGTCTGTGGATGAGTGACCATCTTTACATACCGAGACCCCTCCGTGCCTCGGAAAGCACGTTAAGTTGGTCCCGGCTGTCATCCGTAGATCTTTGACAGTCGTTACGGGTAGTCAGAAGCCCAAGTCTGACAACCAGTCTTACCTAGGAGTATCGTATTACCCAGTAACTGGGTTGTGGAGGTCAGTAGGCAGTCGCTCCATGTAAAATACTGGTATTCAGCTGCATCCGGTTATACTGGAAGCCGACCCCAACATAGTTGGGAAAAGGCTAGGCAGATGATGATAACGTTGTATATATGCTAGTTTCGCGATAAGTTATGCTTGCGCGATGCAGGATTTTGCGTGACGTCAGTGTGATGCGTAGTTCGCAAGTGGCGATATAGATGCCGCAATTGGTATAAAATGTATTCTATGTATTAATCCAGGCTGTAAACTATCTGAGGGCTAAATTTTATCTAAATCCATTTCGTCGGTTTTGCGTGATTGAATAACAAATATCCAAGTGTACAAACTTTCACATTTATAATATTTTAGTAGGATTGTTTAATTACTTAGGGTACTGAACTTCATAATCTGCCTGCCTTTTCCCTACTATGTTGGGGTTGGATTCTGGTCTCACCGAATGCTGCTAAATACCAGTATTTTACATGGAGCGGCTGCCTATCTGACCTCTTCAACCTGGCATCTTAGTGTGCTGGTTGACTGGAAAATCTTGATAATATATAAGAGAAAAAACGTAAAGGTCGTTTCAGCCCCTTTTGGTATTTCAGACGTCCTGCAGAATACTATACAGTATCGGTATACAAACTCCTTCGTCTTTACAGACCTCTATGGCGGGCTGTCACTAATGTGGAAGCCTGACAGATTGACACGACGTATGACATGAGCTTGTCAAGAAGCCCTGACGTTGCATTACAAAATGGATGACTAAAGTATTATAGTTTAACCCTCAAGGCAAGCGTTTCCAATAACCTGGCCCACCCCGAACACAGTACTCATTTACAATCCTCAGTAGATATCCTGACAACTTGCAATGAGCGTTGTTCCTCAAGCTTTATTATGGATACAGCAAAAGTTTGCCTTTTCAAAGCCTCAAAAGACAAGAATTCAATGCAGAGCATGCAGAGAAAATTGACACTTGATTGCCTCCATTACAACAAGTTACGGATGAAAATTGTATGAAAATCGTGAACTCAATTCAACTATCATGCAAGTTCATTCCGAACTGGGAAATGGGGGAAATGAGTGTTAGTAGGAATACTAGAATGTTCACGTGGAGTATTTACATTGAGATTCATTTAAAATCTAGTTAGAAACCCAAAAAAAGTCTGGCAACCAGTCTTACGAAGGGCTATCGTTTTAGCCAGTTACTGGGCTGTGAAGGTCAGATAGGCAGTCGTTCCACGTAAATACTGGTATTCGGCTGTATCTGGAAAGACTGGAAGCCGACCCAGACAAAGTTGGGAAAAAGCTAGGCAGATGAAAATGAAAAATGGTGACAGGGAGTATTATAACATCATCAAGACACACAAAGTGGAAGAAATACGGTTAACTTAAGTTTTAAAACCAAAAGCTACCCAAGCAAAGTTAATAAAATTTATATAGAACTACCGCGCAATTTTTTTTCCTAAATGAAAAAAGAATTTTCAAAATCGGTCCACAATTGACGAAAATATCGATGAACATACATAAAAAATACATACAGACGGACATATTTAAAACCATCTTCTTTTTTGAAGTCAGTTAAAAACAGAACTTAAAAAGAAATAAAAAATTACGACTTCACGATTTTACTGACTGAAATAAAATTCCTATAATAATATTCCTATCAAAATATCTTTAAAATAGGTCACATTTTAATGCATTCAATGTTGGCAATATATTTTCGATAGTCAACGAAATATTTTAATTCATAACCTGGTTTTTTTTTAATAGCTCTGTATGCTTCATTAGCCTTTTGTTTCGAGCTCAGCTTCAGACGGAGTTTATATTCGTACAATAATATTACCCTGTACGTAATTGTTCCATAGCAGGACAAAGGACTGCCGTGCGATTCTGTAACCATCTCATCGTGAAAGCTTGGGTGAAGTGAGCGTGGAATGAGCTGTCATTCGCTAGGGATTAACAATATTAAGTGCTCCCTTCACGGTGAGATTTTTACAGAATCGACCGGCAGTTCTCATACAAATTAATCACCACGCTTTCTCCGTTTATTGTTTATACTAGAATATTGATTCCAGGTGGAAAAAAATCCTGGGGCAAGTCAATAGTTCTATTCTGTAAAGTTGACCCACGCTCAAGAGAGCGCATACATTTTCGAAAGCGCACTCATTTGTTTTTAAAGTTTTTTTTTTTTGGCTTCGCACTGTTTTTAACCGACTTCAAAAAAAGGAGGAGGTTATCAATTCGACTGTTTTTTTTTTTTTTTTTTTTTTTATGTTTTAAAGTTAATAATCCCGGTTTCACAACGAGACAACGTTCGAATTTCGAATTGATGTTAGTCCATTCACAGTTATTTGACCTCTGACAGCGGCAAGCAAACAGAAATCTTATTATAACAAGGTTAAAGATTCTTTTGACAGACGTGTCAGTGGCTGCAACCCAACAACAACCTTATAATAACGTCGGTAGAGATCATCGTGATTTTGACAGTGATGCAAACTCAGAAGTAAAATTAACTGTGAGAGGACTATTCAGAATTTCTGTGCTTTTATAATGTCTAGTGTAACGATATTAACGTGGACTTACACGTTACGCCATCACGATAAAACGGAGAAGTAAATTGTATGGAAATATATGAAGAAGCTTTTAAATTTCACGGCACAGTGCACGTATTTCCATATATTTTTACAATATCGTCAATTTTTCAATACGTTAGAAATGATAAAAATGCACAATTTTACATTTGCGAAATGATTATGCCAAAATAAAAATTCAAGGCTGCCAAAAGTAGTAAAAACCAAACTCTTTTAAAATTCAAAACAGAGTCACGACGGCCGTTTCTTTAACAGGATTGAGTCAATATAATCTTCTGTACAAAAACGATGACTGTTTTGTCCCCTTTTGACGTCGAAGACAATTGTGGAAATTGAAAAGTAGCGGTCTCAAGAGAAAAGGCTCTTAATATTTAAATGGATTTGAGGGGAATGTTAGCTTGTATTGGAATGGAATAATTTTGACAAAGGAGTATTGTTTTCACTGTGGTTGTTGAATTTAAATGAAAATATGGGTCCTAAATGAGTGATTTAGAAATCAAAGAAAAGTCTTTTGCAAAGCAGCTGATGGAATTTCATTAAAAAGAACAGTAACATTTTCCAATATTAAAAAGGCTCAATTTCAATACAGAAATAGCGTTGAAAATAAGAAAAACCAAGGAATTTTTTAATAGAATTTTCACGATTTATAAGTAGTTTTACTCAACTTTTTTTAAGCGACATTTTCCGCTTGAAAGTTAACTTCCAAGCGGAAGATGATTCCAAGCCTATGTTGGGGTTGGCTTACAGTCTAACCGGATGCAGCTGAATACCAGTATTTTACATGGAGCGACTGCCTATCTGAGCTCCACAACCCAGTTATTGGGTAATATAATACCCCTAGGTAAGACTGGTTGTCAGACTTTCGGGCTTCTGACTACCCGTAACAACTGTCAAAGATCTACGAATGACAGCCGGGACCAACGGCTTAACGTGCTTTCCGAGGCACGGAGGGGTCTCGGTATGTAAAGATGGTCACCCATTCACAGACCAACCGCGGCAAGCGTAGCTTAACCTGATCGATCGACCTGTGCGGCAGTTATTATTTAGCCACGGGCCCCTCATTCGGCATTATTACTATATATAAATAGCATAGCATAGTGTCGATTAAAATAGTGATTAAAATAGTTTGGCTATAATCTATAACGTTCCCACTGTTGGGACACAGGCCTCCTCTCTGTAAGAGGGAGTGGGTCATAATCTACCACGCGGGTTGGGGATGTCACATCTTCGAATTTTTGGTTCAAGAATGTGGCGGTTTCGTCACGATGTTTTCCTTCACCGTTTTGAGAACAATGGTGATGAAATAAACTATACAAAGTAATGTTCCTGTTTAGGTTCAAACCTATGACCTACACAGAGAGAAACTTCTTAGAAAAATGACTGTGCTCGTCACTGTAAAGTGAGTGCAAGTGACATCTACAGGAAATTTTCTGAGTGAGATTGGGAAAAATTCACTATTTGTCCAATAAATTTTACTGTTCAGCATTAGAATTTTTACTGTGCTAGCATGGTAATTTTTTCATTGCCACTCAAATGCACTCAGATTATGAGACAGCACAGTAATTTTTCTAAGATTTTTCTCTCCGTGTACGATACGTAAGTCGGGGCCGTTATCACTGGTGGCTTTGAAGCGTGCATTCGTGCGTTCGTGTGAATTCAGCAGTGGACATTATTCAGTCAACATTATGTTGACAATGGTACACAAAACAATCTAAATGCATAAAGTACTAGAGCGACATAACCCGATTACAAAGCACAAGTCTAGCACGAAATTGTGAGTCGACAATCCGCCAATATGCACGCCAGTTTACGCATGAATAATTAAACCCGTTCACTGCATCTCCTAGCTATGTATGTGTGCCTAGTACTTTGACCTATATAATGGTTTATTCGTGTAGTTTAGCTTTGGGTTCATTATTACTATCTCATTATTCGTCTATTTATTTATTGATGTGAAACATCTATAGCCGCACGTAAAACAGATTTCTGGCGTGGCTATGCATGTTGTGGCGACGTGTCACCACGCTATATGATGGTATATACAAGGTGTAACTTAAATAACGCACAACCTCTTAAGGGGTCATTGTACTCATCATTATGAACAACTTTTACTATGGGACCAAACCGAAAATCGCGAAAAAAAAATCAGCTGTTCCCTACATTTTGACGAGTTATGCGAACATAAATGTAGGGAACAGCTGATTTTTTTTCGCGATTTCCGATTTGGTCCCATAGTAAAAGTTGTTCATAATGATGAGTACAATGACCCCTTAAGAGGTTGTGCGTTATTTAAGTTACAACTTGTATATATACAGTCTATATGCAGTAGTGTGTACGGTGTGGCGACGCGTCGCCATGCGCAATCAACTGTGCGATTTTTACCACATCGTATGCATTTTATAGTACTATCGAAAAAAAATAAAAAAAAACATAATATTTTATTTTATCACTATGCCATATTTAGTTCACATCACAATCTGTTCTTTTCTGCATATTACTTTTACAAAATAATGTCGATGTTTCACATCTGCCAGGCGTCCCGTGACGGCTCACACTTTTTTTACTTATTAAATACATATTTAATTTTTTTTTTAAACACAAGAAAAACATTTAAATATATAAAAAATAGTAGCCCGCCGGTATCGGGAGCAGGGTCCAAGCTACCGGTGGTTAGGGCTCCAGAGACAGAAACCTCCTCACAATACGAGCAGTATCAAGGAGTACTGCCTTCTGAATTGTGATCCTACCGCCTAGCGAGAACCTCAAGAGACGTTGATCGAGGATTTTGGCCATCATGCCATTAGCCGATACGACAATCGGCACAATGACAGCTGAGCTCACATTTCACGTCAAAAACCTCGTATGCTAAGTCAAGATATTTTTTTTTTTTTTTTTGAAAATTGCAATCTACACTACTTATAGGGATTCTCGCCACAGTGTGCTTTTGGGTAACACGTGTGTTCGATTTTTTGCCCCTTTTTCTGTGCTATTGTGTTTATTGTGACTTGTTATTGTGATTGTTTGTGTTTTGTCTTGTTGTTTCCTGCTATCAGGTTTGTTTAGTGTTTGTTTTTCTTAACAATTTCGATCACGATTATCCCTATTCAATATGAATATGGATAAAAATAAACCCCCAGACCCTCCTGATGATACCCCTACTACCCCCATATCCGGCTTTTCTTCATCTAACCAAAGTCCCATCTCCAACCCATTAAGCCAGTTTGCAGATGTGGTCTGTAACCTGGAGTCCCAAATTCTCCCATCCCAGACTAACACACGTAAACGCCACGGTAATGAAGAGGATGTATCCATCCGCCCTACCAAACAACCGAGAACTCATGTAGGTCGTGTGAGGTACTCAGCAACAGACAAAGGTCCTTTCATCGTCCATGTATCCCGTCTGGAAACTCATGTCAATTCTGGAACTACTTTACACCCAGTTACATTTGGGCGCTTTTTGGCAAACCAGAAGCTGTCAAATATTGTTGCAGTCAAGCGTGTTGGTAGAAACCGCGTATCAGTGGAGTTTACATCCCCTCAGGATGCCAACGCTTTCATCTCAAATAATGTTTTAGGCTCGAATTTATATGAAGCTGTTATTCCTTCCTTTAATATAACCCGTATGGGTGTTGTAAGTGGAATTCCTACTGACTTCTCAGAGGAGGAAGTATTAACATATTTAAAAGTACCAGTAGGCTGCGGTCCGATTATAAAAGTAAGGCGATTAAACAGGAAGGTTATCAAAGATAGTGTAACTGAATACAGGCCCACAGAAACTTGCGTCATCACATTTGATGGCCAAGTTTTACCAAACCGAATTTTCTGTTTCTATACTTCTCTTACTGTAGAACAGTATGTCTACCCCACAATTCAATGCCGCAAGTGCTGCCGATTTGGTCATGTAGAATCTCTTTGTCGTTCTAAACCCCGCTGCAGCAAGTGTGGCAATGATCACCCCGGTGATGGTTGCAGCATAGCTGAGAGCGAAGCATTCTGCGTGTTGTGCTCTGGAAGTCATTTTGCAAATAGCAGAGCCTGTCCGGAGTACAGCAGGCAAAAAACTATTAAAACAATTATGGCTGAGAAAGTGATTTCATATTCTGAGGCAAGTAAAACTGTTCCCATTTCTACTCGTAGCTATGCAGACATTGCTAAATCGCAGTCTCAGTCTCACCGCAAAACTGTGTTTCTTAAGCCAAAGACCCATGCTCCCCTTTCTCCCTCTTATGATAAAACAGCTCATCAGCAGCTTACTAGCACACCTCAATCTTCTCAGCCTAATGGCTGTGCTCTCAACAGTCAACCAGTAGAATCACCTGAAAACTTGTCTTCAATAATTGAACTACTTAGTAAACTCCTGTTAACTTTAATGTCTTCATCCAATAAAACTCAATTACCGTCCAACGTTGCCACTTCACTCATTAACTCTCTTTTATCCCATAATAATGCCTCGGTTCGTACTTCTTCAATGGAATGTGAGGAGCGTGTGGCATAAGAAACACGAGCTCACATTCCTTCTGAACAAATACAAACCCTTAGCTTGTTCCCTCGCTGAGACTTGGCTAGTTCCGAGTCTTAGTTTCCGTTTACCTTCCTTTAATATTCTCAGATGCGACCGATCTGATGGCTATGGCGGGTCGGCTCTCTGCATGAACAATCGTGTTCCATTTGTGGCTGTATCTTTGCCTTCTATAGGCGATGATATTAGCATTGTGGCTGGCAGGGTGGAGGGTATAACCCTCTTATCTGTCTATATTGCTCACCCTCACCAAAGTTTCCTTCCAATCTTAAAGCGCACCTTGGAAAACTTAGAAGGCCCTATTCTTGTTATGGGGGATTTCAACTGCCATCACTTTAGGTGGGGGTCTGAACGCTGCGACTCTTTTGGGGAAGGTTTGGTTGAAATCTTAGATGACCTTAACCTGTGCATTTTAAGCAATGGTTGCCCAACTCGTAGGACTCTTCCTGGACAGCATAAGAGTTGTGTTGACCTCACATTTTGCACACTGGATATCGCAGCGTCGTGCCATTGGGAATGTACCAGTTTGTCACATGGGAGTGACCACTATCCAATTATAATATCTTTGGCAGACAAAACTTATTTAGAAAAATCAAGCCCTCCACTCTTGAGGTATAATTTATCTAATCCTGATTGGGCAAAGTATTCCTCATTATTGGAGGACAAAATTGATTCACTTCCAAATTTAGTTTCTTGTGATTTTAATTTTCTTAGTCCCTTTCATGTGTCAAACTGTTATAACAACCTCATTTCGGCCATAACAGCTAGTGCAGACTCATGTTTTCCTATTAAAAACTCAGCTCGTGGGCAGATTCCTCCTCCTCCATGGTGGGATCAGGAATGCACAGCGGCCATAAGGGAAAGGGATGATGCTGAAAGGGTGTACAATGAGGCGATGATTAGCGATAACTTGATTTCGTTCAACAGGACCCTTGCTAAATCTAAAAGATTGCTGCGAAGGAAGAAACGCGCCGGTTGGGCTGACTTTTGTGGGTCACTGTCCCCCTCTACTCCATTATCAGTAGTATGGAAGAAGATCAACCGTTTTAGATCTGGGTGTTCGCCTTCAATTTCTTCTCCCATCCCCCGAGAGACTGCTGAGCAGTTCTTTGATAAACTGGCTCCTCCGTATGTTCCATCGGAAACTGAACATAACCAACCGGCTCTCATTTCTTCTGATGATCCTTTAGATGCACCATTTTCGATGCAGGAACTTAACTCGGTTCTAAAACATGTTCATGACTCTGCCCCCGGTATAGACGGTATTGTCTATTCCTTTATGTCACACGCAGGTCATAGAGCCAAAAACTTTTTTTTAAACATTCTAAATTTTTGTTACACTACTGGCTGGGTCCCCGATCAGTGGAAAACTCAAATTATCATACCCATTCTGAAACCTGGCAAACACGCTGATGACCCAAACAACTTCAGACCAATCGCTTTGTCATCAGTCCTTGCTAAAATATTTGAACATTTAATAAAGAACCGACTAGAATATATAGTAGAATCCAGAGACCTACTTCCTAGGTTTCAATTTGGTTTTAGAAAGGGACTCAGTACCATGGATAGTGTTGGGGTTTTGGTTTCAGATATACGCTCATCGTTTTCGAAAAATGAATCCGTAGTCGCAGCCTTTTTAGACATTTCCTCTGCATATGACAATGTCCTTCTTCCCATTCTCAGGCAAAAATTGCAACAGCTGAGTATACCGGACAGAATGGTACAATGCATCTGTAGTTTACTCATGTCTAGGACTTTGGTTTTGAGAGTGCCAGGAGAAGAATTTGACGTCAGGATGTCATGGAAGGGCCTACCTCAAGGTTCTGTGCTTAGTCCTCTACTGTACAATTTATATACAGCTGACATCGGTTCATGCCTCAATAACGATTGTCAAATTCTACAGTATGCTGATGACTTGGCACTATATGTGACCAATAACTCTATTAGCGACGCTGCAACTTCTCTTTGCGTATCCTTGGACTCTCTAAACCAATGGCTAAATTCTCACGGTCTGAGTTTGTCTGCCCCAAAAAGTGCTGTGGTTGTGTTTTCTCGCAGGAGGCTGATACCACAAATTTCAGTAGGCATACAAGGGCATTGTGTACCGGTTTCATCAAAAGTAAAATTTTTAGGCGTTTTTTTAGATTCCAAATTGAGTGGCTTACATCATCTAAATTACTTAGTCAATAGATGCGAGAGAACTATTCCCATTCTAAAAGTGCTTGCTGGTGTCTGGTGGGGTGCACATCCCTACTGCATGAAACTGGTATACAATGCCTTAATCCGGAGCGTTCTGGACTACGGATCGTTCCTTTTAACTCCCTGCAACAAAGGTGCTTTGGCAAAGCTAGACGGAATTCAGGCTAAGTGTCTACGGATCATATCGGGTTGTATGAAGTCCTCACCAATTAACGCGTTGCAGGTAGAGTGCGCAGAACCACCGTTGGCCTTGAGAAGGCAGTATCTAGCATCGAGATTTTGGGCTAGGGCCATTACCAAATCCTCCCATCCTCTTGTCCAAAAAGTGGCTGACTTGGATGCTGCATGCCGAAGTTCTAACTATTGGAACCATAAAGAACTCCCTTTGTTTTTAAAATCCTTCCGTTATTATCAAAATTTAGATTCCCCCATTATTCAGTTTCCAAAACTCCCTATTTACAGTTTTGATTATGAAATTTTATGCTTTAAACCTGATATTTTTTACAATATTGGCATAGCGAAAAAGTCTCCTTCTGCGGACTCTATTTTCAATGCGGCGGTTGGTGAGCGGTGGTACAATTTCGAAAGATTTTTCACGGACGCCTCTAAATTATCAGATGCAAGTTGCACTGGTGCGGCGGTATACTACCAAAACTCTAAAATCGTTTTGAAATTCAAATGCCCTAAACAATCATCAGTGTTTACGGGTGAGTGCGTGGCGATATTAGAAGCATGCTTATTCATAGAAGCTCATAGCATAAATTTTGGTGTCATCTTTACAGACTCACTTAGTTGCTTGCAAGCTTTGGACAAGAACCTTTTCAAGAGTAAATTGCACAGTCCAATCCTTCTACAAATTAAAAAGTCTCTTTTCTCTTGTACCAAGAATCACAAAACCGTCCAGTTGGTTTGGATTCCAAGCCATTCTGGCATAAGAGGAAACGAATATGTGGATGCTCTTGCTAAGGATGCTGTTACGTCCCAAGCCGTTGACCTTAAGCACTTTCAATGTCAGGGCTACGATTTGCTGAGCCTTCCAAAAAAGAGCTTGCTAACCTCATGGCAGGTGCAGTGGCAAAACTCAAGTAAACGGAAAGGTGCTTTTTATCACGCAATACAGGCTAATGTTACACCCAAGCCTTGGTTTTACCCCTATAAAAAAACATCAAAGAAGGTAATTTCTATTATTTCCCGTCTCCGCATAGGCCATTGTTGTTCTCCGGTATTCCTTCACAAAATCCGGGTCAGAGACTCATCGCTCTGCGAATGTGGGTTGGATGAAGGTACTTTGGAGCACATCTTTTTTAACTGCTCCAATAATAACCCAGCCCATGACTTATATAGCCAACTCCCTAAATTAAAGATCCCTGTCCCAATTAACTTCCCATCTTTACTAACACATTCTTCCCCAAAGCTCTTTGAGGCTTTGATGTATTTTATCCGCGTCAATGACATCAAATTGTGATGATATTTATGTGATCAATTGTGTATGTACATATTTATTAATATAATTAACAATTATTTTATTCGTTTGTTTCAGTGTACCTACTAATACTCGTCAACAAGTTTCACATTAAATTCAACGAACAATAATTTGAACTTAATTTTTTTTTTTTTTTTTTTTCTCTCTACACGTTTTCTCCTATCACATCTGACTTTGGCAGAATTGTCGACATCGGCACCATTGCCATGAAGAAAAATAGAATAGAAGATATTTGTTTGTTTCTCTCTCTCAGCTTTCACGTTTATATTTATTTCATTATTATAAGGTTGTTTAGGTATGTTGTTAAGTAGACGAACTTATGAAGCAATGAATTGGAAATAACCTTCAAAATGATTGAGATAAATGGTGTGTTTCGCAATTACTGTGAACTCTGAGTTTGTTTCGGCCTTTCTTCTCAGAGTAGTCAAATAGGAAACGCCGACCTCATCTAGTTTTGAAAAATATGATTGACGTGTAAAAGCTTTGGTACAAAACTACTTATTTAAGTATTTATTTAATACTTCAAGCACATAAATGTACACAGACACACAAAAATGGACATAATATTATGAACGTGAAAGTTAGTCAGGACGGATTGGATGGACGGATACATGTTTCTTACTCTTTCACGCAAAAACTACTCAATGGATTTTGATGAAACTTTACAGTAGTGTAGGTAGTCGTTAGTATACAATACAATACTTATTATCCCGATATTCTTAGAGGATCGACATGAAACCCTGGGGCGCTGCTAGTACAAAAATAAAATAATTTATCTTTAGGGCGCTATTTTCCATTGAAATCCATATTCAATTAGAAAGGAATGGAATACACATTTAGTAGTAGGTACGTACACAGAACTATAATACCAGAAGCAAAAGGTTCAAGCGTCAGCATTGTGCTTAGATCCCTTATAAGTTTTAAGCTAAAACTCCTGTTTTAAAAAATAAAAAGTACATATTTTAAGCCACAAATAATTAAGAACTTAGCTTCAGAGGGAGCTAATTCTTAATCCTGTAACCTGTGAGCTGTTTGACTACTAATCTTTGGTAATTAAAAAAAAAAGTGCTGTTATTCTCTAGACTCACTTCGAAATTCGAACGATGTCTCTTTAAGAATCTGCTATGATATACTTTAAAAACAAATGAGTTCGCTTTCTAATGCACTCACTTGAGTGAGACTCTAAATGAATTTTACCGAACATTACTAAAAAATAAAAACATCAATTCAAAATAAATTCACCGAAACATTCGAAAGGTAAAATATTTTATCTGTTTCTTTATAAAAGAAAAAAATCGACGCGAACCCACAATTTTTCTCCTCTCTTAACTCGGTATTTATATCGCTTTGTAAACCCTCAACAAATATACATCCATCTTAAAATTAATACCCCACTTCCCTAAAGATGAACTCAAAAGAGATATTATCACAACAAGCGTTAGCCTACGGCTTCGCACGCGTTCTGATCGGAAATCGACAAAAATATCGTTTAAGTTCAATCAATCAATCAACTCAGCCCATCGCAGTCCACTGCTGGACATAGGCCTCTCCCAGACTGCGCCACAACACCCTGTCCTCCGCCTTCCGCATCCAGTCTACCCCAGCTACCTTCTTTAGGTCGTCCGTCCATCTAGCTGGGGGGCGTCCCACACTACGCTTGCCGATACGCGGTCTCCACTCCAGGACTCGTCTGCTCCACCAGCCATCAGTTCTTTGACAGATGTGGCCACCACATTGCCACTTCAGTTTGCTTACGCTACAAGCTATATCATTTTTAACCGACTTCAAAAAGGAGTATGTTATCAATAATTCGGATGTTTCTATTTTTTTTTTTAGTTATGTTCGGGCATAACTCCGTCATATATGGACGGACTTGCAATATTCTTTTTTTGTTCGATAAAAGTTTATCCCGAAATGGTGCCATTTAAATTTCGTAAAGATTAATTGGTGATGAGTTTCGGTGATAGACAACGGAACTCTGCAATAAATACCAGTAAAACAACCGCGATTGCTACTATTGCATATTGTTCACGCAATCGCACAACATAACATCACGTCTGTACCCTATAAACGCAGATATAGTATTTATGGATCAGTCGTACCGTGAGTGTCCACGTTTCGGCTCCGTGGGTCATTACAGACAGGATGCACTGATTGAAGACTTTAGGCTTTAGGATGAATTAACAATGTTATGCAAATTGACAAACATACCTACAGATTTTCCCATTATTTTAATTTTATGAGATCTTCGCACTGAAGAAGGTTCCTGCCATTTCATATTTCATATCTCACCCCCCCGCCATATATTATTTGACGTCGATATGAAAATCTTGGATGAAAATTTTAAATTTCATGAAACAGTTTGTCAAATGCTTTTAATATTAAAAGTAATGAAAGAAGTGTCACGTCTATCCGGAGTGCCGAGGGTGTCAGCTTGGTGTACGGAAATTGAAAGATTTGTGAAATATTGGTAGTTTTCGTTGTGATTTTTTACGGGTAATGGATAAACTATGCATCACAATTTTTGATACACAATAGAGGTTATGAATCTATGGTCAAATCTCATGTTAAATAATCGGTCCATAGTGTTCCCACTGTTGGGACACAGACCTCCTCTCGGTGAGAGGGGGTTGCAGTCCTGGTTGGAAGATGTCTTCAAATTTTTGGTCCTAGGATATATGCCGGTTTCCTCACGATGTTTTCCTTCACCGTTTTGGGAGGGGCGGTGATGAATAATGTATCTAAAGTAAAGCACCTGTCTGGGTACGAACTGGTGAAGTCGCGAACATTACCGCTGGGCAAACACTGCTTAATCTAATCGGCTGTCCAAAATCAAAACCTAGCAAGGGACATTTTTGATGAAACACGTTTTCTTCAACCAATATTCCCAAAATTTTTTGCTGCGTCTATAGCAAAAACAACTGTATTTCTATCTTAAATAGAATCGGAGATATGAACATGTATGAACCTAGCAAGTGCACTTCGTACTCGGTGTTTACAAAGTGAAAAAGCTAGTAAGTAACATTTCCAAATACAAAAACCTATTAAGTACGGTACATGCTAGGTTTTTGAATTTGTGAATGGACTTACTAGGGTTTTGAATTTGAAATTAGTCTTTTTACTAAGTTTTTGAAGTTGGAATTGTCCCTTACTAGGTTTTTGATTTACAATATCACTGAAGTGTTGAACACGATTATCAAATAATGTCTATAATAAATAATAGTAAGTCGATGAGAACTAGGCGTGCAGGACGAAGAGGGGGGCTCTACTCCCGCGCCGCCTGATCAAGCTCTCGAAAAGTACAAAATTGATTCGTCACAAAGGAATTCAAAGCATATAAAGTATTTTTCGATGGATTTGCAAAAAGTAATTTTGCTGCCTATAATGCCCCAAATTAAAGAAGCTGTTTTTATAAGTCGATTAATTACATTTAATCTAACTTTTGCACCTATAAGTAAGCAATCTCCTGATCCAGCTACTTGCATAGTTTGGCACGAAGGTTACGCCGGTCGAGAAGCTTCCAACATAGTTGATGCTATTTTAACATTTATGAAGAATGAAAGAGATTGCCAACATTTTCATATTTGGGCTGATAACTGTACAGCCCAAAATAAAAACTGGACTCTGTTTACGGCTTTAACTACTATAGTAAATACAGAAAAAACGATCGAGACTGTGACTTTGAGTTACTTAACAAAAGGACATACTCATATGACTGCAGATTCGGTGCATGGAAATATTGAAAGAAAAATTAAAAGACAAGGAGACGTTTTGGATTTCGAAGACTTTAAAGATGTCGTAAACAGTTCAAGACAAAAAATAAAGGTCATAGATTTAAGTGATTGTAGGAGCTGGCCGAAGAAAAAAAGAGCACCAAGGAAAACGGATAATGAAGACTTGATGAAATCTTTCTTGCTCAGCCAAGTTGTCCAAGTAAAATTCGTTACTGGATCGAGGAAGATTCTTTACAAGACAAGGTAATTATTAATAGTAGATAGATGTAGTAGTGAGTTTAAAGTTAAACCCGTTGATTAATGACTATGGAATTTTCAGCTTTGATGAACCATTTGTGGAGTTAGACTTCCTACCAAAAAAATTTCAAGTAGTTGGGCTGCCTGAAAAAAAATCAGCTCCTCGAGGCATTCCTGGTCAAAAAAAGGATGTGATTGTGGCAAAGCTGGTACCCTTAATGCCAGAAACAAGGCGTGCGTTTTGGGTTCAAATACCCGTAAACAATGAATCAGTTGATCTCCAAACTGGAGGTGAAGTAGCTGAAGAAATTTGATTTTTTTAAGTTGATATTTTGTTAAGTTGATTATGTACCTTATGTTCCTCAATAATTTAATTAAACCATTTTATATTAAGTCAACTGTTTTTTTTAATATAATTATGCTACTTACTTGGTTGAAATACGACATAAGGTATTAAAAATAATAAAAAATCCAATTCAAAAACCTAGTAAGTGTTTTTGCTAGGTTTTCAATGTTAGATCCAAAAACTAATGTATAGAGAAACCAATTAACAAACCTAGGTAGAGATCTAACTAGGTTTTTGCTATTGGTTTAGTATCATACATATCTTGAAGTATCCAAAGAAGTCATTAGTAAGGCACATAAAACTTGTCCAAATGAATTTTCATTTAATTTATCTATTTCGTAAAATAAAACAAATCATAATTATTGCCATGAAAACAAGATATGTTTAAAAAAGGAATTATATTCTAAATGGCAGCTGAAAATGTTTCATGTCTTCTCCTGTAAAATTAACTCAGATGTACTTGCTAGGTTTTGATTTTGGACAGCCGTAATATTAACTTGTTGTGAAAAATGGAGATGACAAAGGTTAATCCTACACGAGGAATAAAACGATGTCACTAACTAGCACCGTTTTGGAGAAATCCGCAAATATTGGTTACAAAAAAACTTGCTTATAAAAAATGATTTAACCTTGCCAATGGACGAATAGTTTTTCTTCCAAGGTACTTGTACATAGGGAACCCTCATCAAGCGAGTCAGTGCCGCACAACAGGCAAATCCAAAACTCACCCCTAGTCTAAGGGAAGTTAATCAGCAGCTATTAACGTAATCTTACCCGAACCTAAACAATGCCCTCTGGTCCCTCAACCTTCCTACAAGTCTTTGTGCAAGGGATCTGTCACTTAGGCCTCGTTCACGGCCTCAAGCGACGCGACTTGCGTCAAGAAACACGCGCGCGTCACTTGTTTCCGTCTGTCGCTTCGCAAGTCGCATCGCAGTAGGTATGCTCTAAACAGCTTTCTTCATTTGCTTTTTTCCGTAGTAACTTTCGCAATACCCATGTCGCTTGAGCTTGTAGCTCGTGGCCACGGGTTTAGGCTTCGTCCAGGATAAACGCTCGGTACTTAGAGTGTGCACGGCGGCGGTGACTGTCACGGTGCCTGAGGCAGTTGGATGCCCACAGTGCATCGCAAGTTGTAGTTTGATTCAATCGAGTGTCCATGGAGTTCTTGCGCGTCCTTCTTCATAGGAATCAACCACGCTTTAAATGGGCAACTAGCGTCATCTTTCTCAACTCAATGACAAATGAAAAGGGCCTGTAATTGGTTCAATTAAAACAAATGCTTTAAGTTTCTGTGACGCCCACTTGATTTCCTCGTGGACGGAAGCCGGATGCAGAAGCTAGTTTTTATTATTTCACCCGCTTAAGCAACTGTGAAAGCTTCTCACCCAAAACGAGGCCTTAGCCTGCCATGAGTGATTATCTCGGTAACTATATTGATAAAGGCAGATTGGTGTAAAAACAACAATAGAATAGTTTTAGCTATTGTGTGAGAGTTAAGTGACAATGGCGGACTCAGGCTTTGTGCCTAAAGAAAACTATTGGGAGAATTCTGTATTGTTGTTAAAATAGTTTGGCTTAATTTTAATAATGGATCTTGGATAGTTCTTACGGGTAATCAAAAGCTCGAAAGACTGACAACCAGCCTTACCCAGTTACTGGGTTATGGAGGTCGAGGCGCTGGGGATCTGTGTCGCACAGTGTTGAAATATTGAGATGTGACGCATATTTTCCCCCATCATCTGCCTAGCCTTTTCCCAACTATGTTGGGGTCGGCTTCCAGTCTGACCGGATGCAGCTGGATACCAGTATTTTACATGGAGCGACTGCCTATCTGACCTCCACAACCCAGTTACTGGGTAATACGATACCCCTAGGTAATGACTGGTTGTCAGACTTTCGGGCTTCGGACTACCTGTAACGACTGTCAAAGATCTACGAATGACAGCCAGGACCAACGGCTTAGCGTGCTTTCCGAGGCACGGAGGGGTCTCGGTATGTAAAGATGGTCACCCATCCACAGACCAACCGCGGCAAGCGTAGCTTAACCTGATCGATCGACCTGTGCGGCTGTTATTAGTTAGCCACGGGCCCCTCGCATATTTTCCCCCAAATTTTCTTTTTTGTGTTGTGTTCTTTCTTTACACCACGATTACCGCAAACAAACGTATTTTCTTTCGTAGATAGATTTTTTCGTAGATAGGCAGCCGCTTCATGTAAAATACTGGTATTCGGCTGCATTCGTTTAGACTGGACGCAGATCCCTGTATATTATGTACATAGTAGGAACAAGGCTAGGCAGATTGCATACAAAGACACATAAGTGCGGCGATCTCAAACAAATTTTTGGTAAAAAACTAGGCAGGTGATGGCTTCCATATACCTAAACAATCTGTATTGGCGCCGATTCTGTTGTTCATAAACAGTAAACTAAATTTAAGTTCAGTGCATCTTTTTCTTTCTCTGTCATTAAGAAAAGGCCAGAAGATAAATATTAGTTTAGTTCTGTCAAAGTAAGAAACTCCATAGACAAGTTTAGACGTGATTAAAAAATTGGCTACTAAAAATACGTCAATTCACGTCAGGCGCTGACTAATTCGACAGGACTAAACTAATATTTATCTTTTGTCCTTTTCTTAATGAAATAGAAAGAAAAAGATGCACTGAACTTAAATTTAGTTTAGTTTATGAACAAGAGAATTGGCGCCTTCATAAGTAATTGACTAGCATAATATCTCAGCTCATGTCAAAAAAAAAAACATGAATAGTTCCCAAACTGTTTTTTTTTCGTCTAATATATGCTACTCTTTAAATGAAATTATTTACAATTTGTATAAGACGTCAATTAGTGCGGTACTTTTTTATTTGCACGAATCACTACATAGTATAAAACAAAGTCGCTTCCCGCTGTCTGTCCCTATGTATGCTTAAATCTTTAAAACTCCGCAACGGATTTTGATGCGGTTTTTTTTAATAGATAGAGTAATTCAAGAGGAAGGTTTATATGTATAATACATGCATAATATATTTTTTTTTTTTTTTAATTTCACAAAAACATAGCACTTTGCACTGTATACATTGTTTGACATAATATTTACATTATGATGCAATAGTAGACTCTATCTTTTAAACTAGGACTAGCCTGTATCTTAAAAGATAGGGTTCAGCCAAGTGGATTCTGTTAATATTCACAACCAAAACAAGTGAAGACAGTGTCAATGATTTCTAGTAACAGCTGTACAGAGATAAAAATAAAGAGAGAGATAAAAATAAAAAGAATAATAATAACAAAAACTAATCCTGTGTTACACGAGGAGAGTGAATGACAGCAGACATGCATGTGTATATATGTATGTGTAGTGTGTGGGTGTGTGTGGTATATGTGAGTGTGTGTGTGTGTGGGATGTGTGTGGGTGTATGTGTATGTGTGTGTGGGGGGGAGTGATTCCGTGAGTGTAATAAATGTATAATAATTCGATATAAAGTGTGAGATGTGATCTATGAGTATGTATATTAGGAGATGTAAGTAAGCAGATTCTCTGTTGCCACATAGTCCTGTTTCAATAGCCATTTACTTATTTCCTTCTTTAACATATATCTATTTAAATCCAGTATATTTAGCTTTCTGTGCAGATTTTTGTATAAGTGCTTACTTAAAACGTAAAATTGGTGTTGGGCAAAACAGGTTTTATGTTTAACGCCTGAAGGGACATTTGTGCGCTTTTTAGGGTTTGATTTAGGCATGGATCTATGTGTCCTGAGGGCTGACTGCAGAATGAACAGTTGTCGAACAGTTAAGACCTCACAGTCCTTGTAGAGTTGTTTAGTTGGATATCGGTATGGTTTTTTACACATGACCTTTAGTACAGCTCTTTGAGCTCTCTCAACTCTCAGCAAGTTGGTTTTTGATGCACCACCCCACGCGGTAATGCAATATCCAATTATAGACTGACAGAGTGCAAAATAAACCATTCTCAGTGTACCCATATCAGCGGGATCTCTTAGCGATTTGAAAACGTAGATGAGCCGCAAAATTCTGGAAGTTATCATATCGAGCTGTTTGTCCCATCTAAGGCATTCATCAATTTGCAAGCCTAAATATTTGACACTATCGCATCTGTCCAGTGTAGGGCAAGTACAAGCATTAGACGAGCTCTGGCATGAGTGAGCAATTATTGTGAAGTCTTTAGGGGGCATAGTATTACGTCGGATTGCGAAAGGAATGTAACAGGTTTTATCTAAGTTGAGGGTTAGTAGGCTATCGTGAAACCAGTTCATGATTTGACTTAGAGCGTTTTCTGCCATTGTTTTAACCATATCCCAAGTTGGTCCATAAATAACGATTGCAGTGTCATCCGCATATGCGTAGATCTTGCAGTTAGGGAGAATCATTCTGCAGAGGTCATTCATGTAAATTAGGAACATAGTGGGCCCTAATATGCTTCCCTGGGGCACGCCGTAGGTCACAGTTTCTTCATCACTGAGATGTTCACCTATTTTAACCAACTGAGAGCGATTCTTAAGATAGTCTTTAAACATTTCTAGTGCCATACCTCGTACACCCAGACGCTCCATCCTGGCTAGGAGTTTGGGAACAGAAACTGTGTCGAAGGCCTTCGAGAGGTCTAGAAATATGCCCAAGCATTTAGACCCACCATCAAGTTCCTTTGCCACAAATTGTGTAAGGTCCAAAACAGCATCCTCTGTCGATACCCCAGCTTTGAAACCATACTGGTTTTCCGCAATAATGCGATGTTTGTTCAAGAAGCCTTTGAGTTGCTTATTAAGGATCTTCTCAATTATTTTTGAAATTGATGGCAACATTGAGATTGGCCGGTAGTTATTTACACAGTCTCTGTTCCCGGACTTGTATATTGGAAGAATGATGGCCTTTTTTAGCGCGTCGGGAAAGGTTCCAGTCTGAATGCAGCGATTGCAGATATAAGTTAAAGGAGGCACTAGTTCCTGGCGACATTTTCTTAACAGAGATGATGATATTCCGTCCCAACCCACTGCACAGTCATTACGTAATTGTGAAATGATTGAATCAACTTCAGTTTCATTGACTTCTAGTAAGACAAGAGAGTCAATTGGGGTTAAACTTTCGCATGGATCGTAGTTCGAAGGTGTAGTGGGTTGCCTATTTGTTTTAACTATATCATCCGCTAAATTTTTGCCAATGTTACTAAAAAAAGAACATACCTGATTCACCGAGGATTGGGGATTATCGCTTATTCTTAACAACTTGTCAGGACTGGTGTGTATCTTACGTGTATTTGTTATTTCTTGAATGGTTTTCCATAGTTCTTTTGGATTGCATTGGGCTTTTTGAAGTTCACATTTTTCATAGGTTAATCTGAGTTTTCGAAGCAAGTCATTGCAGAAATTTCTATAGCGTGTGTAAGTTGTCTTTAGGGTTGCATTGTTAGGCGATTTATTTAATTTCATATGCATTTGATCCCTATTCTGAATACATTTCAACAAGCCAGGGGTAATCCACGGTTTCAAAATTCTTTGTCTCCTTGGAATGATAATTTTAGGTGTGTTATTTATTATTACGGTATTTATTTGCGTTATAAAAGTGTTTAGCATTTCATTCGTGTCTTGAATGTTATAAATATCCGTGAAGTTAATATTTCCTAGTTCTGTCTTAATCGCGTCTAAGTTGGAACGAGATTTATAGAATTTCGAATTTTGGGTTCTCTTGTCATTTGTTAGCATCAATATAATAGGTTTATGGTCTGTAATGAAAGATTCGAGTACTAATGTAGTAGATGATAATTTTGACTTTAATAAAACGTGATCTAAACAATTTTCTAGTCTGGTGGGCAATAAATGAGTAGGTATTAGGCCATGAGAAGCGTTTAAAATCAGATATTCCAAGCTATTTGGGTTACTATTTCCAGGTTTAATATCAATATTTAGATCACCAATTAGTGCA
The DNA here is from genome assembly GCA_949629135.1 of Eremobia ochroleuca. NCBI lineage: Eukaryota > Metazoa > Arthropoda > Insecta > Lepidoptera > Noctuidae > Eremobia > Eremobia ochroleuca. Next base: position 6,182,940 of record OX451412.1, read on the forward strand.
ATGTTTGGATATGAAGAGAGACCCTCTAATATATTGTTTAAGCTTGAAAGGAAATTTTCTATTTGAGCCGCAGTATTATAGGATGGAGAACGGTAAACAGCAACAATTGCAAACTTGGAATCTATTTGACACACCAGAGAGTTTGAGTTAGTCAAACAGGGTTCCCAAATTGTGGCGTTAAGGCTTAATTTAGAGTATATAATTACACCTTCATTTTGGTTCGAAGTTAGTTTTGTCGAATGTGACAAGTAACCACTTAGTGCTGGAGGGTTGTTTATGTTACTAAGCCAACACTCGGTTAAGACAATAACATCAATATTGATTTTCATTAAGCATATTAGTGCCTGTAACTGACCAAAATTTTTCTTAACACTGCGGATATTCATATGTAGTATTTTAATATTACTCTCAGAAGTAACAAAATAACTTGCGCAATCCTTTGGATTACATGCAAAGGAATTGCCTAGCCCAAGGTTGTCCAAATCATCGTTAATGTTTTTTATTGAATCCATTTGTGATTTAAGAGGTAACTAAAAAATGGCACAGGGTAATTACGTGTTACGTAGAGTAGAATATGACCGATACATCTCATACATCTCATAATAATATATGTCAGTAAGTGTTGTTGGGTATATATCATAGTTTTGGTGTGTAGTATCGTGAAAGAATTTTGGTTTGTGTATGTTGTGTTTAGAGTGTAATTTAAGTGTTGCCGCGAGGTAGTCGAACTGGAAGCCTTTCCTGGTAGTCGGTATACATCCCGTATGCTCAGTTCCTGACCCGAGACTCCCACGGTATCGCAGATTCTAGAGACTGCCTTAATAAGGCTTGAACTAGTTTCAGTGTGTTCCTGCGGGATGTTATATAGAGCAACACTGATCATTTTAGGGGTTTCTAATGTGATGTCGTAAATAAACACATTTTTTTGCGCTTACATTGCAAACGCTGGCTTAACCCTACGAGATAGATCAAAATAATGTACTACAGTATTGTACACCTTAAAAAGGTCTACAAAAAAATCCGCGATAGCATATGTCTATCTCTTAGGGATAACCCACAATAACCATTTTTTATCCTATACTTTTTAAGAGAAATAATGGCTCTAAAATTATCAGTGTTTATCTGTGTTTTTTAGTGATCAGCATTGCACCCGTGCGAAGCCGGGGCGGGTCGCTAGTAATAAATAAAACATTTATATTTCAATTTTACACTTATCTACAACGTTTACTTTTCTCTCTACACCTCAAGGTCTTATAAGCTTTAATTAATCACTCACCATAATGCAGATAGTGCCATAAATTTTACGTGTACCACAAAAGTAGACTGTGAGTGACGGGCAAATCTTTTAGTAGAATAGAAAATCCGAGCCACGGAGTAGTACAATACAGAAGGTCGGCTCCATTTCTCAATCCTCCTTCATACCGAATAACGGCCTCTGGGCGACTAGTCATCGACGCGGGAGACATTACATTGCACAAGTGAGAGCAAAGACACGGGTGCGCTCTCTCTTCCCTCGCTCTCATAGCCCGATTGGACGGTACGCAATCCGACACCACGAGAAAGAGAGATCAGAGGGGCAATTCTCGTAATTTTAAGAACGTGTCTTATGTCAGTCTAAATCTGTCAAAAACATCTCTAATTCAATTTAGTTTTTGACATGTTTTTGACATTTGTTTGTTGCCGAGACGATTAGATTTTGAACGTTTGTTTTGAACATGTGAACGGAACGGAACGGAAACGAAAAAAAAAAAACAAAAAAACGCAAAAAAAAAAAACCAAAAACACCTTTCTCGACCTGGGACGACTCAGCATTCGCGCTCAAGACCTCGAGACCAACGACGCTCGCACTCGCTGTTCGTGAAGCGTGCCTATATAATCAATTTATGTGTCAGTGTCAATTAATGTGTGTGTCCATGTCAATTAATGTGTATGTCCATGTCAATTAATGTGTGTGTCAATGTCAATTAATGTGTGTTGTCTTTGATCCCTGGCCCTAAAATCAAGCAAGGTACAAAATTGACAACTTTTTATTTACGAGGTTTTTGACTACTTTGTATGTGTATATTTTATGCCTTTTTTGGCACATTACGTTTGGCCCGTGGCTAAATAATAACTGCCGCACAGGTCGATCGATCAGGTTAAGCTACGCTTGCCGCGGTTGGTCTGTGGATGGGTGACCATCTTTATATACCGAGACCCCTCCGAGCCTCGGAAAGCACGTTAAGCCGTTGGTCCCGGCTGTCATTCTTAGATCTTTGACAGTCGTTACAGGTAGTCAGAAGCCCGAAATTCTGACAATCAGTCTTACCTAGAGGTATCGTATTACCCAGTAACTGGTTTATGGAGGTCAGATAGCCAGTCGCTCCATGTAAAATACTGGTATTCAGCTGCATCCGTTTAGACTGGAAGCCGACCCCAACATAGTTGGGAAAAGGCTAGGCAGATGATGACGTTTTGTTTGTGCAGAATAAACAAATTTTCTTTTCTTTTTTTTATATGTGCGTGCGTTTTCGCTTGTTGTATGAAGCAAACCTGCTGTACCAATCCATTTTGTGCCTTATGTATTTGCGAATCTAATCGCTTTTAGAACGGAAAATGATAAGGATTTTTTCGTGTAATCAATCTTTTGATGTCTACACGGTGAGTTTGAAATCGTAAGTGTCTATACTTTCGAGTAGTGAGGATTTAGAAATGTTGTTTCATAAATGCGCAGTGGGTTTATTTTTATTTGAAAATAACAGACTTATTCGTCGAAAATGTTATTGGAAATGTTTTGACGTCTGTAAAGTTTATTTACATAATAGTTTTTGTTTTGTGAATAGCATCAACCTTGCGTAAAGACTTTCTGATTGACTTTGGCAGAGCCAAATCTCCAAAATAAATATTGAAATGGATTGAAACTATACGATGTGTCCCACATATCTACTAAGCAATTTTTACAAAGGGACATAGCTGTAATAGTGAGAGAATAACAGGTAGACATCAAATAATGATTATAATATATGTCTGGCTTAACGCCAACATCTATTTCGCTCGGAAGCAACTGGTTCTACGCTTTTCGTTAATTTGTATTTAAACGAACTTGCGGGTACCAAACCAAGCAAGTGCTAACATGGTCATTTTATTAAAATGCAGACAAAAATCTACTTTATAATTTCCTATTTTTCTAACATAAAATTAAAGGTTATTTTTTTTTTTTTGTGAAACAATCATTATAATCACTGGCAGCTTCGTTCCACCCACTGATGAGTATATATGCCTCCCTTTGTGAAATGCTGCCTTGGTATCTGCGGGTCTCAATTAGAGGGCCTAGGGACAAGTTGGAATCGCTTTCAAAGCGCTTCGTACATATTTCCACGACGGTTTTCACTTTGACAGTTCAACAGCATTCATAGCGTTTTTTACGTTATTGAACAGACAAATTTTTGATTTGAAGCAATGGATTAGCAATATCAATATTGTTTGCAGTGACTTCATGTCGAACTAATGCTGGAGTCCGCGCGCCTCTTCGTCGCTTAAGCAAAGATTACAATGACTTTTTTACTGAAATTGATTTGTTTTCTATGTTGAAAATCAGATTCCGTACCGCTTTGTTAAAAAAAAATATTTGATATTGATAAACAGACTTAAACGCTTCTTTTAATAACTCGTTTTGTCTCTAGCATGTCTGCATGTAGTTCTCAATAATTGTATTCAAACTAAAATGTATTCTGTGGATAACGGTGTGAGTTTCACATTTGAATAACTGTTATGTAATTCTTTAGATAAGACACAATGTGTAACTGTTTGTTTATCCCAAATAAATAAAATATCCTTCTAAATGATTTAGATTATGATAATTAGTGCATTACGTAATTGGGGTGTACATTTGGCATACGTTTTTCGGTAGCATGTATAAATCCAATACATTTTTGACCTTTCCGTCATCGTGCTTTGACTTTGACTTTGCTATCGCTGATAGAGTATCAATTTTCGGTAGCATATAAAAATCCAATACGTTCTTAATTTTCCCGTCATCGTGATTTGACTTTGACTTTGCGATCGCTCATAGAGTATCACTTTTCGGTAGCATATATACATAAATCCAATACATTTTTGACTTTTCCGTCATCGTGCTTTGACTTTGACTTTGCTATCGCTGATAGAGTATCAATTTTCGGTAGCATATAAAAATCCAATACGTTCTTAATTTTCCCGTCATCGTGATTTGACTTTGACTTTGCGATCGCTCATAGAGTATCACTTTTCGGTAGCATATATACATAAATCCAATACATTTTTGACTTTTCCGTCATCGTGATTTGACTTTGACTTTGCGATCGCTGATAGAGTATCACTTTTCGGTACAATATAAAAATCCCATACCTTCAGTCGTAAAACACTCTTTCTATTATCTCACGACAACAATTTAGTTAGTTAAATTTACATAAATGTCATCGCTATAATACCTTTGTTAATTTCCTTTCTTGAAACAACCACTTATGATTCTGCTCATCATATATGTAAATACTTCAAACATATTGCCCTACTCATGTCACAACTCGTAACTTTCATATTTTATTAACAACGTAATCATAAGACGCACGCCATTTAGTTCTCGCTCAAATTTTCAAGATACTTGGTGCGCAAATAATTTACATTCAAAAGTTCAACGAGGTGTAAAAGAATTTGTGTAAAGTTAAAAGTGACTTTGTGTAGTTATCATAAATTGTTTCGTAAGATTTAGTGGTAATGTCTTTTTTTTTTTTTTTAAATTCTTAGTTCTCATTTTCGTTATATAGGAGGAACTCTTTTGCTTTGTGCTTCTTGACCCAGCGATTTAGGCAGTGTGTTCCCTGCCAGTGAGTGAATTAATGAATGAATGAATTTAAAATTTGTATTAAAAGTTGTCTGATTGAACGAAGGATATATCGAAGGAATTAATTGAGTATTTGAAAAGCGTATCCAATTTGTGTAAACATGACCTTTTTGATATATCTAAGTCTCGCTATCCAGTAAAATACATGTCTCGTTTAAAACGGCATAATGGGGGTGAAAATCCCCAACACGAAGCCGATATCTACGCATTCTGTACATAAAACTAGGGAACTTTATGCAAAAATAATTGTGTAGTGCGCAATGTTACAACATTGTGATCGTGAGTGCATGCAACGCTACAGAAACAGTGGAAGTATTGAACATGGTTTTCGGTATAAAACACAAAAAAATGGAACTTTGACCATTAATATCTCCGTAACCAGAAGAACAATTGCTTTGTATTGCTCAAGCCTACACGAGACAAGAAAAAGAAACGTCATTTCGGCAGCAATGTTAATCATGACATTACTCAGACAATTTTAACTAAAACTGCCAAAAAATCCTTCATTTATTTTTATTTATGAATGTAATCTTAACTTCTTAGCTTTGCCACGCAATTTGAGCGCGAGCTAAATTGCCCAGCGCTTCAAGGGTGATAATATTTTCATTATAAGTTACTTTGGACGTGTCAACGAGGTGCGACAAATTCGGTGGTATTTAAATATGACTGGGTACATCATCTGCCTAGCCTTTCCCCAACTATGTTGGGGTTGGCTTCCAGTCTAACCGGATGCAGCTGAATACCAGTATGCCTATATTATTCAGTATTTATGTGACTAGATTGTCTTGTACAGACGCCAGCACATTAAGCTACTACAATCTGTCAGATTTCTTTAATAGATTTTCAACTTTATCGCTAAAGCAAGTTCAAAGTTGATTGGGAAAATCTGACAGTTTCGGGTAGCTTGATGTGCTGGCGTCTGTATTATTTAGCATAATAAGCATGTAATGCTCCCACTGCTGGGAAACAGGCTTCCTCTTTGTGAGAGGATGTGGGCCATAATCTACCACACGGGCCCAGTGCAGGTTAGTGGATGTCACATGTCTTCAATTTTTTTTGGTTCTAGGTTATGCCGGTTCAATCACGATGTTTTCCTTCGCCGTTTTGAGAGCAGTGGTGGTTTTGGTGCAGTTCGAAAACATTTATAAGAAAAAAGTAATACGTATCATTCATAGTGCGGCTATGATTATGTTACAGACTGTACTTACTTATAACCGCAGACAGGTCAAACATACAGCTTATAGTCTTAACAACTTATTTACAAAACTAATCTTTGAGCCACCGCCGTAAACCCTTACTCAAAACTGTTTACGTTAATGTATGACATTTAAACATTTTTATCATAATATGTCACATTGTAGACATCAACGAGGTGTGAGAAATACGTTGATATTTTAAAGTGTGACTGTGTTTAGTTTGTCTTTTATATATTATTTAAATATTACCTCTACAGTAATAATAAAGCTAGTAATGACTGTCAAAGATCTACGAATGACAGCCGGGACCAACGGCTTAACGTGCTTTCCGAGCCACGGAGGAGTCTCGGTATGTAAAGATGGTCACCCATCCACAGACCAACCTCGGCAAGCGTTGCTTAACCTGATCGATCGACCTGTGCGGCTGTTATTATTTAGCCACGGGCCCCTCCTAAAACGATAAACTCTATTGAATATGTCATCATCTAGCGAATTTAGGTCGTAAGCCTATTTCTAATTAACAGACGTAAATAATAATGAAAAATTATTTTGTTTCTGGAAGTAGGTTTGTACAAACTCTTTCATTCATCTCATTTCATTTATTCATAAACAATTTACATTGTCTTGAACAGTACACATTAAATAAAATTATTACATGCAGAAACAATGCCAAATCAAATTTTAAATGAAATGATCACTTGCAGAAACAATACACGTAAAAGCCTAATTTAGAATTGATGTGAAATGTTTAACTAGTTCAAGAGTCAATTCATATAAATATATATATATAAAGAAATAAATATAAAGTAAAAAAAAAAGAAACTTTTACGCTTCAATCATTAACTAGATGAGGTCGGCGTTTCCTATCTGACTACTCTGAGAAGAAAGGCCGAATCAAACTCAGAGCGTAACGACCTACCGTTTATTTTCGCAAACCAAATACATACAAACAATACAAAACTGCTCCACACAGAAAAATAGGTCAAACGAATGTTTATCTAAACAGCTCAAACTTGACCTTGAGTTCAAACCATCCCTTCGCCCTTCCCACTGATATATAAATATAAAAAGAAAAGTTCCGATATCTACCGTGGGTGGTACCGAGTAAATTTATGTGAATGTTTTGGAAAGAGGTTTTTAGAATTACGTTTGATTGGGCTTGTGGCTAAGTAATAACAGCCGTACAGGTCGATCGATCAGTTTAAGCTATGTTTGCCGCGGTTGGTCCGTGGATGGGTGACCATCTTCACATACCAAGACCCCCTCCGTGCCTTGGAAAGCACGTTAAGCAGCTGGTCCCGGCATGCTGTTACAGCTAGGTTTATTTATTTATTTTTTAGGAAAACTTACAGCTAAACAGATACAGTAAGTAATAAAATTATATAAAAATAAGGGCAACTACAAGAAGGTTAGACAAGAATTGCTTCAAGGGCTTTTGAGAAACATTCCTATGTATAGGAAACATTTGTTCGAGTCGCTGTCAACAGGAAAAGTGCCCAAACTGAAAGCCTGGCACCATTGCCACGTTGTATGGTTATGCTGATTTTTTTTTTTAATATTTTAAAGCAATCGGAAATATCTAATATCTTTCTACAACGTGTAACGTTAAATGCGCAAAACCTCAGACACCCCACCTGATTTTTAATTCAATTGACATATTTCAGAGAGAAAATAAGTCATTAAAAAAATTGTAAAGGTTTTATGTGCTGTTTTAGTTTTACTGGCCATTCTGATCGTTTCTTGCGTCTGCGACGACGCTTTACCGAAGGAGGAGTCGTCACCGGGCCGCTGTGCCGCGCTGACATTGGCTTGCTTGACCTATTAATAAAATAATAGACACGGCAACGTTTTTAATGAAGATTTTTTGAAAAATGTGACCTATATTAAAAAGTGGTTCAATTAATTCTGCTCGTCATTCTGATCAAACTATTTCCAGGTTTTGCGCATTTATTGTTACACGTTGTATAAGTTAAAGAATTTTAAAGAAACTATTTTTCAAACTTCAGATTTTGATAATCATAACAAAAAAAATATCTCAAAATAAAGAACACTGACAATTAATAGGTATACAAGTAAACCCATTATTAAAAACTGCCACCGGTTAATTTTAGAACAAATACACAAATCTTTACTTCAAAAATAGTTCCGTTATCGAATGACTGACAGATAAAAGCACAAGCTAAGCAAACTAAAAGTAAAGAAGATTATGATATCTTAAGAGTAATGCACCTAGCATTTAATAAGGAAGAGGAAAAGTAAGGAACTCTGGACTGATTAAAACGTTGATTAGCGGGAAATGGAATCTGTTTTTTTATGTCAGTAGCATCCATTATAACTGATATGCCAGATAATTATTATAATACACACCGCGCCACATGAATAAGACCAGAATATTTTTTTTGCTATTTAGGATATGAGACAAAATAAATAATATATAAGAATGATAAGTATAAACGTCTTTAGCCACAAAAAGTTTAACTATAAACAATCAAACTTCTTAAATACTCAATGATCACTTTTGACAACGTTGGTGGCAATTATGATGCGTCACTTGAATAAGACCATTAAATAAAACACAAAAACTTCAGTTATGAATACCGTACTATTATTTTTGAAAAAAATTGATTAGTAATTAAGGTTTTCCCCTTCTGTTGAATTAAATAAAAAATCCGAGATGGCATTGAAACATAAAGACTTAAACATATAACACTTTTTTATACCCTTCTCGAGTTCTTGCTTGTTCTTATATTGTTTGCCATTCAAGTTCACGTGAGAGCCATCCCCACACATTTTCTATAATGTTTAAGTCAGGGGAAAGCGATGGCCAGTCAAGAACATCATCATGGTCTTATTCATGTGACGCGGTGTGTATATTGTTCTAATCGTGGTATACCAAAGGTATTTTCGTTTAAGTCAGTTGTGAGGGTGGAATCTGAACTTATATCCTCTTTTCCTGTTTCAAAGTAATCCAGTTACAAAGCTAAAATTATTACAGATTTATAATCAACTTTTATACCAAAACCACAACGATTCCGAGGCGTGTTCCAAGCCCATTTCAAATGTATATCCACAGATAGGCTCGCGAGCACGCATACATTATAAAAAGCAGTACATTTTTTATGACTGCGCACTATCACGTGTGGATAAAAATCATTCTCGATGCTCACTTCCAATAAATGAGACGAAAATATAGTCCTTAAAATATAACGGTAGTGCTACTGTAAAGTTTACTTGAAACCTCACACAAGTGAGCACACACTACTCGCAAGCGAAGTCATTTCATCACGGTTTATTTTAATTTTAATCTAAGTATTTTCTATTCTATTTTTTTTTGTCTTGTTTAGTACGGACGCTTTTAACGTGCACGTCTTTCTACATCGTTTTCACATGCATAATTTCAACTTGAATGATGTAACCAAAATTTGGTAACAATTTTTATGATTTAAAAGAGTGTCCGTGGATTTTCTTGCACGTTCTTTTCGACAGGTACGAGTACCTACTACGCTTTGGAAGTGGCAACTAGCTTCATCTTTCTGACTGACCGACCCCTTGACAATTCAAAAGTGCCTGTAATTGGTTTACTTGAAATAAATGCTTTGAGTTTGAGTTTGAATTTGTTTTTAAAGTAGTATTTTTGGTAGCATGTAAGTAATTGTTCCACAGCAGGACAAAGGCTTTTTCTCATAGAGAGATGGATTGAAAATTTATCACCATGTTTGCTTCGTTTATTGGTGATTTCAGAATATTTAGTCCTTGTAGAAAAACGTCCTGGGCCAATTCAATAGTGCTAGTTCACTTGGAACCTCACTCAAGAGAGCGCACACAATTCGAAAGTGAACTCATTTGTTTTAGAAGTAAATTAGCGCGGATTTACGACGAGACACAGCTCGCATTTCAAAGTAACGCTTTGAGTAAAATCTACAGAGGGGTCTTGAACATAATAATAATATGGCTCATTGAAACGTTATATTACCGGGTTTCTCGACAATGTTTGTTACCCCATCTCTTGGTGTTGTACAGCGTAAATAAGTGATTATGTCACGATGATGAACAACAGCGTTCTCCTGTCTACTAATAACAGCATAATATTCGGAGATCAATTTATGTACCCCCTTTTATCATCCCCTTTTATCCCCCATGTCGCATATTATCCCCTTTTTATTTCTCCTTGGATGGTATAGTACTGGGACTGGCACCCTATTTGCGCAACACACTCATCATCTGCCTAGCCTTTTCCCAACTATGGTGGGATCGGCTTCCAGTCTAACCAGATACAGCTGAATACCAGTATTTTACATGGAGCCACACAGGTCGGTCTACCAGGTTAAGCTACGCTTGCCGAGGTTGGTATGTGGATGGAAGACCATCTTTACATAGCGAGACCCCTCCGTGCCTCGGAAAGCACCTTAAGCCGTTGGTACGTGCTGTCATTTGTGGATCTTTGGAAGTTGTTGCGGGTTGTCAGAAGCCCGTAAGTCTGACAGCCAGTCTTACCTAGGGGTATCGTATTACCCAGTAACTTGGTTGTGAAGGTCAGATAGGCAATCGCTCTATGTAAAGTACTGGTATCAAAATATCATAAGTTATGTTACCGGTATTTATCGAAATAACTGACAAAGAATATTGTAAGAAAAACAAGCTAGGATAAGCCGATTGTGTATTTGCTTCTCATACAATCACTTATGAGGAATAATAAAATATTGATACATACATTAGCCAACGATTTGTGGAAAGATATTACTGTAAGCAATTCTTTTTTGTGAGGCATTTGAATAAGTACTGTGTTTGTCGCCGGTGTAAAGAATAATGTAGACTTTGGGATAAAGAAGAGATGTATTTAGAAAAGTGAATGTTTCAATATTTTCTTGATTTATCGAGTACTAGCGACCCGCCCCGGCTTCGCACGGGTGCAATGGAGAAACACTGATAATTTAAAGCCATTATTTCTCGTAAAAAGTATAGGATAAAAAATGGTTGTTGTGGGTTATACCTAAGAGATAGACATATACCATCGTGGACTTTTTTGTAGACCTTTTTAAGGTGTACAATACTGTAGTACATTATTTTGATATATCTCGTAGGGTTAAGCCAGCGTTTGCAATGTAAGCGCAAAAAATGTGTTTATTTACGACATCCCATTAGAAACCTCTAAAATGATCAGTGTTTTTCTACTATATTATACATGTATTATACATATAAACCTTCCTCTTGAATTACTCTATCTATTAAAAAAAACCGCATCAAAATCCGTTGCGTAGTTTTAAAGATTTAAGCATACATAGGGACAGACAGCGGAAAGCGACTTTGTTTTATACTATGTAGTGATAACAGTTATTGGGTTGTGTAAGTCGGACAGGCGACTGCCTAAGTCTGCGACTGCCTGCTCCAAGTAAAAAAAAAAAAGTATTGGTATTCAGCAGTATCTGGTTAGACTGGAAGACGACCTCAACACAGTTAGGAAAAGGCTAGGTAGATCGTGATGATGATTGAAAACAAACTTGAGTTTGCTACAGAAAACTCATGCCTTTTATGTACAATACTAGTTTTAGTATATGCGAAACCCTAAAAGACGAGTCTAATATTTTTATGTAAAGAATCTATGTACAGACGCCAGCACATCAAGTTACCCGAAACTGTCAGATTTTCCCAATCAACTTTGAACCTTATGCTTTCGCGATAAAGTTGAAAATCTATTAACGAAATCTGACAGATTGTAACTTGATGTGCTGGCGTCTGTACATAATTTCAAAGCTGTATCATGAAACATCATGAAGTTATGAGCTTGTTATGTTACTTGGATGTCCGTACAAAAATATGATCACACCATGCGGCGCCCCCACGCCGCCCACACCTCCAGCCTGCTGTGCGCCCGCGCCTAGTGCCGCTATCACCGGCCGTGCCCTGTGTTGTGCGCATACGATTGCGGATATGTACTTAGTGCCGCTCGTTGTCCAATTTGTAACCTTTGTTAAATATTTTTGGGACAAAATATAACATGGTGAAAAATTATTGGAATCGATCCAGTTACTTATTCGGAACAAACTATATTTAGGTTTGCAATATACTAAAAATAATGTTGTAAATGTATAAGAAGACGACGCACGCAAGGAACATATTTACTCTACGGCTTAATTGTTTATTTATTTATTTTATTATTTATGTACACTCAGTACAGTACAGTTATTTTTCCACTCTGTTTTGATTGTTGTTGATTTTGTTTTCATGTCCCAGTGACGCGAGCGCATTGCGGATTAATTTGTTTTAATGTATTGTCAATGTGAAATGGGCCCGTCAGTCTGTTCTAGAAAGAAAGAAAAAAATGTTTATTCTGCACAAACGAAACGCACGTTATAAATTAAAAAAGCTATGAAATATACACATAAAACGTAGTCAAAAGACTCGTACTCAATCATAACAAATGTAAAATTTATAACGTGAGTTTCGTTTGGGCAGAATAAACATTTTTTTCTTTATTTCTAGAAGAGACTCCAGAAATCCATGAGATTACGATCTTTACTAATTTCTTATTTTGCTATGTCTAAAAGTAAAATCAGTGACTAGGATTTCACTTTAAGTAGGTATTTTTAGTTGTTATTACTTTGTGAGCTAAGGTTGAATGTCACTTGCCTAAGACGAACCGACAGCATATTTTTTTTATTTTCTATTACATAGGTGTACATACGCTGCGTACTACTCGTAGTTAAAAAATAGAATTTCAATACGTGAATAATATCTCTTTAGGGTTCCGTAGTCAACAAGAAACCCTTGTCAGGGTTTAGTTTCACCATGTCCATCTGTGCGTCCATCGGTCAGTTCGCAACTTAGCACAGAGACTCTTAGTATTATAAAGCTATAACTTGGCATGGATATACATATTAATCACACCGACAAAGTGGTAAAATAAAATCCTGAAAAAAAAAATGTTGGGTAACTCCTCTACATTTAAAGTGGGAATTTTTCTATTTCCCTGTTTTGTGGGGTATTTTTAGATAGATCTTCTAAAAATATTGCGGGTTTATGAAATTTATTTTCTATTCAGGGATTTGTTTTTGATATATTACGCTTTAAAATGCTAATTTTTGTTAGTCCAGTGTAAACCCCCGCCAGTTAAATGGTTGCTTTTGGATATGTTAAAAAATTCACGGCAGTAGTTTATATAACGGAATTAAAAGGAAAACTAATCACAGCTAAGTAGGCTTTACAAGTTTACTGGTAATAGTCGACTAACTTGAATTTGCAGTTGCGATGTATGGGAGAACATGATTTTCAACTACAGTGTTAAGTTTGTTCTTGGGATAAATTCATTCTAACTACGGAACATTTTAGTGTGCGTGGCCCGACACAAATTTTGCCGGTTTTTTACTTATAACGTGTACATAATAAAAAGTCTTTTACTTTGTTCTTAAGCTCTCAAAAGTTGAATGTACACCATGTGAACAGATAGCAATAAAATTTCTATTGTGTCTGCTAAATGGCGCGCAACGGGCAAAATAGTCCTTGACAAATGGCTTAGGTTTTAATGTTTATTGTTCGTAGTTAAAGACAAATATGCTGCTGTTTTACATAAAATCGAATTGAAGATTAAATAAAGGCTTAATTTTAAAAGTTTATTTAGTAGTTGTTAAAGATAGACAGAATATTATAAAATAATTTGAAATTAAAAAGTGAACCGAACTAAATACTAATATGATTAGAAAAAAAAAAATATCATCCTGGGGTATTTTAGATTTAGTCACATGTGGTGACTATAGTATAGGTATATAGGACTTTATCCCCAACCAGGATAAAATACTGGCCAGCATCGCAAAAACCACCATTTTCCCAAATCGGATATGGAACAAAACATTCACTGAATTAAAAAAAAACAAAAGTTAATTATGACAGATGTGAATTCGAAAATTAAACTTTGTCATTTTGTAATTTGGTATATCGTTGTACGCAAGCACTTCATCGGATGTGCCCATTGGGGATAAACCGCTGACACCATTAATTTGTCCAAATTATTTTCGGAATTGTTTTTGCTTCATTTAAATTGTTGAATTAATTTATTTAAACGCTTACTATTTTATTCGCCAAATTATGTGTGAGTCGATATTTCTAAATTTAAAACTCGAAAATAATTTTTCAAAACTTAAAAAAAACAATTTATGTGACACTACATTGATATAACATCCCTCAAACGAGTTAAACTCCCTAAATTTTCATTAAAACAGGCACCCGAAAAATTTAAACCTTAGTCCTAAATATTTAATCAAACGAAGTACTTTTGAGCAAAAACTCTCGCTACACAAAAAAATAACCTGGAAATACTCATCATTTCATACATGAAACGAGCAACCAAGTAATTTTACATAAACAAAACTTATATACTTACTCATTACATAACAAACGGAGGCACGATAACAAACAGTTGAAAAAAATATTTTAAAAAATTGCACAAACGACACTGAACAACAAACTCGATATTTTGCTTCAAGACGAATAGAGAAAGACTTTTTTTTCACAAGAAGAGTTTTGAAAGCGAGAGAAAAAACAGGAACACCCTGTCGCTTCGGCGCTCGGAATGTAACTAAAGCCCGTAGATGCGCGTAGCGGTTTGCTACGGGACGCTACGAAATCTCGTAGAGGCGCTACGAAACCACGTAGATGTGCTACGCCAATTTCGTGTGATGTCTCTTGATATTTTAGGGGTTGAATTTGCATTGTATAAGAGGTACTTTGACTTTTATGGGTATTGGAATAGTATTTTAGTATTATATGGCAAGTTTTTATTATGAAATTCGAATTGTATTGTCATTTAAATCAGATAAAAGAATACTTAGAACAGGAAGTTAAATTGCTGCTTGATAATGAATGATTTTTTTTAAATCTCAGACATAGTTATAAGTTTCTGACCGCAAAAAACGAATGCACATTTTTAGCCGTATAAAATAAAAGATTTTACCTTACAGTTTTGTTAGTTTTTCTTGATGTTTAGTGTACGATGACTTCTTGAGTGCACTAATAATTAATCACCAATAAGAATACTAAGCGTGGTGATTAAGGCGAGGGGCTTGTGGCTAAGTAATAAAAGCCGCACGGGTTGATCGATCAGGTTAAGCTACGCTTGCCGCGGTTGGTCCATGGATGGGTGACCATCTTCACATACCAAGACCCCTCCGTGCCTCGAACAGCACGTTAAGAAGTTGGTCCCGGCTGTCATTCAAGGGATCTTTGAAATTCATTACGGGTCGTCGGTAGCCCGAAAGTCTTACAAAGGGGTATCGTATTACCCAGTTACTGGGTTGTGGAGGTCAGATAGGCAGTCACTCTATGTAAAATACTGGTATTCAGCTGCGTCTGGTTAGACTGGAAGCCGACCCCAACATATTTGGGAAAAGGCTAGGCAGATGATGACGATACAGGCATTTTCTCGCCTCAACAAAACTTATTACATTTTTCATTTGTGTCATCATGAGACCGTGATCTCGTAGCCTTTTCACATATACTCGTATATTGCTATCTTCTTCCAGTCTTATCAAATGAAGCTGAATACCAGTATTTTACATCGAGAACCTTCTTCCATACTCCGTTACTGAACACGATATCTACGACGGCCTATGATTTGCCTCATCTGGAGTATAAAATATGAAAATAGCTCGTGCCGCGGAAAAAATATTGCCAGTCAGCAAGGTAACTTGCTGGGCTGACTGCATAGGGTGTGCCAGACATACTTCATTTTCGTATATCTTCAAAGCCCTTCTATACAACGTGTAACGTTAAATGCGCAAAACCTGAAAATAGTTTGATCAGAATCGAGCAGAATTAATTGGACCACTTTTTAATATAGGACACATTTTTCAAAAAATCTTTATTAAAAACGTTGCCGAGTCTATTTATGAATAGGTCAAGCAATCCAATGTCAGCGCGGCTAAGCGGCCCGGTGACGACTCCTCCCTCGATAAAGCGTCGTCGCAGACGGAAGAAACGATCAGAATGGCCAGTAAAACTAAAACAGCACATAAAACCTTTACAATTTTTTGAATGACTTATTTTCTCTCTGAAATAGGTCAATTGAATTAAAAATCAGTTGGGGTGTCTGAGGTTTTGCGCATTTAACGTTACACGTTGTATAATGTGGCCCATAGATTTATTTATTTATTTGTTTATTTATTTAGATTTACCAACGTTCGTATACACTACAGAAATTACAGGAAATAACCGTAAATGCAGAACTAAATGATAAATGATAAATGATTTATTTTCTGTAAGTAGGTTTGTACAAACACTTTTACATGTCAATCATATTTTTTAAACTAGATGAGGTCGGCGTTTCCTATCTGACTACTCTGAGAAGAAAGGCCGAAACAAACTCAGAGGTCACAGTCTCTTTTAAAGTCCAGACATAATCTTGGTCAGATCATGTGAAGACCATGTAGATTGGTGTCTGAAATGGTCTTTTGAGTAAAGAACCACACGGATTGAGCGGGCCTGTCCAGTCAGTGCACGCATTTGTCAAAAATCGTGCAGCTCAACTCAGAACTTGAGGAGCCTTACGATTCGACGAACAATACCAATGAAAGGACATTTGGGTAGGCCGCATAAATGACTCAAACTGCCAGACCATGATTAAAACTAACTAAGAAGGAAAACCGAAAAAAAGAAATGACCCACATAGTCTTCACACTCACAGTAATAATAATAAAAATAAGATACTTTACAAAGTAAATATCCATGTCATTGTTTATATAAAATGTAACTAAATGTAACAAACAATTATAGGTAAATACAGCAGGTAATCTAAGTATTTTCATTTCTGAATTGTTTTCTTTTGTTTTTTGTTGTTTTCATTTTGTTTAGTACGGACGCTTATAACGTGCACGTCTTTCTACATCGTTCTCACATGTATAATTTCAACTTGAATGATGTAACCAAAATTTTGTAACAATTTTTATGATTTAAAAGAGTGTCCGTGGAGTTTCTTGCCCGTTCTTCTCCACAAGTACCTACAAGTAACGCTTTGGAATGGGCAACTAGCTTCATCTTTCTGGCTGACTGACCCCTTGACAATTCAAAAGTGCCTGTAATTGGTTTACTTGAAATAAATGCTTTGAGTTTGAGTTTGAGTCAGCATTTTCTTATTATTACCTACTAAGTGAACAATTTTATAGTAGAGTAGTTACACATTTTTTTTATAGAACTTAACACAGCTGTCTCATATCGTGTCGTATATTGTATGTTTCTATATTTTAATAATTAACAGAAAGAAGATGGGGTCTTATTCGTGTTTTAGTGCCGTCTACTTCGTATAACACACGTTGGAGAAACAGTAATGAGGAATACGACGGGAAACAGTGGAGGAGCTTCTTAAAACTTGTACTTCAAAAGAGACAATGACCAGTCAGTTTGTTTAGGCGTTTCTTCCCAGGGATCAGTCAGAACGCTACAAAATACTGATGCGAAAAAGTGTCTTACGAAGTCTACTTAAATTAAATAGTGTATGTGTGTAATAGTGTCTTATAGTAAATCGTATGTATGTGTTTATAACCTATTTATGTATTTGTCTAGTTTTTTCTTATTTTTTTTATTTTTATCATTGTTCGGCTCAACCAAAGCACCTGCCATCTAATCTCTTCACCACCCTTGGTTGACTGGTAGAGAATGCCTAAGGCATTAACTCCGCCTTTGTACCTTTTGTGCGATAAGTTTAAATAAATAAATAAATAAACATTTCATTAAATTTCTTATAATGTATTATTTGAATTATATGCGGAAGGCCAATTCTCGTAATTTTAAACGTTCAAAAACTAGTCGTCGGTCATCGGTAATAAATGTCAAAAACTTGTCAAAATAGGGAAATTAGAAATATTTTTGACAGATTGAGACTGAAATCAGACCGTGAACATTCTAAAAATTACGAGAATTGCCCCTCTACACCACACTAAAAATAATATTGTATATTTGTGCCCCAGAAAGACATTAAGCTCAATAACATGGGACTGGCGAAACGTGTGTTTATTGTTTGCCTCTGTCTAAGCCTTCGGGGAACAGAGACGTGCTATTATATCTACACTAATATTATAAAGAGGGAATATTGGTATTTTTGTGTGTATGTTTGTAACGAATTCACTCAAAAACTACTGGACTGATTTCAAAAGTTTTTTCATCATTAGAATGTCACACTTATTACTAGAAAAAATTAGGAGTCCCTACTAAAACTTCAATAATGTCACCCAAGGTGTAAAAAATTTAGCCATAAAATGTCTTTCATCGCATGCGCTGCGGAAACTGTTAATGATAGAACAAAAAATGGTCTACAATATTAAAGAACATATCAATATCTACAAAAAGCTTTGCGATACCATATGTCCAACTATTGTAGTTATGTCACTATAACAACTTTTTTACATTTTAAAAGTTGATAGAGATGTCGATCAAAATCAGACCATGTTATCTATTTGTTTGTATTGATTCTTATCATAAAATTATATCAAATAATTTTTTTATTCAAAACTGTTTCAATACCTGCGGATTTTTTTTTGAATTATTCAAATCTGTCATTCCATTCAAAATATATTACGAATTTAAAATGTCAATCTAAGCAAAAGTGGCCAGTGTGGCAGTGCAGAGGGAAATTTGTAATATGTTTGTTACTTTTTCGCGCAAAAACTAATAAACCGATTGCTATGAAACTTGATAGATACATAGCTGTTACTTAAAGCTCTTACTTTTCATCCGGATATTCCCGTGGCTAAATAATAGCAGCCGCACAGGTCGATCGATCAGGTTAAGCTACGCTTGCCGCGGTTGGTCTGTGGATGGGTGACCATCTTTATATACCGAGACCCCTCCGTGCCTCGGAAAGCACGTTAAGCCGTTGGTCCCGGCTGTCATTCGTAGATCTTTGACAGTCGTTACGGGTAGTCAGAAGCCCGAAAGTCTGACAACCAGTCTTACCTAGGGGTATCGTATTACCCAGTAACTGGGTTGTGGAGGTCAGATAGGCAGTCGCTCCATGTAAAATACTGGTATTCAGCTGCATCCGGTTAGACTGGAAGCCGACTCCAACATAGTTGGGAAAAGGCTAGGCAGATGATGATGATTCCCACGGAATCTACGAATCTTACGCGGGTGAAACCGCGTGGTGCAGCTAGTTATAAATAATACCAAAAATAAACCTGACATTATAGATGTCGACCCATAATCCCCTCAGGAACCAACATGGGACCTTAACATAACTGAAATAACGTGGGTTTATGGTTCACATCTGCCTTTTCCTTTAGGGAAATACCAGTGTGATGATACGTCATAAATAATACAAAAATAAACCTGAAATTTTAACTGATGACCCATGGCCTCATCAGGAAACAAAAGTCGATTAAATAAAACGAAATTAAACTATTGAATGACACAAATAGAGTTGCGTGCGAAAAAAATGGCCCATCCTATGCTCTTCATTTGAGACAAGATGTCTCAAAAATATAATTTATTATTTTATACTATCGGCAGGACTGTTGGTCTAGTAGTCAGTGGCCCTGACTACTATACGCAAGGTCGTGGGTTCGATTCCCACCCAGTACAAATGTTTGTGTGATGAGCACGATCATTTGTTCTTTGTCTGGGTGTAATTTATCTATAATATGTATGTAATTAGAAATATATATGTATGTTTATCAGTTGTCTAGTACTCATAGCACAAGCTCTTGTGGAATATTATTATTATTATATTGTGTGAAAGTACATAGGTCAGGTATAGTTTATTTGAAAATACGCTATATTTTGATAAAAGCAATATTGCTGACAAGATCGATTCGATTCTTCAGATGTCCTCATCATTCACTTTTGCTAGGAAAAGTGAGTGAGTTTTTAGTTTAATGTTCAATTTTATTTATTTCTGTTTGTTTATTCAAAATTGAACTTGATTTTGTTAACGGACTTCAAAAAAAAAGGAGGCTCTTTACTAAACACCCATATTTGTAAGCTCGCAATTTTCTCAAAAAATAATTAATCAGTTTTGATAATTCTTTCACTAATGTAATCTTCATACTTTAAGGAAGATTTTAATGTACAGCCGCCAGCACATCAAGATACCTGAAACTGTCAAATTTTCCCAATCAACTTTGAACCTAATGCTTTAGTGATAAAGTTGAAAATCTATTAAAGAAATCTGACAGATTGTAGTAGCTTGATGTGCTGGAGTCTGTACAATAAATTAGGTTACTATTAGCAAAACTTCTTTTTATATTGTTTCAAATCGAGGAGCATGGGGAGGGTCGATTTTTTCTTACAAACAATTTAATTCTTCCGACTCTCCCAAAGGGCTCATTTTTATAAGGGACTTTTTTGACATGAGAAAATTGAATGAGAATCACTTTTTTCCTGTTGTATTTTTGTAACGGCTGCTACATTTATCCGTTATGAATGAAGCAGTTGTCTGCCAGTTAAGTGAGGAATCCTGTGTTTGAATAGGGAAACTCGAAAATGTCTATTTGTTGTACACACCGTGTGTAGTGTAGGCTGATAATAAACACTCTTGCTTCATTCGAATAGTCAAACGAGTTTAGAAAGACCTTTCCAATTTTTGTATTAGGTTTTTGTTTGGAAGAAAACAGTTATAATTTAGCGGGAATAATGTAAAGACGTTCGAGGGGCCCGTGGCTAAATAATAACAGCTGCACAGGTCGATCGATCAGGTTAAGCTACGCTTGCCGCGGTTGGTCTGTGGATGGGTGACCATCTTTACATACCGTGACCCCTCCGTGCCTCGGAAAGCACGTTAAGCCGTTGGTCCCGGCTGTCATTCGTGGATCTTTGACAGTCGTTACGGGTAGTCAGAAGCCCGAAAGTCTGACAACCAGTCTTACCAAGGGGTATCGTATTGCCCAGTAACTGGGTTGTGGAGGTCAAATAGGCAGTCGCTCCATGTAAAATACTGGTATTCCGCTGCATCCAGTTAGACTGGAAGCTGACCCAACATAGTTGGGAAAAGGCTAGGCAGATGATGAATGTAAAGACGTTCGCTGGGAATAACCGTAGAAAAATCATAATAGCTTGATTATTAATTTATTTCTCACAGTAAAGTCGTAGGTAAGTACACTATTTTTGCATGTAAACAAACATAAGTACGTCCAAACCTACTAAACGGGGATTCGATACCATTCAGTGTTTATTTTCGTCCAGAATCCTGTTTTCCCAGTGACTATGACAAATGAGGGTCGCGTCAGTTTGTACTATGTAATAACAAGGCGGCTTTGAACATTGGGCCGAGTTGCTTTTGTTTTTTTAGGGGTTGGGGGAGGGTGCTAATGGGACCCTTGCGATGTCTGTAATGTTTTTCTGTTTGAGTGCCTATTATGAGTTTCTTTTACAGTTTTGACGATTGTAACTGATTACATAAAAAGAAAGACAGAAAATGCGTTTATTTGCGGTAAAAATGACGCAGAGAAGAAAATAGAAAAAATTACTATTCCATACATTTTAGCTGCGTAGGTATTATTACACTTTTTTTTGAAACAGCAGCTTTTTTTTTTGTAGCGGTGTCTACAACGCTACATGCGAACTACGCGTCATTGTGATGTCACGCAAAATCCTGCATCTCGCAAACAGAGGTTACCATGCAACTAGCATACAACGTATAACGTTAAATGCGCAAAACCTCAGACACCCCAATTGATTTTTAATTCAAGTGACCAATTTCAGAAAGAAAATAAGTCATTAAAAAAATTGAAAATGTTTTATGTGCTGTTTTAGTTTTACTGGCCATTCTGATCGTTTATTGTGTCTGCAA
This sequence comes from Eremobia ochroleuca, assembly GCA_949629135.1. Lineage (NCBI taxonomy): Eukaryota > Metazoa > Arthropoda > Insecta > Lepidoptera > Noctuidae > Eremobia > Eremobia ochroleuca. Next base: position 6,204,760 of record OX451412.1, read on the forward strand.
CGACGCTTTATCGAGAGAGGAGTCGTCACCGGGCCGCTGCGCCGTGCTGACATTGGGTTGCTTGACCTATGAATAAATAGACGCGGCAACGTTTTTAATGAAGATTTTTTGAAAAATGTGACCTATATTAAAAAGTGGTTCAATTAATTCTGCTCGTTATTCCGATCAAACTATTTTCTGGTTTTGGGCATTTAACGTTACACGTTGTATATACAACGGCCCGACATGCATCATCGGGCAGTTGCCCGCCAGACACAACACCCGTCTGGTCAGAAGATCCTCCCTTTTCTATTGACGATATGTGAACACTACACCCTGTTCGTCAAACCTCTATATTTTTTTGAATGACCTAAAATTTCTACGTTACATTACAATCATGTGCTGAGTTCATAGTTACAATTTGCTCGTCAATATCTCTGCTATCTTGTATTATTATGATATAAATAAAATCAAGTGCTGTCGGTGTAACTGCAGTGACGCTGTCGACAGTCTCGGGCGCCATGGCCTGTCCTGCTGCAGGAGAACACTTCGCATTGCACGGCACGCCAGCATCATCGATATTATTCATCGAGCCCTTGTCACCGGTATCAGCGGTATTAGAACCAAACGGCTTGTTACGTGACGTTGGGAAGAGACCAGACGGCATGACGTTGTTAACTTGGAAGGTCGGTAGGCCTCTGGAGTGGGATGCAAACTGTGTCGATACCTTTGCGCCATCTCATGTTCCTAGCACGGCGGGCTGTGTTGGCTCCGCTTCTGCGACTGCCGAGACCCTCAAACGGCGCAAATACTGTAACCTTATAGGTAAGTACAGTTATGAGCTGTTTGGGGTCGAAACGCTCGGGTCATGTGGCCCAAGTGCGCGTCACCTTTTTAAAGAAATTTCTCGCCGGCTGATCGACACTTCACGTGACCAGAGGGCTGGGTCATTCTTTGGCCAAAGAATTAGCATTGCCATTCAACGTGGCAATGCTGCCAGTGTTCTGGGCACGTTTCCGGACGACAGCGGTGCGGACGAGTACTTCGACGCCTAAATCCTTTTGTGCTTGTATTTATTTATATAGTTAGTTAGTTATTCTTTCAATTTAGTACCTAGTGTAAATAGTTAGTTCAGAGATTATTAAAATAAAATGAAATATTTAGTGCTAAATAACATTTAATATCTGTCCCATTATTTTCGCTGTTCATCTAAAGGGACAATATGAGTAACTGAACCGGAAAGTTATTTCTACGTTTTTCCTCATAAGAACTTCACAAAGGAAAGAATTTATGTAAGAGCAGAAGGGTTTGTATCTATTATGAATAGATAAGTGAACTTAAGAAATAAGTGGTCAAAAGAACCACGAATTCATATTCATAGGTATCTTTATTTATTACATAGAGATTTTATTACAGAGAGGGGCTTGTGGGTCAGTAATAACAGCCGCACGGTCGACAGATTAGGTTAAGCTACGCTTGCCACGGTCGGTCCGTGGATGGGTGACTATTTTCACATACCAAGACCCATCCATGCCTTGGAAAGGACGTTAAGCCGTTGGTCCCAGCTTTCATTCAAAGTCCAGTCTTATTGTTTTTTCTATGGGCCTTAGTTGCCTGAAATAAAGGAATAAAGGAATAAATAAATAAATAAATAAATAAATTAAGTGATTTCGTATTACCCGGTAACTGTGTTGTGAAGTTCAGATAGGCAGTCGCTCCATGTAATATAGTGGTACTGAGCTGTATCTGGTTAAACTGGAAGCTGACCCCAACATAGTTGGGAAAAGGCTAGGCAGGTGATGATGACGTATCTTTATTTATTTTATGTATTTATTCATTTATTTTATCATTTATGTACACACATAAAAAGACAAGAAAAAAAAACAGAACAGAAAAATAGGTACGAAGGTGATGCTTATTTCTTAAGAAATCTCTTCCAGCATACCTGCGATAGGACATCAGATAGAGAAATGTAGACAGCGTGTGAAAGAGTAAAGGAGACAAAAAAATACATAAAATCGTAATCAAATATTTACTTCAAAAACTAAACAAATACAATGAGAATATACTTACATACATACATACAAATAAACATACATACATACAAAACATACATACATACATACTTCTAAAATAAATTTCACTATAAAGTTCATAAATATCGCGTAATCGTTCGTTATTTTTTATTAGCCAACGGCTTCCCTACTCTCCTTTCACCTCTCTCTGTCCAGAACTGCAAAGGACCAATCTTTATTAAAGGAGCCCAGCTCATTCTGCATAATTTTTATTTACTTATTCTCAGTTCGAAACTGAACGTTTTCATAAAAATATTTCTTTTAGAAAACTTAAAAAAAAAAAAAAAAGTTTCCCCACACTAGGAATTTCTCCTGTATTGTGGGTGCGTTTACAAACATTTAAAATCACATACACGAACAGCCAGACCCGGAACAACTACTTGTAGGTCATACAAATATTTGTTTCGTGCGGGAATCGAACCCGCGACACGCAGCGCAGCAGTCAATCGCTTAACCACTACGCCAACCGTGCCGTCAGTTCAAAACTTGTGATTTAAATAAGTAAGTGTAGTGATTATGAAAATGAAAGATGCATTATGATATTTTTTCTGTTTTCGAAAACAATTTCAAATGTTTATACCCTTATATTGTATGTAAGTATTAGAAAGTTTTTAGTGCGTAGTATTCGCAACAGATATGCATGTGTGACCAGCAGTGCTATTCTGTAAAAATCTCAGCGTGAGAACTTAGGTGAAGTGAGCGGGAAGTGCGCTCTGTCATTCCGTTATGGTAGGGATTGACACTTTTAAGTGCTCAATTTGCACTTTTATTTCCTGTTGCAATATTTACTACTTACATAGAGTGGTTAATACCAGCTGTGCGATTCTGTAACCATCTCACCGTGAAAGCTTGGGTGAAGTGAGCGTGGAGTGAGCTGTCATTCAACTATTAAGTGCTCACTTCACTAATGATTTCACGGTGAGATTTTTACAGAATCGACCGGTTCACCCTAATTGCGTAACACAGTATCAATCTCAAACTTAATAATTCTGAAGGATATTGCTAATTCATTGCTTCATATGTCCTAAAAATGTGTCTGCTCAACAACGAAAATAACACAATGAATGTTGTTGAACTGTCAAAATGAAACCCATTGCTACTGATAGTGTGTTACGCAATCACCCTGCAGAATCTATGAACGTAAAGGAAGCAAAAGGATTATCTAAAGATCGTCCTGTAGTTTTTGCCTACCGCAATGGGAAAAAAGCGTTAGTCTATTTCTGTATGTAGCAAAATTTCTGAAGAAGAAATACATACTCATAGCGATCGGTATGTGTAAGATTTAATTAGTAACGGAACAGGAAAACCACTGGAAATTAATTAAAGTAACATGACTACGTATTTTCCTTTGAAGTTTCCTATTAGATTTTGAATAAAACTTAGTCCATATTATGATAAAATAATACATTAACTAATAACTATTAGTAATTTAGAAAACAATTACTATTCACATTCCTTACCCCGCGCTTTTACGGGTTAGTATTGTTTCCCCCCGTTCTTGTTTCCCTCCGAAAAGTTATACGTTTTATAATCCCCTTTTATCCTAAATCGAAGTGGTACAGTCCAAGAAAAAAGCACTAAGCGATTATGATTAATATGACGAAATGTATGACTTTTGTTTATCGTTTACAGCTAAAACAAGTTGTAAGGATTAGTTGTAAGGATTAGTTGTAAAAAAAAATCAAAAAGGTGAACCAAATAGATAAGAAAAAAAATGTCTGGAACAACTTCAATACATGTAAGATACATGCAATAGGGAAATTCCATAAACCTTTGGATATTCCAGTATAGATCGCTGCAGGTTTATCTACAGAAAACGGTAACATTGTTTGAACTGTTTTTATGCCTGTGCACATAAGTTAGTACGGGGTTATTTACCCGCACCGAACGGTACGGTGTTTACCGGGAACCATTAGGTTGTTTGCAGAAAGACGCGGGTTCCCGCGATCCGATGGCCTGTTTTCTCACAGGCCGCGCAACACGAGGCCAGGCTGACAGGCCGTGGGAAGCGTCGCATCCGATGAGGCCTGTGGCGAGCCGTTCACGCCCGTCTAATCGGTCGGGAGTTTGTAAGTTCAAAGGCGCGCCGTGATGCGGCGCTGGGGCGCCTTCGCGGCCTGTACGGGCGCGTTTCTTTTTGCTTTGTTTATATGAAAACGCTCGGCACGGGCCGCGACAGGCCTCGACAGGCGTAGGATTGCCTTGCGCGGCCCGTCAGTTAACGGGCCGTGAGAACGCGGCATTATACACGACAGGTTTTTGACGTATTTTACAAGATCTGCGAGTTAATTTTGCAACACACATAAAATGGCAATTGATTGCAATGCTTCTCATTTTGATAATGCAGCCACAATCATTGCGTTATTTGCTTTGTTGTAAAGACAAAATTTCTAAACCTATGAAGCAAGGTAGATATGTCAAAATGAGACATCGCGATCGATTGGTATTTTATACTTGTCACGCAATTACCTCTACGTTTAAAATAAGTATCACATCTCTTTTTAACGCTAAAGAAATCGAACACACAAAAAAGTAGTTCCACTTCGAATTTTTAAGACACCCCTTCAGTCCCTGTTGCAAGAAAATGTACATTTTTATTTTTTAACCGACTTCAAAAAAAGGAGGAGGTTATCAATTCGACTGTATTTTTTTTTTTTTTTTTTTTTTTATGTTTGTTTCCTCATAATAACCGACTGGGTGAACCGATTTTCATGATTCTTTTTTTATTTGAAAGCTGGTGCTTCCCGTGTGGTCCCATTGCCACCATTTCAATATCTGATGATGGGATCTTGTAGAAATCGGGGGAACTCTTCAATAAATAACAGCAGATTAACCGCGATTGTTGCTATAGCATATCTAAGCATTGTTTACACCATCACACAACATAATATCACGCCTGTACTCACTACAAAGGTAATAATTTTTTTTTTATTATAATAATAATTAATACCAGTAAAACAACCGCGATTGCTGCTATCGCATATGCATGCATTGTTTACGCAATCGCACAACATAACATCACGTCTGTACCCTATAAACGCAGATGCAGCTTCCTGTCACTGATATTTACATAGCAAGTAGTGTTTATATGAATTTGATTGGGGTAGATATAACTAAAAAGTGAAAAATAAAAAATTTTATTTAAAAAAAAACAACCGACTTCCAAAAAAACACTACAAAGTGAAAAATAATTTTAAATTCGGAAGTCGGTGTCAAAAAACCAAAATGCAGAACCAACGACACCGACTTCCGAATTTAAAATTATTTTTCACTTTGTAGTGTTTTTTTGGAAGTCGGTTGTTTTTTTTTATATAATTTTTTTTTTACCATTTGGTACGGTTTGGTACATTTTGGTACTAAAAAATTGTTCATTTTATTCATAAATCGTATCAAAATAAAACCTCACAACGTCCTAACACTTGTCACACAATATTCTCAAACTATTTACGTCACATGTATCCAAAATGGCGTCGGAAGCCCGTTATTTTTATCTTGACACCATTGGCTGTCAGTAACGTCTTCTAAAATACTATTCAGTCTAAGAATATCGTATATTTTCGCTTCTTATCTTTCTGTTAGCTCCCTTTTAGGTGAAAAGGTGTTATCGGTATGTACTTTGGGATATCAATGTCGTTTGGTACCTATGTATTGGTACTTAGATATCATACTTAGGTCGTGGAAATCTGCGGTTAACACACTTACATCTATTCATACGTATATATTTTGTAAAAATCTCATTGTGAGATCTTGAAAGTGAAACTGAAGTGAGCTGTCAAGTGTCAATCCTCAGCATAAGATGGAATAACATGTCACTTCAAGCTAGCACAAAAAGGAACCGTATGAAGTTTTGTGAACATTTTAGTTAAAACTAAAAGAGAACTGTTTAAAAATAAAAGAATGAAAGGAATGGGGAGTAATCTACACGGAGAGAAAATTCTTAGAAAAATTACTGTGCTCGGCACTGTAAAGTGAGTGCAAGTGACATCTACAGAAAATTTTCTGAGTGAGATTGGGAAAAATTCACTATTTGTCAAATAAATTTTACTGCATAAGAGTTTTTGCTGTGCTAGCATGGTAATGTTTCCATTACCACTCAAATGCACTCAGATTATGAGAGAGCACTGTAATTTTTCTAAGATTTTTTTCTCTTTGTACATACATAGTCTCCCTTATGTACTATGTTTTTTTTTTTAAATAAAGTATAAATAAATAATAAAATATATTTATATCAAATCTGTATTCTCCGTCCGAGGGTTAGGAGGAGGTGTAAACAACGCCAACATCCCGCCACATATGGCAAGCCTATTACCGAACCTACCCGGGCACATTATTACTATTATCTAAATGCGCCCGGGTTTACACTCTACATATGTTGCTACTGAGACATTTCTGAAGAAAGAAAGAAATAACAATATTTTATTATTATTGAATTATTTTACGCACAGCCGTGCGATTCTGTAACCATCTCACCGTGAAAACTTGGGTGAAGTGAGTCGTCAGTAGTGTCAATCCCTAGCATCAGCATGACTCACAGCTCAGTCTAAGCTCACTTCACCTTAGTTATCACCGTGAGATTTTTCCAGAATCGACCGGCAGGAAATATAAACAGTATAAAAGAAACACTACAAACTTACAAAATAACATCAGATTTCGAATTTACAAACAAAAAAAAAAATAAGCAAAATGCTGCGATATTTCAAAAACAAATTCCGCAGCGCTGGTATTCTTATAGGGCCCACTGTGAGGCCACGGACACACCTACGGACATTATAATATTATTAGGACAGGATATAGATATTCTAATGCATCCAGCAATCCGCGAGTTGACTAATTTTTTTTTATTATTTAAATTGAAGCTTTTTTACCTCACTAATAGCTTGGTATAAACAGTTTTTTAATATTTTAAAAACTGAAAAGATATGAACGTTCAAAACTCTCAATTAGACAGAGAGGGAAATACTGAATTGTGACGTCATAGTTCAGTATCGCCATATAAATTACATGCAAAACTTCGTTTTGCGAGAAAGAGATAGACAAAAAGTTTTTATAAGTTATAAGTTTTTTATTTATCGACCGATTTCAAATTTTATTTCGAATTCTATTATTGTATTACATGTGTGGATATATTATCTACTAGAATATATAGTATTCAATATCATGCAACTACCCAATTGCCCGGCACGAGAATAGAACTCTATGCTTAGCAGTCGAAGTCGGCGAAACCAATAGTTTGTAGGACTACCTCGTTGAATATATTAGTAGTATCCGCCTGCAACTTCGTTTGCGTAGAATTCAGAATTCCCGCCGTTTAAAAATATGTTGCTTAAATAATGTGGTTAATGTAATTGGTTTATTTATATAATGTTTAGAAATATAGATTAAGTAGGCTTAATACATTCGTGTCTGTGAAACCACACATACAAAATTTAAACCCAATCTGTCAAGCCGTTTAGTAGTTGACATGCCGACAGCAGCGCCACCTACCAGGTCCAATTCTATTTTTAAAATAATCCAAGAAACTATCGAAATACCTATATAAAATTTCAACCCAATCGGTTCAGCCGTTTAGAAGTTATGTGAAAAAGATAAGTACGGAGGATAATTCATACTACCCGTTGTCCTATTATCCGTTTTCCCGTAGGAATGAAGCATTTTCCCGCGGTAAAAAGTAGCCTATGTTCATCAGGGATAATGTCGGCTTCTAATGGTACAACAATTGTTCAAATCGGTCTAATAGTTTCGGAGCCTATTCAATACAAACAAACAATCAAATCTTTCCTCTTTATAATATTAGTGTAGATAAACTCGCACCTTCTTCTCATGTAAGTAGGCAGAGAAAATGGAACGTCTCTTGCTACACTCTACATAGCAAGCAATAAAACAATACTTCTAAATCTATAAAACTCCCTTTGCTTCGTATGAGTTCATACATCTGGCCATACACGCATGTCAGTTGCCAGTTCTACGCGCGTGACTTTTCTGAAGAACACACTAATAAGGTTACTAAGTGTCCTTCTAGTCCCCTCCCTGCGTTTCCACTCATATTTACCTTATAATACATTACCTTATTTTACATTTTACTTTGTATTCAAATATCATTATATATTTTTTTTCTAGCATTATTTTAATGCTTCATTGCTATTAGAGCCGGCAGTAACAGATGCTGTTGCGAATGTTCTTTTAAAATTAATGCTCGTAGTTAATTCTCATAATTCAAGTCTGGGAAAGATAATTTATTATTTTTTCCTTTCTCGTTTCGCTTCAGAAACGTTTAAAGGGATGTATAATATTGTTTTACGGGAGAGTTAGCGAGTAATACAAGATTTAGAAAAGGTTCTTTTCGATAACAATGAGTTTTTCATAAAAAAAATATATAGGACAACGAAAAAAAATTACCTAAGATTTTATGGTAAATACTAGGAAAGCTATGGTTTTGTGTAAGAACGGTGGCCACCACATGACGACTGCAGAGATGGCTGTAGTGAAAATGATGGTAACTGTTTCACATTACGATGTCACAAACGATCTCTAAGAAAACACAACAACTTAATTTCATAAATAACGTCTCAATGACTACATTCGCCGGTAAATTGCAGACGGTGCATATGTGGCGACCATCGCTCTTATAAGAAACCGTTGTTTTACTAAATTTCATTATCCTTCTGTAGAGTAAATACACCTTCTTATACCTACATAGAGAAGTTAGAATAAATCACCACGCTTGCTCACTGTCTGTGACTTCAGACCATTGTAAGTGCAGCATCTTAGCAATATTTTCTTAAACAATCAGTCATATTTACATTACAATCCTGCTAAGGGCCGAGGAGTATCGTGTTACCCAGTAACTGCATTATGGCGGCCAGATAGGTTGTCGCTCCATATAAACTACTAACTTTGCATCAAATCCATCTAACTGAAAAGACAGCTGTGCAACTAGGGAGTTTGTTGCGCCACTTTTTCCCAGCTTAAGCACTAAAAATGGTGAAGGGAGAGCGTATTAGGAGACTGCTTTATTTAATTTGACGTTTAAAAAGTGCTGATTTAGCCCAGTTTGAATAAATAATTTTTTATTTAATTTGATTAAATTACTGGTATTCAGCTGTAGTCTATTGTAGCGCAGACTGATGACTGATATTGTGGCAGATTGTAGCTACTGTATTGTAGCAGACTCCAACATACATAGTTGGGATATGGCTAGGCAGGTAGTGATGAACATTATCTTCAACTGATAATATTCTTTGTAACTACATTCATAGTTTGGAGGGGCCCGTGTCTAAATAATAACAGCCACACAGGTCGATCGACCAGGTTAAGCTACGCTTGCCGCGGTTGGTCTGTGGATGGGTGACCATCTTTACATACCGAGACCCCTCCGTACCTCGGAAAGCACGTCAAGCCGTTGGTCCCGGCTGTCATTCATAGATATTTGGCAGTCGTTACGGGTCAGAAGCCCGAAAGTCTGACAACCAGTCTTACCTAGGGGTATCGTATTACCCAGTAACTGGGTTGTGGAGGTCAGATAGGCAGTCGCTCCATGTAAAATACTGGTATTCAGCTGCATCCGGTTAGACTGGTAGCCGACCCCAACGTAGTTGGGAAAAGGCTAGGCAGATGATGATACATTCATAGTTTGATAACAAAGGTATGGACTCCGCTGTAAGGAAAATGATCTTATTTCCCAAGGAAAACGGAACATGAAAATAAATTACCCGAATTTTATTTGATCCATTTAACTCATTTTTCTTACTCCTATTTACGGTGTATATTTACAGGGATATTGAAAATAAGACTTGAGTTCATTCTTTTTCTTCCTCTTCTTCGCGTGTCAATAGCAATCTAAATTGACTCGACCCAGAAGTTCGCTACTTGTTTGGTGCCATCACCAACGTCCATCAGTTCCTGTAACGTGCAGCTGACAGGACACGCAGGACACGATATTAAGTGTCCCATCGATCGTGGAACAGCAACACATTTACACTCCAAGGCCGAGTCATCTATGAATCTCCACTTGAACAGGTTTTTCTTGCTTCGACCAATCTGAGTCCGGAGTCTGTTTAAAGACGTCCAGGATGCCCAAGGTAATTCATGTGGGTTTATTTATGTGTATGTTAATACTCCAAAAATATCATACCTAATAACGTAAAAAAAAAAAATCAAAGCCGAGATATACCTAAACGGTAATCCGAACAAAAATGAAATCGTATTATCATCGAACGATCACGAAATAAATTTGAGCAATCAAAGAATCTATTGGGACCATCAGGGTCCAAAAAATTGACCTCTATTAGGTAACGCTTTAAGGTCCAAATCGATACGACCCTTGAAAATTGGGTAAATGCTACCCGTTAAATTGTGTTAGGATGGCGTCTTGTTTTTCAATAAAAGGATGGAATTGAGCGGATTTCTGTGTAGAAATATTGTGTTTCTGAGAAGTACCTAATAGTCAGACAATGGTACAGGGAGTTTACTCCCTAAGCACGGCCTCCATAGTTTCGGTGTTGAGGTGCAGTGGTGATGAAATTATTAAAACAAAATAAAACACCTGTCTGGGTTTGAACCCACGACCTACAACTCGTAAATTGGGGCTGATACCACTAAGACACCACTGCTCTTATTAGGCCACCACCACTGAAGCGATGGTTAAAGGTACATAAACGTTTTTTTTTTTAATTTTATAAAAATTTTGTACCATCTTCATATTTTTTCCAATCTAAGATTAATTAAAAACGCCAGTTACTCAATGAGTGAAAATCACACTGAATTGAAGTTTATAAAAGTCGGTTTCACAGTATCTTTTTAAACAGTAGGTCAAGTCAGTATTTTTTTTTTTAGTTTATTATCTTAAAACTGTGGTAAAGGATCAACAGTGTATTCAATTATACGGTCTTATAAAAGGCGACTAACAAAAGGTACCTACGTATTTACAAGGCAGATTTGAGCGGAAACGCTGGGAGGGGACGCCCTAAAAGGACATAGTGTGACATTATTGGTGACTAGCTGCGCCCCGCGGTTTCACCCCCATAAGTGTCGATCCCGTTGGAATATCAGGATACAAAGTGTTCTATGTGTTAATCCCGGCTATAAACTATCTGTGTACCAGATTTCATCCAAATCCGTTCAGCCGTTTGAGCGTGAAGAAGTAACAAACATACAAACACACACACTCACAAACTTTCGCCTTTATAATATTATTAGTTCGATTGTGATGTTCTCCAGAAAGATCAGGTGCGTAGTAATCGCAACCGGCGTGCTTGTATAACCTGAAAGCCAATTTCCTTTCAATTAAAAACGTTCAAATTCAAGTCACAACCTCACCTCAGGGACAGTCAATGTCAAAAACTTGTCAAAAATGTGGGGGGTATTTCTGACAGATTGTGACTAAGTTCAGACTGTGAACATTCTTAAAATTACGAGGCGGCAATCTCTCGCGTAAGGCCACGCCACGGCACAGAGTGAGAGTGCATGGGAAGCTGTCTCCTCCTGCGAAGCAGTAATGCTTGCGAAGGAGGAGGAGGAAAGCGTGAGGGAGAGGCAATCTTTGCACCCTCACGCTACTAGTCACCGAAGGAGATGCCCTGGGCGTCGGGAGTCTAGAGCCGATTCCCGGCCACCGTAGGCGCGGGCTTGCGGACGGCGAGAAATGGGCAGTTCGCAGTCCGGTAAGGACCAGGCCCGGGTTGACGGCGCGTTGTGTTCCATGCGCGCCTCAAAGAGATGTCAGCACTAACTGACGGGGTCTGCTAGGGCCAATGCCTGCCAGGGTCGCGGGTTGTTCTAAAGACTTACCGTTGCCCTAAAAACAGACAGCTGAAGGAACACGGGTGGGTTTAAATCAGTAAAAGTCTGACATGGCCTTCCGTTCCGCCCAGAGCGGGAGAAGTTATTTGATAATTTCCCATCCAAAAAAGAAAAGGATGTCTGAACGTAAAAGGAGTATTATAAAGATTGCAGCAGGTGATGGTTTCTGTAGTTTCTGCCTTCCCCCATGGGAAGAAGGAGTGAGCTTATGAGTGTATGTAATCCAGCGCCAGAATTACCGCTACGTTAACTTTTATTTGAAGGACTACCATAATATTTATTATTCCTTCGTTTGTATGCGAGGTAGATCCTCACAGCCTTTATTGAACTAGACTAGACGTCGGAATAATGTTATTTTATCTGGGAGAGTAAATTGGCAGTATTTTGTTTTGATCGTTTACGTTTCGTAGTGTTACGAAAGTAAGTAGGCATTGAAAATGTTGTACGAACATAATCTATTATATTTTTAGATTAAACATACATATCACGCTGGCTAACATTCAAAATTACAGCAAAAATACCTACATTGATTTATATGCGACTAGCTGCGCCCCGCGGTTTCACCTGCATAAGTTTCGATCCCGTGGAAATATCGAGATAAAGTATAACGTGTGTATTAATACTGGTTGTAAACTATCTGTGTGCCAAATTTCATAAAAATCCGTTCGGTAGTTTTTGCGTCAAAGGGTAACAAACTTCTATTCCATCCATCCATCCATCCATCCTCAGAAACTTTCGCATTTATAATATTAGTAGGATAGGATTCGGTACCTGGTAGTTTCGCAATTAAAAATAGGAAGCTAAAGTAAATACTCGTAAAACAGATTCAAAACGCAAACAATCCCAAACGGATGTGGTGAAGCCACACACACAACCTACGGGGTTCCTCAAAATACAATACTCGTATCTAGGTAAGAACTACATTCTGGAACTAGTTAAAACTTAGTTAAAACTACGAAATTTGGTCACAACTCAATTAGATTTAAAAGCGTTGAGGTAATTAAGTCTGATACACATATTGTAAAGTGAGGGGAATTCATTCTCAGCAAATGGGCAGCCAACTTAAATTGTCCGTATATTTGTCGCGGGTTTATGAAAAAATCGGGTTTTTGATCAAAAACCTATGCTTTTGATCAGGCACCGAAATAAGACAAAATTATTACTTTATCACTACATAATATAAAACAAAGTCGCTTCCCTGTCTGTCTGTCCCTATATATGCTTAGATCTTTAAAACTACGCAACGGATTTTGATGCGGTTTTTTTTTAATAGATAGAGTAATTCAAGAGGAAGGTTTATGTGTATAATACATGTATAATATAGTAGAGAAACACTGATAATTTTAGAGGTTTCTAATGTAATGTCGTAAATAAACACATTTTTTTGCGCTTACATTGTAAACGCTGGCTGAACCCGTCGAGATAGATCAAAATAATGTACTACAGTATTGTACACCTTAAAAAGGTCTACAAAAAAATCCGCGATGGTATATAGACATATACCATCGCGGATTTTTTTCTTTTAGGGAGAACCCACAATAACCATTTTTTATCCTATACTTTTTACGAGAAATAATGGCTCTAAAATTATCAGTGTTTCTCCATTGCACCCGTGCGAAGCCGGGGCGGGTCACTAGTATTATCATAAACCTGAGAAAATCCATTTTTTTTTTATCAAAAACCTGAACATGTTTAGGTTTATGATAAGATATAAGCTCTTGACACGATCGAATGGAAGATTTTGGTTGACGGGGATTTACCGCGGGATTTGCCCGGCTTTACCTGCGCTCGTGTGCCCCGCTTTACCAGTGCTTGATAAAAGGCCTAGGTTTTTGATCAAAAACCCGATTTGGTCATAAACCTGCGACATATTCAAATCACAGCTGTCATTCTTTGACAGCTTCATGAAATTGCTGTAGCACGGCACACTGACGTAGCTTGTCATTATTTTTTAGAAATTTCTCTGACTGAACCTATCTGTACCACCACTTACCTACAGGAACATAATAAAAATAAAGAAGAAACAAGCAATATGAATCACAAGACACACTTATAAATTCGCAACCAATTTCACAAAGATTATTCTGTGTCACAGCGTTGATCTACTGAATATTTTATACTGTGTGCCCAGGGCTCGAATTAAGGGCAAGCCACGACCGTGAATGGCTGAAAAGAGGCTGTAATTACGGCCTGAAATATTCAGCCGGAATAAACTGAGACACCGGCTGTGACGTCATCGGGTAGGATTGGCAAAAAAGGCGGATGTGTGAAACTTATATTTGATTCGAGATTTTTTTTCCAGCTTTTTGTAGAAAACTTAATTTTTAAAATGAAGTGGTGAAATCGTTGACATGTTTCATAGACGATTGGTGTGATAAAAAGTAAGTTTATTACTGCGGATTTTTTTTTTAAGAAAGACAGTTCAAGTCAGAACAAGTCAGAACAAGTCAGAAGAAGGTATAACCTTGTGTAATGATGAAAATATACCAATCGGAAACAGAAAACTCTACTAGAGAACGGAATCGCCGCTTCGGCAGTACTAATAAAACTCGTGGCACCGAAAATGCGTCGAGCGCACGACATCTGTCACAGACCGCCTCCAAAACCGTCATTTCTTTACGCCATTAGTGTCGTATTGCGAGTAAATAGTGACACGTTTTGTTTGTATGTGAAGTGTTTTGTTTGTGTGTGAGGTTTCTGCATGCTCTGTGACTAGAGACCATATCAAAGATTGAGGTGCATTGCCGAGCACTGTCCGTAGTTTAATACTCCAGTTTCTATGACATATCTTTTACTGTTCAAGCAGTACGCTTATGGAATGACTTGCCCGTGTCGGTAAGGCGTGCTCAATCATTGTCCACTTTTAAAATTATGATAAAAAATCACTTCCTCTCTCCTTAAACAGCGCCATTATATTTTCTTTACTATTGTTTCATGTCTATTGTTATTTGTATATATTTATTTAGATTAGTATAATACACTTTATATATGTATTCATTTTATCGTGTAAATGGTACACCACAGACTACCTACAATATTTGTCTCTCCTTCCCTTTTCAATCCATCCAAAGGTTGTCTTTAAAAGATCGCTCTTAGCGATAAGACCGCCCATTGTGTCACCCTTTGTATTTTTTTTAATATTTATGTCTTTAATTTATATGGTGTACATAATAAAGAGTATTCTATTCTATTCTATTCTACTTGCGGTATTTGCAACCTAACTACACAGCAAATTCTCTACGGGAACCGTGCAATAAATTGAGTTCATAGCTATATCGGACACTGTATTGCACACAATTCAACAATATACAAGTATACTATCTAAACTTGAGTAAGTTCGTATCTTAGATGGTCTATCGAACATAAATTGTCTTAAGTGTCAATAATGGCCAAGACAGCTATTATTATTATTGGAAGTAAAGAGTTCGTTGAACTGAGGTAAAATGGCGACGACTTTATGAATGGCGATATGTCTTCACATGATCTGACCAAGATTATGTCTGGACTTTAAAAGAGAATGTGACCTCTAAGTTTCAAATTCAAATTCAAATTCAAATGTTTATTGTGTCTCAAATTCTACATCTTTTGTATTTATTCATTTATTATGTTTGTTTCGGCCTTTCTTCTCAGAGTAGTCAACGCGGTAGGAAACGCCGACCTCATATAGTTTAAAAAAATATGATTGTCGTGTAAAAGTGTGTTTGCTTAGCGCTCAAGGATAATTATTTATTTTCATGATGACATTATGATATTCACATCACATTCATTGAACTTAAAATCCATTTGTCCGAAACCTATTGAATATAATAAAATGAGAAAAGTCATGCAAAAAGTTTTCATTCTCTATATGTAGATATATGATTACATTGAAACCCTACGGGGATTTGCGAGGTATACTATTATTTGATTTTCCATTCCAGTTTCATGACTGTTGTCTTCCCGAGGGTATTGTCTGCTGTATACATATAAGTTTTATACTAAGCATTATTTTGAGGGGCCCGTGGCTAAATAATAACAGCCGCACAGGGCGATCGATCTGGTTAAGCTATGCTTGACGCGGTTGGTCTATGGATGGGTGACCATCTTTACATACCGAGACCCCTCCATGCCTCGGAAAGCACGTTAAGCCGTTGGTCCCGGCTGTCATTCGTGGATCTTTGACAGTCGTTACGGGTCGTCAGTTGCCCGAAAGTCTGACAACCAGTCTTACCAAGGGGTATCGTATTACCGAGTCACTGGATTGTGGAGGTCAGATAGGCAGTCGCTCCATGTAAAATACTGGTATTCAGCTGCATCCGGTTAGACTGGAAGCCGACCCCAACATAGTTGGGAAAAGGCCAGGCAGATGATGATAGTCGATTGGAATTCACCATTTTTGACAACAATTTCCAGTAAATGAAAGCTTCACTAAGGCTTAAACTATCTAACTGAGACATAAACAAATAGACTGCAGTTTTTTGACGTGCAAGTGAAATTAATTACGATATCAACTATACAACCAATTGGAACATACCTAGTCGGTAGCAACCGAACTGACTAATCTTTTTTTCTTTGTCCTACTGCAAGACACTTCTATCCAGATTTTTCCTTGTTTTGAAATCTCAACTTTTTGTAACTTTGCAATTATTTTTATTCAGATTTCTTGCTGAAATTGCTCTCGAGATTTTGCATGAAAGAATTATCTTAAGCATCATTTTCTGCCTCGAGTTTTATTTGAACAATATATATATAAATACAACGTGTAACGTTAAATGCGCAAAACCTCAGACACCCCAACTGATTTTTAATTCAATTGACCTATTTCAGAGAGAAAATAAGTCATTAAAAAAATTGTGAAGGTTTTATGTGCTGTTTTAGTTTTACTGGCCATTCTGATCGTTTCGTTTGCGTCTGCGACGACGCTTTATCGAGGGAGGAGTTGTCACCGGGCCACTGCGCCGCGCTGACATTGGCTTGCTTGACCTATTAATAAATAGACACGGCAATGTTTTTACTGACGATTTTTTGAAAAATGTGACTTATATTAAAAAGTGGTTCAATTAATTCTGCTCGTTATTCTGATCAAACTATTTTTTTGCAAGTATTGCGCATTTAACGTTAAACGTTGTATATTTTTTTTGCGAACTCTCCTTTCTAGTGTTAAGTTCTGCATTCATATCTCGGCAGTCACGTGTGAACCTAGCTCTTTGTCTGGCCTCACCTATTTACATATATAAAGCAAAACAACACCCGCTCTTAGACTATTTTTATATGCAAACTAAAAGCGGTCAGCGTTGCAGATTATGCTAAGGTAGTGTAGGAGCTGTTTTTTTGTAACGTGCCTTTTAGCGTTTTATGTTATTTTATATGTATTAATATTTTGGACTGAATTTTTACCATATGTGGTTAAATGTAATTTACATGCAGCGAATAAGCGAAATCCACAAGCATGCTATGCTATGCTATGTCAATTGTTTAAAGATATATTGAATATTATACTTTTAGGCTACAGACTGCCCTTAAAGTTGTTATATTCGTTATTACACCGTGGAAAAAAAAATACGTTTTCAGATGTAATAGTAACAATAGTATCATGAATGTAACCGAAAGACATATCACTATTCATGGCTTTAAGATCCTATTACAATCCAGGGTCGACGACTGCTCGAAAGAAATACCGTGGCCCTTGGGCACAGGCAACTGAAGGAACACGGGTGGGTTTTAGTCAGTAAAAGTCTGACACGCCCTCCCGCTCCGCCCAGAGCGGGAGAAGTTATTTGATAATTTCCCAACCCAAAAAAAAAAAAATCTGATGGAATAATTCAATATTAATATTCCCGATCCGGAGCTCAAAACCACGACCTCCCAACACCCCAGACACTTCAAGAAACCATAACTATGGCCAGAAGATAATTTAACTGTCGAATGAACAGTCCGGACGTTCTGACGTTTCTTATTTATAGTAAGTTTATTTCCACAAAACGGCACGGGAGTCCATACTTCGAAGACACAAATATCGGAGGAGTCGGTGCGCCATCATCGACGCGAGACACCATGGCTTGCCTGCGCGAAGTGGTGCAACTCTGTGCCACTAGCAAATCTTCGTACAGCAGGTGTAGATTGTGATGCAAGGGCAGCAGCATCCCCCGCAGCAGCCACTGCAATTATTACCGTAACCTCCACACATTTTCCTTTGGTAGGTAAATAGTACTTAAGTAAATAAGAGCCTAAACTAGGTCGAAAGTAGACGAAAGTTGTGGAAAGTCACTATTTTTTAGTAATATTTATAAAGATTAATGTTTTTTTGGGACTTTGTAATGAGGTGTGTATTACGCAAGGGATTTGATTGTACTGGAATTTGTTAATTTGTTTCTGAAACTTCAAAAGACATCACAATTAAATCTTACCTACAGAACTTTCTGAACCATTACAAAAGTGTCCCCTATCCATTTTATTAAATGTTCCGTACAAGACAAAATGGATTAACGGTTAAGTTACAGACCAGATTAGAAAGACGAGAGATTATCTCGATGGAGTAGGTTGTACCTGAGTAAGTTAGTTTGTGAGGATGGTGAGAAAATCCTGAAAGTTTTTTTTTTAATATATATTTCGTAACTTAACAGTAACTTAATAGAAAGAAAATACGTTTATTTGCGGTAAACAAAAAAAAATGACAAGTTGGGGGAAAATATGCGTCGCATCCATGCAAAGTGGCCATCGTTCAGCGTAATGCTAACAGACCCTCTGCGAGACAGAGCTCCAGAGCTGGTTTTCAGCGACAACTGGCGTTGACGTGATGACGTCAACCGGTGTAGCATACGATAAGTCGTTATGACTTTAGGTTTTTAAAGTTTGCAGCTAAGCAGTTGTTTTTGGTCTGTGACCTGCAATTTGTGTGTGCTTCACCGATACCTAAAGTTATTTATTTATTTATTCCTTTATTTCAGGCAACTAGGGCCATAGAAAAAACAATACATACTACAAATATTAGAATATATATAAAATAATGCATAAAAAGTATCACAAATACAATACTATAATAATAGAACTTAAAAATACTATAAATACATAAAACATAACAAACTAAAACTACTGCACACGAAGTGTCGGCGTCGTGTTTCGCTGACTGGTGTCATGTAGCCGGCCACGAAACCGGCGATACACAACACCCTTCGGGCAGAAGTCTTCCTTGAGAAACTTCTCAAGATGATGTGTCGGAACACGACACATCGTCATCATCATTATTTTGTTCGAAATCATAAATAACATGGAGAAGAGATCTTTTGGGGGTGGCAATTGCGTAAGCTGGTGATCATTAACGGTGATATAATTAAACCTGATGACTAACGTCTGAAAGTTTTTTTTAAGGAATAACAGTAAATGAAAATATCGTTAGCCTGAGATATTTAAACCCTCACACAGCAAACTACTTCTGTTTGCAAGTGATTCGTCAGTGTTAACCCTTTAACCCCTAGGGTACCCGACAAATTGTCACCCTAACTAAATAAATTGAAATACTAAATATTTTGTTAGTAGCTTTTGTCTTGTTAGTCGAAAACATTAGGTAGCTGGAGATAAAAAAAATGGTTAAATATATTACGTAAGTACGAACGTCGATTTTAAGTGGCAATCCGCGAGTTGACTAATTTTTTTTTATTATTTAAACTGAAGCTTTTTTACCTCACTAATAGCTTGGTATAAACAGTTTTAAATAATTTTAAAAATTGAAAAGATATGAGCATTCAAAACTCTCAATTAGACAGAGAGGGAAATACTGAATTGTGACGTCATAGTTCAGTATCGCCATATAAATTACATGCAAAACTTCGTTTTGCGAGAAAGCGATAGACAAAAAGTTTCTATAAGTTATAAGTTTTTTATTTTTCGACAGATTTCAAATTTGATTTCGAATTCTATTATTGTATTACATGTGTGGATATATTATCTACTAGAATATATAGTATTCAATATCATGCAACTACCCAATTACAAGAAAACATTGATAATTTTCAAAAGACATAGATAAATGTAAAAGTAACTCTTGCAGTCATGCCATCTTTCAACGCCGTGTAGGCGCGAAAATCATCTTAATCGGTTTAGGCTGAACCACTGAACCGATCAATCGTAACATGACAGATAGGTAGTCTGGGACCTGCAAAAGGACAAAGGCTACTAACATCTTGGATTTTTGTACAAAATAAATGATGAAATACAATATTCACGTAGACGAAGACGAGAAAATAGTAGAGCATATTTTATATTTTCCTCTGGGCTGGCTGGTAGCCAATCTGTCATTCGTAACCTGACACCCACCTACCTTACTAAAAAAATCTCTTTTTAGAACTACCCACAAAATTTATAGCTTGCAATACGGTGAAGCTTTGCAGTAAATAACTGACTATACTAGCGTCACATCGCTTCGACACAGCATCCATCTTGCCTCTCTCTGCTAGGAACGGAAAAAATATTCTGTGTGCAGTTTTCGATGGAAATTTAATAGTTAAAATAATTATATTAAATGAAAGGTTAGTTTATTAGTGGGTTACGAGTTAGACCTGGACGAATTATACTTG
The DNA here is from genome assembly GCA_949629135.1 of Eremobia ochroleuca. NCBI lineage: Eukaryota > Metazoa > Arthropoda > Insecta > Lepidoptera > Noctuidae > Eremobia > Eremobia ochroleuca. The sequence continues at coordinate 6,225,164 of OX451412.1, forward strand.
CTACTTTTGAATATACTAGAATTATTAGGTAAGGTTATTTTTTTTTATTCTCTCTTTACGAGTCATTCGTTCATTTTAAATACTTGACAGAGACAATTATCTTACTTGTTCTGTCTCCTAGACTATGTGCAAGTTTGAGCGAGATACATACAGTTTTTATAAACAAAGCCCGCTCCGGGCGTCGACACAGACGCGGTAATTGTGACAGTCACTAGGAGCGGTTGAGTATACAGATAAAGGGTTATTGAGAATAAATGCCAAGTAGTTCTTTCAGTCAATAGAAAAGCTACTTCAGATCATTTCTAAAAAAAAACCCAGAGAATAGGATTGATTTATTCAAAAACTCACGTTTAGGGTTTCGGCCACATTGACTACCGGCGAGTGTATGTTAGAAAAACCGCTGTTTTATTTTTGTAAGGGTTGATTTTCAATAGCCAGATAACTTTTATCTAAGGAAAAAAATTTGCGGTTTGATAGCTCTTGTATAAAAAATATGTCAAACTATTGGATTTATTCTTCAGATAAAAGTTTTCTGGCTATGGAAAAATCAACCCTAAATAATTAAAAATAAAAGTGCCAATCGCTTTCAAAAAGTTTCGTATTCCTTCAAGTACAGACGCCAGCACATCAAGCTACTACAACTGTCAGATTGTCAAACTGTCAGATTTCTTTAATAGATTTTCAACTTTATCGCTAAAGCATAAGGTTCAAAGTTGATTGGGAAAATCTGACAGTTTCGTGTAGCTTGATGTGCTGGCGTCTGTTCATTCCAAAGGATTGATATTTAGCTTTCATTAAGCTTTTATTAAGCTTTCCGGTAACCTACGTCAGTCAAATACTTATACTCCTCCTCCTCCTAAAAACGTACAGACGTTTTTGAGTTTTCCACCATCGTTGTCGCTGACTGAATCAGATAGATAATAATATTTTGTATGCTTATTCTATTAATAATTTTATATAATTTCAACGCTAGTATTTTAGTGGTCAAAATATTAATATTTTTTGGGATTTCAAAATAAAATAGCAAAACAGAAAGTCAGTCAGAATTTCAATGATGTTTTTTTCTTATTTTTTTTCCTAGTCTAGTCTTGACGAGTCGGCGTGATCACTTCACCCGATTCACGATATTTCGTGAGTCGGATGAAGTGATCACGCCACCCACACAAACTAGGTGGGATTAAACGTGGGTTTTGACAACTATAATACTAGCTTTGAAATTATATAAAATGATCATAAAAACATAGTATTAAAAGCTCGATTATGATTGTAAATATTTGCTTGGCAATCCCTAGCATCAGTGGGATGACACTAACAGCTCACTCCACGCGAGTATTCACGGTGAGATTTTTACAGAATCGACCGGCAGAACACGATTTTATAATCACTTATAAAATATCAGCGATTCAAAACAGTACTTTTAGTTTCCTAAAATAACAACACGACTAACACAGCCAGTGGGTCATTCATAGAATTGCCTCGTTAAACTAACAGAACGTGCTCTGAATCAAAATGGTTGGTAATCTACCTGCTTTTATTAACAACGAATTGGGCTGAAAACAATGCTTTGTTTCATTAATGTGAAGTTTGTATATTGAATTTAAAATAAGCGAAGCGTACTAGCTTGTATTCCAGTGATGTTACGTGAATTTGAAAAAAAAAAAAAAAAAAACGTCTAGCCTGTATTCCAAAATCTTGCCAGTCACGTTTCATGTCATGCTCAAAATGAGGCGAATCACGCGTGTGACGCGATTTAATGCATATTTTTTATTAGTAGGAATGGTATGTATTTAATTGAACCTTAATTAATTCAAATTTTGTTTTCGTAAAAATATTACTAAGCACTCCAACAATAATTATTGCGCCTCTATTTGTGAATCACAAATAATTTATATTTTGGAGTACTTAAAAAAAACTAAACGGCCAAATAACTGCGAACTATGTTTTTCGGTGTAAAAAATCCTCATGGATTTCCGCCTCCCTGAGGCGGGCGGCAGGGACTGTCAGACTCTTACTGACTAAAAACCACCCCAGTGTTCCATCTCACACCTACGCTGGAGGTCGCGGGAACGTACGATCCTTCCGCAGCCCCCGGCTGGTGCTGGCCCGCACCTGCGGGCCTCCTGGTGTCAGGGGGGGGGAGTGAGGTATTAAACTCCCCCCGCGACGTCTAAGAGGGGCGCGCGTGGAACACTACGCGCCGTCGCCTCGGGTCCTGATGTGTGGGGGGCGACGGACGTCCTGGGGGGCGACGGACGTCCCACAGTTCTAACCTAACCTAACCCATTTGGTCGGAATGCCCTAGATTAGTTACTGCGACCAATTCAACGTGCGCGTGGTTGCTCACAATTTCGACCTAACATTACCCGTTTGGTCGAGGTACTCCAACTTAGTTACTGCGACCAACTGTGAGAAAAGGTCAGACAGTTAAAAATACGCTCAATTTTATAAAAAAAAGTATGCATCATTAGAAGCGCAAAGAGTATTTAAAGAATCCATTAAATATTTCCCATCGGGAACTCACCCGTCTGTTCACGCCAGTTTAAACACGTCCATACAAGTCCAAACGGCATGCTTCGGTGGTTTGATCAGGTTGAGAGGATGAATAAAAGGCGACTAACAAAAGGTATCTACAAGGAAGATTTAAGAAAGAAAAGAAAGAAAGAAAAAGGCGTTTATTGGCATTACAGCAAAATAAATACACATTAAAAGTATAAAGACAGAAAACAAAGACTATAATGCCAAAAGGGCCTCAGCTCAGCATAATGTCAGATAACAACACAGTATGTATCACCTGACGTCTTTCGGGTAGCTTGATGTGCTGGCGTCTGTATATAGATTCTTTACATAAAAATACTTGACACGTGTTTCCGGTTTGCCATATACTAAAAATAATGTTGTATATGCGGCCTACCCAAATGTCCTTTCTTTAGTATTATTCGTCAAATCGTTGAGCTCCTTAAGTTTTGAGTTAAGCTGCATGATTACTGACAAATGCGTGAACTGACTGGACAGGTCCACTCAATCTGTGTGGTTCTTTCCTTAAAAGACCATTTCGGACACCAATCTACATGATGTCTTCATGTTTTCACATGATCTGACCAAGATTATATCTGGACTTTAAAAGAGACTGTGACCTCTGAGTTTGTTTCGGCCTTTCTTCTCAGAGTAGTCAGATAGGAAACGCCGACCTCATCTAGTTTAAAAAAATATGATTAATGTGTAAAAGTGTTTGTACAAACCTACTCACAGGAATAAAACCATTTATCATTTAAGTACTTGTCTATTGTTGGATGAGAAACAACCAACCTCCACCGAATTCAAATAGATTTCGCTTCTAACTCCCCTCTTACTAAAACTCGCCATACCTCCTAATCTATGAGCCAGTCCATTAATTATTCGAAAGGAAGGTAAAGATAACTGGAATACATAATTGAGATCTCACGGTAAGGTTTCAGATCATCTGCCTAGCCATTTCCCAACTATGTACATATATCGGGGTCGGTTTCCAGTCTAACTGGAAGCAGCTGAATACCAGTCATCTGCCTAGCCTTTTTCCCAACTATGTTGGGGTCGGCTTCCAGTCTAACCGGATGCAGCTGAATACCAGTATTTTACATGGAGCGACTGCCTATCTGACCTCCACAACCCAGTTACTGGGTAATACGAAACCTCTTGGTAAGACTGGCTGTCAGACTTTCGGGCTTCTGACTACCCGTAACGACTGTCAAAGATCCACGAATGTCAGCTGGGACCAAAAGCTTAGCGGGCTTTCCAAAGCGTAGAGGGGCCTCGGTATGTAAAGCTGGTAACCCATCCACAGACCAACCGCGGCGAGCGTAGCTTAACTTGATCGATCGATCTGTGCAGCTATTATTATTATTTAGCACGTTACCACATTTAGGGGCTTCTCTTAAGGCGATATCAAAATAAATTGGGTGTTTTTTCGATTCCATTTATTTCACTATTACAGCATGTTTGGATTTGATTTTTAGTTATATGTTTATTGACTATTTGATTAAGACTCTGACTGAAGGAAAACGCAATTGCTTCAAATTTCCTCGATAGAATTTAATTCCGAAAAGACGTCTACTTTTTTATATTTTCTCCTGTAATTCTAAAATCCTAATTAATTTCATTGCAAAATTGCATTCAAAATATGCGTAATAGGTAATTGAAAACTCTGACTGAACAAATTTTTGATACATAGCTTAATTTATTTTTAAACAATTTTTATTTGGTTTGGCGCTTACGTTGTTTTATTTTGGTTCTAGGGCATTGTTGCGATCTCTTTTTTCGCATGTGGAAGTAATTGACTCTGTCACTTTCTTATGCCCGCCCAGATCGCCTGCGGGCTTTGTCAGTAACGGACCTGTGTCGTTCCTCCCGCAATCGTGATTATATTTTTTATCTCGAATATGTAATTAATAAAAATAGGGGCAAGGATACAAACAAAGAAAATATCGGGTTGGTGCAAAAGTTATGACAAAAAAATTCAACATCTTTTATTTCATAATGTTTTTCCATAAAGTTCTAAATTACGCAATGGATCCACACGCTTGCCAAACCTCAACAAGCCGTCACAAATATAAGGTTGATAAAAAAGTTTTGTCGCAATAATTTCAGTAGAATTAATTTATTCATATATTATCTTATACACAAAATTTCTAATCAACAATATATTCGCCATCTAATTCTATGACACTGGACCATCTAGCCGGCAAGTCGTTTATTCCTTTTGCCCAAAACTACGGCGGCTGTGACTCGAAGAATATGAACACATCCTTCTTGAGACCGTCGACGTTTTTGAAAGTTTTGTTTCTCAAATATGCCTTTAAATGTTTCAATAAATGGTAGTCAGGTGGCGCCATGTCGGGAGAGTATGGTGGATGAGAAACGGTATTCCAGTGAAGTTCGGTGATTGTTTTGTGGGTTGCCTTTGCGACATGGGGTCTCGCGTTGTCGTGGAGAAGGTGGACAGTTGCGCGTCTTGGCAGTTTTTCTCTTATAGCTTTTGCTACTTCCTGGAGATTCTCAATGTATTGTGTAGAGGAGATCGTGTGCCTGCAGGGAGAAAATTGTGAAACAGCATTCCCTTTGCGTCTCAGAAACAGCACAACAAAATGTTTTGTGGGTGAGGATCAATCGGATGCTGTGGCGGTTTTTCTCCGACTAGAAGCCAATAGCCTAGACGCTTTCTGTTATCATACAAGATCCAGCTTTCATCCCCCGTCACAAGATCCTCTAAAAACTTCTTGCGATGATGACGAAGTAGCAGAGACTGACAGATGGTCACGCGGCAGTTCTTATTATCGTCGGTGAGACGGTGTGGTATCCATTGAGCTAGAACTGTCCTGTATCCCAAGTTGAGTAAGTGATTTACAATTGATGCTTGGGTGCAGCCAAGTTCTCTGGCTAGCTCGTGCGTACTTGCTTCCGGATTTGCTTTGATGCAGCAGAGTAATGCGTCGTCGTCGATGCTCAAGGGTCGTCCGGAACGTTCCTTATCTTTAAAACTTGTGTCTCCAGATTTAAAACGATTGAACCAACGCTGGACTGTTCGATGAGAAACTACGTCCTTCCCGAATACATCCTGTATATTTTTAGCAGTAGTGCTTGCGTTCGTGCCGCGCCGCCACACATAAAACATGATCGCCCGAAGTTGCACCTGCGAGATCGAAGCCAATTCTGTCCATTAGAACGCAAGCTCGCTCTTTTATACCCTGTCACGCGGAAGAGTAGAAAACATTCTAGAATATCCTTTACATAACTCGATGTCACATTGTGTCAATACTTAAAAAAACATCGTTGAAATTTTTGCAACAAAACTTTTTTATCAACCTTATACAAACGTGTGGATAGGTGTGGATCCGGCTTCAATGTATTCAATGTATTCAAGCGGGGGCGCTCCCCGCGTCTTCGGTTAAGCCACACCCCTCGAGCGATGATTTATTTTTTACATATCACCTTAAAATATTTCGTGTATGAATAGATATACATTATAAAGCTAAAGTTACTGTTAATACTCGTATAGTTATGCAAAAACATAGTTTCCTTTACCAAAACACTACACAACTAGCAACTGCATCTTTTATAGACTTCGCCAACTCGACAGCGCGGATGAGTTTCAAAAGTTTCTCTGTTACACTTTAATTTTCTGATCAATTCCGTGTTTGAGATTGCTTATGCTTGCAGTAAGAGGATTTGGGTTCCATTTTAATCAGATACGAAAAACAGCTTTCGAAACGAACAAAATTCTGGTTTAAAAACGATGAAAATGAAATATATTTATTAGTGGTTGATGGAATGAAATAAAACTAAAGTTCAGAGTGATAAAATGATTGATTTTAGTGGCACAAAATGTAAAATATTTATAATACATACACGGAAAACATAAACCAAGGGTATGTTTTCAGATACAAGAAGTAATAAAAAAGAAAACAGTAACATTCAAATAAATACCTTCCAAAAAGTTAACCATCGCAAAGGAGTTTGCAACACCGAGTATTTTGATGCACTTTGAGAGATACATAAAAAAATCAAAATATTTTATTTCACTTAAACCTACATGGGCACTTATGAAACGTCAGAAGCTAGGTGTACGATTCTAATTGGTTGGTTCAAAGGCTGAAACATAATTTAACAAATTGATTTTAAGTAATTCAATTACTGTGATACAATAATTCTGTAATCCAGTGTTATATAGTTTGTCTAAAAATAATAAACCTGCTACTAACAGATTATTCGCTTCAATCTTCAATTTCTTTACTAACACATCTGCAGGCGATTGGACCAATCAATAATCTTGATTTGACAGAACGCCATACTGCTTACGTCATCACGAAATAAAATGGCAGCTTTTACGTACCTACTAATAGAGTAGCGAAATGAAGTATGTTCGTAGTTTATTGAGCTTTATTTAGCTTCACATTTTATAAAACTTCCCTGTACACTACGTTTGCAGTTTTGGTCTCAGCAGACTTGATGAAATTTTCACGTTTTAACAGCTGAACGGATTTTATTTGATTTCTGAGGGGCCCGTGGCTAAATAATAACAGCCGCACAGGCCGATCGATCAGGTTAAGCTACGCTTGCCGCGGTTAGTCTGTGGATGGGTGGCCATCTATACATACCGAGACCCCTCCGTGCCTCGGAAAGCACGTTAAGCCGTTGGTCCCGGCTGTAATTCCTAGATCTTTGACCGTCGTTACGGGTCGTCAGTAGCCCGAAAGTCTGACAACCAGTCTTACCAAGAGGTATCGTGTTACCCAGTAACTGGGTTGTGGAGGTAAGATATGCAGTCACTCCATGTTAAAGACTGGTACTCAGCTGTATGCGGTTAGACTGGAAGGCAACTGCAACATAGTTTGAAAAGGCTAGACGGATAATAAAATTATGGATGGTAACTATGCTTGTTGCAAAAAGTAATATCAAAATGCTATAGGATAGTTGTGTTTTCGATAAGCGAACGAATTTACGCTTCGTTTACGTCACGGTTCGTGCTTGGGCCTCTGTCTGCGCGCCAGCATAGTTTTCATAAAGCGATGATTTGTAAAATAAACAATCTTGACTCAATCTGCGCACACCTTTGGGCTATTACAGCTTCCACAAATGGAACGCAAACGCAATATTGCAAATGCTAAAAAACTAAAAGAACTAACGACTTTTAAGCTTCAGCCAAACCTGCGCGTCAAGTACGCGGGACGCGGGACGCGAAGTGCGAGCGTCAACAACGCGAAACTAAACGTGAACACCTGCGCAACTGCAGTGGCCGCGTAGATGTGCAAGGTGCCATTTATAATAGATAAGCACGAACAGCGTCCGCCGCGCACCTGACGCTCCCGCTTCGCAGTCGCTTTGTTCGCGCAGGTTCGGCCGAATCTTTAAGCTTTATAATTGTATCATACGTCTCAGTGTACTACGAAGTTACTCCACTTCATAATTAAAAACCCAGAGTCAGTAATAAAAATCCGTCGCTTGGCCATGTCGGGTCTGTCTTGTTATTTCTACAGAATCAAATTGTACGACCATTTTAGACGTCACTATTTAGAGACTACTAAGATGAATTGCTGGGGTTTGAATGTGGGGACATACGGGTGAACAGATTGAAAAGCGAAACATCATTATTTTCCGAGCCTTTTTCCAACTATTTTGGGGGCGGCTTCCAGTCTAACCAAATGCAGCTAAATACAGTATCTTACATGAAGTACTCTCTGCGCTCTGTGGGTACCATCTTGCTCATTACCATCTGCCTAGCCTTTTCCCAACTATTTGGGTCGAGTCAATTTAGATTGCTATTGACACGCGAAGAAGAGGAAGAGGAAGAATGAACTCAAGCCTTATTTTCAATATTAAGAATATCGTTTTTCATGCTTATCTTGCACAAAATCCCTGTAAATATACACCGTAAAATATAGGAGTAAGGAAAATGAGTTAAACGGATCAAATACTATTCGGGTAATTTATTTTCTAGCTACGTTTTCTTTGGGAAATAAGATCAATTTCCTTACAGCGGAGTCCATACCTTTGTTATCAAACTATAAATGTATCATCATCTGCCTAGCCTTTTCCCAACTATGTTGGGGTCGGCTTCCAGTCTAACCGGATGCAGCTGAATACCAGTATTTTACATGGAGCGACTTCCTATCTGACCTCCACAATCCAGTTACTGGGTTATACGATACCTCTTGGTAAGACTGGTTGTGAAAGAAAGAAAGAAAGAAAGAAAAGAAAGAAAGAAAGAAAATGCGTTTATTGGCATTACATCAAAATAAATACACATTAAAACTATAAAACAGAGAGAGAGATTGTGAGACTTTCGGGCTACTGACGACAAGTAACGACTTTCAAATATCCAAGAATGACAGCCGAGACCATCGCCACCTTGATAATTTGAATATTTTCTGATGTAAATCGTGGCTACGGGGTGCTCATGCGCACTCCACAGCATTTGTTACCCTCGAATGTATGTACTTTACGAAATGGGAAATTATTTTTGTTCTACTAGAGGGAGACAAGTGACAATAGCATTCAAAGCGTTTCGTATTTATACAACGTCTTTCAACAGGATTGCCATAAAGCTTTTCGGTAGCCTATTTCAATTCCTCACATTTTTTGGAGACTGACTGACTTTTCCATCATCGACAGGCCTGTTGGTCTAGTGGTCAGTGGCCCTGACTGCTATGCCCAAGGTCGTGGGTTCGATTCCCACCCAGGACAAATGTTTGTGTGATGAGCACGATCATTTGTTCTTTGTCTGGGTGTAATTTATCTATAATATGTATGTATTTAGAAATATATATGTATGTTTATCAGTTGTCTAGTACTCATAGCACAAGCTCTGCTTAGTTTGGGACTAGATGGCGTTGTGTGAAAGTTGTGGAATATTATTATTATTATTATTATTAATGATAGAGGTTCACTTTGTCTAAGCCCTTAGGAATACCTAAAAACGTAGTAAAAATATTATACATTCAGACAGTAAAGTTAGTTGAGATAGTAAATCCCTATTGAGTAATAACTCATCACAAATGATTTTTGTTTACAGATTCATCATAACGTAAAGAATACTTTAGCTACTGACGCCAGCACACCAAGCTACTACAATCTAATTTAAAATTATCAAGGTGGCGATGGTCTCATTTGGTCAATTAATCTCTAAGTTAAAATTGACATAGTTAATGAGGTAAAGTTTCTAGGGGTATACATTGACAAATTTTTAAATTGGAAAAGGGAATTGCATGCCATTGATTCGTATATTTCTTCAGCGTGTTATGCCTTACGCAGTCTTAGGGATGAAATAGATATAAAACACCTCAAAATGGTATACTATGCTCTAATAGAATCAAGGTTGAGATATAGTGTTCAGTTTTGGGGGAATAGTTTTAAATATAACTGCCAGAGAGCTTTTGTACTCCAAAAGAGAGCCATACGAACCATGGTTCGGAAATCACAAATAGAGAGCTGTCGGCCACACTTTATACATTTAAAAATTCTTACTGTACCCAGCCTCTATGTTTTAGTATTGTTGGTGAATTTTAAAAAATACCTGCATATGTATGAAACAGATGAGGAGAGACATTTGAGGGAAAGTACACGCAGGAAAGATTTTAAAAACAATATAATACCCCAACTTAATATTGTTCAACATAGTCCTCAATATCAAGCAGTGCGGATTTTTAACAGGTTGCCATTGGACTTAAAAACTATAATTTACACGAGCTCTTTTAAGTCAAGACTTAAAGCGTTCCTATTGGAGAAATGTCTGTATTCGATAGACGATGACATATCCACGTATTAATTTTATTTATTTTTTTTGTCTTTCTAAATATTAGTTATTGGGACTGATATTAGTTTGTAGTGCATGAGAGACTGTGTAATGTTAGTAATATTGGCTTGTAATGTTTGTAATATTACTTTTCTAAATGTTTTTTGTTATTATTTCCTTTTTTTGTAAAAATAGTGGCCCATATTATTATTATTACCTATTATTATTATTATTATTTTGTAATTTTCTATGATTTTTTGTATTATATCTTTTATGATTTCAAACACAATGTCAATTGTTCCTGAATAAATAAATTGAATCTGTCAAATTTCTTTAATACATTTTCAACTTTATCGCTACAGCATAAGGTTCAAAGTTGATTGGGAAAATTTGACAGTTTTGGTTAGCTTTATGTGCTGGCGTCTGTACTCTGTGGGTAAATGAAATGACTGCCTATTTAATATTATATTTATTATATTTATTACCATTATTTATTAATATTATATTTATTACCCGACTGAGACATAGGGCGGTTAGCAAGCGACTACTCGTACCCACTGACATTATACAAGAATACATGCCTAGATTCTACATACTCGTACACCGCTTTCAAAAAAAAAAAAAAGGAAAATACATAAAACTTATATTGTTATACATTCCTTAAACAAGCAAGGCAAATTGTTACGAACAACGCAGCCAAAAATATCTTAAAAGGTAAAGAAACAAACGAAGATAAACATAAACGCAGGTATTCATGTTCGTAACAAAGTATTTGACAGTTCTGAATTGGTTATTTATTTAAGGCATTTTCGCTTGTATTTTTAAAGTTGCTTACATACAGTTAAGTATCTGATAATTAACGCCTGCTTAAACATACACTATTTGACTTATAAACGACTGTTTGGGAGTCTCCTCTCTGTGAGAAAGAATGAATGGTCATAATGCCACCAACCACACGGGCCCAATACGTGTTGGTGGAATCAATTAGACCTGGATTTAGATACTGCAGCATCGTTTGACGGGTTGTTGAGCTCCCTAAAATGTTGAGGTTGAGCTACACGATGACTAATGGCAACTGTCAAAACAGGTGAACTCAGCTGCAATGACTTTTTCTTTAAAAGGCCCTTCGATACATGGCATTTTTAGACTCACATAATAACGTAATAATATAATGTTTGGACTTTAAAAGAGAAAAAGAGAACATGACCTCTATGTTTGTTTCGGCGTTTCTTTTCAGGGATCAGTCAGCTAGGAAATTCATTATTTTAAATACCGACCGAAACTGACGTGTAAAAGTGTCTTTAATAGATACACTTACAGAAACAAACATTTCATTTAATTCCAAATGTTTCGTTCTGGGACATGTCTGTCGGTTCCCTCAAAATATTTTTCTTCACCGTTTTGAGAGCAATGCTTTGCATTAGGTAAAAACAACTAGTAAGGCAAACTCTTAGCCTATTTCTTACTAAAGATAAATAAACGGACTTGAACTAAAGCATTTATGGCAGGTACCTAACGAAAACATTTATTCTGTCAACAGTTTGCGGGCACACACGCTCGTAAAAATAACCCGGGTTTCTTCAGTTGACTTACAATTTGTCCGGATTGGTAGCTTCTGGATTTATTTAGCTTTGTTATTGGTTGGTGTAATGGTGTAATGGTACCGGAGCGCATAACTTTTCTGGTTTACCTGTATTAGATACCTAGTACAGGTAATCTTCGTGTTTTCGAATTAGTTCGAACGTCGCGTCATAGTGTGCAAGGCTTCTTAGTATTTTTCGTATGAAATTTTCTCGTTGTCGAGTTACCTACATGCGTATCATGACGACTAGATAATCGGGTTTAGACGGAAGAATAAACAAAATGACAGATAGAATAGACAAAAGAATTTCTTTAGAAATCCGTCTACAATGTCATTTTGTCTATTCTTACGTTGACAAAACCCGTTGTTATCGTGGTCTTGCTACCCGTGCTGCTACGACTGCAGATCGTCATTAGTCAGTCAAAAGATTTGAAAAGTTTTTGGAATTACATAGAGTTGTTAAAATAATATTTTGTAATTAAGATACGGACGCCAGCACATCAAGCTACCCGAAACTGTCAAATTTTCCCAATCAACTTTGGACCTTACACTTTAGCGATACAGTTGAAAATCTATTTAAAAAATTGAGAGATTATAGTAGCTTGATGTGCTGGCATCTATACACAAATAGGTATTCTCAAAACTTTTGAAAAGTTTTTAGGATTGCATAGAGTTTTTAATCTTTTATTTAGTAAACAAGGCATTAGTGGCTAATACTTCCATGGTTACAAAAACTCTTAATAAGATCTCATCAGCGCGCTTTGTATTTCCGAAGATAGACGATAATAAATTCCCGAAGTGCATACTTTTCTTGGGAATAATAATAATATACTCCCGACCGATTTCGGTCACAGTGGCAATCTCAACGGAGACTAGCCAAGTACGCGGGAGATATATTATTATAGTGCACAAGTGTGTGAGCAAACACAGATGCACTCTCTGTTCCTTTACTCTCATAGTCCGATGGGACGGCAATCAACACTACCGGGGAGAGATCAGGCGCAGGACCAACGGCTTTACGTGCTTTTCGAGGCATTAAACCGCCAACTTCCATACTACGGGCTCGACCTGGGAATCGAACCCACACTCACCAGTCACACTTGCATCTAGGAGACCAACAGGGTAGTTTCTTGGGAAATTTGTACTTATTGATCAACTCTCTTATTATTTTGAACTAGCGACCCGCCCCGGCTTCGCACGGGTGCAATGCTGATCACTACATAGTATAAAACAAAGTCGCTTCCCGCTGTCTGTCTGTCTCTATGTATGCTTAGATCTTGAAAACTAGGCTACGGATTTTGATGCGGTTTTGTTTTATAGATAAGAGTGATTCAAGAGGAAGGTTTATATGTATAATACATGCATAATATAGTAGAGAAAAAGTGATAATTTTAGAGCCATTATTTCTCGTAAAAAGTTAAGGATAAAAAATGGTTATTGTGGGTTATCCCTAAGAGATAGACGTATACCATCGCGGACTTTTTTGTAGAGCTTTTTAAGGTGTACAATACTGTAGTACATTATTTTGATCTATCTCGAATGGTTCAGCCAGCGTTTACAATGTAAGCGCAAAAAAATGTGTTTATTTACGACATCACATTAGAAACCTCTAAAATTATCAGTGTTTCTCTACTATATTATGCATGTATTATACATATAAACCTTCCTCTTGAATCACTCTATCTATTAAAAAAAACGCATCAAAATCTGTTGCGCAGTTTTAAAGATCTAAGCATATATAGGGACAGACAGACAGGGAAGCGACTTTGTTTTATACTATGTAGTGATAGTGATTAGCACGAGCTTGCGAAAATAGTCTGTTGTTGTCGTGGCAAAAATACTCGTATTTGCCATTAGTAAGCAAGTTTTAACGTGGCTGACAGCTCAGGATTTATTTTTATTTGTGAAGATCAAACGAATTTTAACTTTATAACATAATTTTGACTAGTTATATTTGAAATTTGGTAAATCCAAAAGTGCACGACTCATTATGCTCATTTAATCGTTTAAAAAACCATGGATAAAGATATTATATTTGTTAGTTTTTAGGGTTCCGTACCCAAACGGAAAAACGGAACCCTATTACTCCCGCTCCGCTGTCCGTCCGTCCGTCCGTCTGTCACCAGGCTGTATCTTATGAACCGTGATAGTTAGAGAGTTGAAATTTTCACAGATGACGTATTTCTGTTGCCGCTATAACAGCAAATACTAAAAAACAGAATAAAATAAATATTTAAGGGGCTCCCATACAACAGACATGATTTTTTTGTCGTTTTTATAGATAATGGTACGGAACCCTTCGTCCGCGAATCCGACTCGCGCTTGGCCGGTTTTTTATTAATTATAATTAAACTACTTTGAATAAGAGAGCCATTTTCAATAGAGTTCCTCCTATGAGTGAAACGAATCTATTAAAAAAAAATGACCAAGTTAATTGATTTTGCAGAAGCTACAATGTTTGTAGGTTTCACACTTGACTGACGGGAATTTTTTTAGGAATACTCGTATCTTGATGTTTTTTTTTCGTTTCTACCTACTGCATATTAAATCAATTTTTGAGAGCACAAAATTAAAATCCATTAAATTATCTATACAGTGGTATATAAAGTAAGTAGGTTATGAGTACTAGCAGGACGTATAACAATAGAAACAGTTGCAGAAAGGAGACAAAAAAAATGCTTCGATCGTAAAGCACTCTAATGTTCCGCATTATGAGTCGTGAAATATTGGCCTTATTAAAAAATATGGTACTGTAGAGACTGTAACCAGCATTGCGATTCTGTAACCACCTCACCGTGAAAACTTAGGTGAAGTGAGCATGGAGTGAGCTGTCAGTGTCATCCCACCTGATACTAGGGATTGACCAAGCATGCATTTACAATCATAATCGAGATTGTAATACCCAATATTGTTTTATGCTAATTCTATTGATCATTTTATATAATTTCAAATCTAGTATTTTAGCTGTCAAAACTTTACTATTTTGTGGATGCCTGGCTGACAGACCATAGAATTTAACCCCACGTAGTTTGTGTGGCTTAAAATGCCTATGGCATTAATAATAATAAATTCATTTATTTCATGTAAATTACACCCATAAATAGCACATGTATAAAATCAAATAAAATCAGATAAAATTAAAATGAAATAAAATCAATACAAATCAGATGAGATAGAAACAGAATAAATCAAATCAAATGAAATCAAAACAAATCAAATTAAAATAAATAATCAAACAATAACACTACTCAGATGTCACTATTAGTTTCATAAGTAAATAATTAAGTCCGCTTCTGCACATTTATGTGCTTGATGTAAATAAACAAATATTTATTTGGGGATCATTTAAATGTACCCTTTACATAATAATGATAACTTTTCATAATAGCATAAGTATAATCAGCCTGTATTATTCCCACCGCTGGGACACACGCCTCCTCTCTGTGAGAGGGAGTGGGCCATAATCCACCACGCGGGCCCAGTGCATGTTGGTAGATGTCACATGTCTTCGAGTTTTTGGTTCTAAGACATGCTGGTTTCCTCACGATGTTTTCCTTCACCATTTTGAGGGCAGTGGTTATGAAATGATTTACATAAGGTAAAACACCTGTCAGGATTTGAACCTACACCTTACAACTCGTAAGTCAGAGCCGTTATCACTAGGCCACCACTATCCCTAATAGAACCCTGTCAAAATAATGACACGACAAAATGCTCAACCAATCAAAGACGCAGTGTATCACAAGAGATGCTGATTTACGAATCCAATCAACAAAGTTTGAACTTTAATTCAATCAACTAAGATTGGAATTTGCATGATGATTCAATCTGTTAGTTTCATAACGAAATTATAGAGAGCGCTATGAATTATGTAAAGTTTCAGTGGCACTTGAAATTGTAGTGTTCTGATTGTTACTGAAACCGTGGGCAGAACTTTCAAAATAAAATTGCACCAGTAAATAATTTTCTCAGACAGGACAAAGGCTTTTTGTTACAGTCATCGTGTAGCTCAACCCTAGTTTAGGGAGCTCAACGAAACGTCACACTACACTGCCAGATCTGCAGGACATTTGCGTACGCCATATACAAAATACTCAAAACAGCCAGACAGTTAGTCGCCAGATGGTCATATTGTATTCAATGTAGCCTACATGATACTCACATTCACAGTCAGTTTTCTCTATAAGTCTATACATATAGGTAAATAAAATTGGAGTGTCTGTTTGTAATATAGAAATAACCGTTATTTACTACATGCACTTGAACATGTATACAGTACATACACTAACATAACATTTTGTACAATTTTTGTCTGTCTGTCTGTCTGTTTGTTCCGGCTAATCTCTGAAATGGCTGGACCGATTTTGACGGGACTTTTATTGGCAGGTAGCTGATGTAATAAGTAACTTAAGCTACTTTTATCATTAATAAAAATGTTTAGTAGATATGAAAAAAATATGAAGTAAGTAGTGATAGATTATTAACTTTAACAAATAACTATACAACAATAGAATGATTTCACATTTTCATTTGCCTTTACGTAGGTAACTTTATTCCTAGAAACTTCAATGAATAAAATTTTCATTAAAACACGCCCAATGGAAAACTGATCAAATCACTGATCTGTAGATAGCCTTTATAATGTTATACACTCCGCGACAAAAGTATAACCCACCCCCATAAAATTGTAATATCCAATATAAAATTACAGTAATATTGATGCATTAGTAATACACAGAATTTAGGTATTCGTAACTACATTTTGCAATAGATTTATTATTTATTAAATACATTCTTAACCAAATATAGATGATATTGAGTTTTACGGTGCGACAAAAGTATAACCCAGGTATATCAAATATAAATAAAACTCGCGAGAAATATAAAAAGTAGCAATTATTCATTTAATTCAATATTTAGTAGATCCCCCACTTTTACTTATAACTTCAATCATTCGATCTGGTAAACTATAATATAACTTTTTAATTTCGGCTTGATTTATATTTTGCCATTCGTCAATTATTGTCTTCTTCAAGTCTTCAATTGTGGTAAATTGCCTTGATCCTCGATAGACAGCTCTTGATAAATTTCTCCAACAATTTTCAATTATATTCAAATCAGGAGAACAGGCTGGCCATTCGAGAACTTGAATATTTTTTTAACTTAAATAATTTTTAACTATTTGTGCACGGTGAATACCGGCATTATCTTGCTAAAATAAAGAGCCAAAACCATCAATGCGGGTTGCACGAGAAGTATTTGTTCATTTATTAAGTATATGCAATGTTTAATATTCATTATTCCAGTACAGAACTTGATATCCATTTTTCCTAAGTATGTAATTGTAGACCATATCATTACACCTCTACCCCCAGCTTGTCGTTGACTCAATACATATTTTTTATTTCTTAAATCATGAAAATAGTAACGAAAACGACCTGTTCCATCTAAATTAAACTTCTTTTCATCCGTGAAAGTAACTTTTCTCCATTTTTTCTTCCATTGAACATGATCTTTAGCAAATTGTAATCTATCCAACTTATGTTTATTAGATAAAAGCGGTTTTCTTTGTAGCTTCTTACGTTTTAGGCATCGGCACTGAGTAATTGTACGTTAAACATTTCTTAAATTAGTATTAACACTAGCCTCCACTGCAATTTGTCTTGCTGTAAGAGCAGAATTGGATGCAACTCGCAGAATTGATCTTCTTTCACGTGGTGTTGTTGCTCTTGGTCGACCAGTCCTCTTTCTTTTGCCATAATTTTTGGGATCGTTTAAAACATTTCGCACAATACGATTACTTCTATTGATAAATTTTGCAATTCTAGCCGTAGAACAATTTTCAGAATACTATTTCTTAATTAAATTCATTTTACTTTCGTTTAAATGTTTTCTACGCGGCATTTTATATTAAAAACAAACGAATATCGATTAAAATAATTTTCTAATACGTAATAATTTACAAGAAACACGGCGCAAAATTAAAAATGAACGGACACGTCTGACTCACAAAGCTGCTTGATCTAATGTGAGTCATGGGCTATACTTTTGTCGCACTGTCAAACAAACAATTTCGTCGCTACATAACAAAACAAGTTGGAACGTAACTATACATATACTATTATACTATAAACTAATAAACGATGTCAGTGCTATAGTAATTTATCAATGTAAATATAGTTGTATATCGGCTATTACAAAATTAAGGGGGTGGGTTATACTTTTGTCGCGGAGTGTATTTATAACCTAGCCTCAACAGATTTCCTCATAAATATTGTATCTTTTGAAAGTCGATACCTCTAACAATGCTTCGTAACAAAAAAAAATTGCGGGAACGATAATTTGGCTTATATTTACTTTATATATGTATATAATAACTTTATTTCAGAGAAACATCCATATTTATGTTAGTAAGTACTTAAGAAATAAGTTAGTAAACCAGAAATAGACAAAACAAACGAAATTAACACACACACACACACATGAAGACACATGAAGTGCGATCCAATCTCTAAGAAAAGTACCGTCTAAACGGTTCGCTATTACTTTCAGAATGCTGTTGGAGTTTGCTTGGATACGGTGCAATAAGGAGCTCGCTCGCTTTCTCGTGATGGCATGGAAACCATCAATCCAAACCTCCATAAACATGCCAGATATTATGAATACATTGTAATTACGTATTATTCCTACCCAATATATAGCTAATATCGAAGCATATGGAGTCAGGGAAAGTGGTAGTCAATTTGTTTTATAAATAATTTTCCTGACTTCACATAGTTTATAAGTAATTTTTATCTCATCATTTCACATTGACACAAAATAGTCCCAACTTATGATATTTTTTTATGGATGTGGAAGGCAGAGGACAGGGTGTTGTGGCGCAGTCTGGGAGAGGCCTATGTCCAGCAGTGGACTGCGATAGGCTATGTTGACTGATGATCAGTTTAAACCTATAAGTATTTCTCTAGATCAACAGGGAGCTAAACTGTTTTTCAGGAAAAACTGTGCACTACCTATCTATTCTGTAAATATCTCACCGTGAAAACAAAGGTGAAGTGAGTCGTCAATTGTGTCAATCCCTAATTCCCTAGCATCAGAAAGACTCACAGCTCACTCTAAGCTCACTTCACCTTAGTTATCACGGTGAGATTTTTCCAGAATCGAACGTTCTAATGTATGTTTTGGAGTATTTGTTTTTGTTGCACTTTGTACATACAATATATTACAACATACTATAAAACATAAAATATTGCTCCAAGTAAAACACTGCCCGAAGCGATGGATGATAAAAAACAAAGACAAATTATTATGTGAACGTTAATGATGAAGTAAAATCGACTACAAAATATTAACTCGCTGATAACACCTTACTTAGTGTGTATGAAATGCCAATAATTACTGTAAGTACTCTACACGTTCATCTTTTGAACCTTTCAGTATATGGGTAAAATCGCCCAGATGGTCTTTATTCGTTTCTATTTCTATATCGTTACCACCAAATCCCAATCCTTTAATACATCTCCCCCGATAATCTCACCCAATGAATTTAACATCAAAATCATGTAGGTCAAGAGTTGCGTTCGCCCGCCAACAGATGGCGCTGTAATGGCTGCATCGCACAAGCGATGTTCGCAATGAATTATTGAAGAACCTATGACTTTGTAATCTTATACCATTAGATTTAAAGGAAGGATGGAGTATTTTTCTAGGACATTTTAAGTGTTTGTCAAGATTTGGTTTTAAAAATAGGAGTTGAGTTAAGCTTCTATAATTTGGTGTTTTTACAAAATAGCGCTATTCATTTGGGCTTCTAGATCTTTAAGAAAAATAATGGAATGTATTGTTGTGAGAAATCTTAAAAGGTTAGGCGAGGTGTATAGTAGCTATACCAACATTTTGCCAGTTATCAATATGTTAAGGTTAACGCGGAGAGCAAATCCTATACAATAAGGGCGAAAATTTGAGGCTAGCGTCTCGTAAAAACAAAGACATTAAAAATGAATTTCTCCAAAAGAAAATCCGGCCACAGCTGCAGAGTAAATCCGTGCTGCAGCTGTTACAGAATTTTCTTTAATACCAAAAGAATTCAGGAAGAATATATTTTGAATACACTGCAATTATGGTGAAAGATATAGACAAATCGGAATAATCATCATTTCAGCCGGAAGACGTCCACTGCTGGAAACCGGCCTTTCCCAAGAACCTCCACTTTGACCAGTTCTGTGCTTTCCGCATCCAGCGGGTTTTTAAACGACTTCAAAAAGGAGGAAGTTAGCAATTCCTATGTTTCTATGTATGTTCGGGCATAACTCCGCATTATATGGACGGATTTGTAAAATTCTTTTTTGTTCGATAGAAGTTCATTCCGAAATGGTCCCATATAAATTTCGTAAAGATCTGGTTATGAGTTTCGGAGACAGACAACGGAACTCTTCAATAAATACCACTGAAACAACCGCGATTGCTGCTATCGCATATGTATGCATTGTTTTTACGCAATCGCACAACATAACATCATGTCTGTACCCTATAAACGCATATGTAGCTTCCTGTCACCGATATTTACATAGCAAATATTGTTATATGAATTTGTTTGGGGTAGGTATAACTGAAAATTTTAAAATAAAAACTTTTTTACAAAAACAAAAACAACTGACTTCCAAAAAAACACTACAAAGTGAAAAATAACTTTAATTTTCACTTTGTATTGTTTTTTTGGAAGTCGGTTGTTTTATTATTATTATTTTTTTCATAAGAAAGTTTTTTACAAATGGATGTTGTTTTAAACATGTCAAAACGGCCAACGCAAAGAGGATTGTGTCGTCGCAGTTTCCCGAACACTTTTGAGAAATCGATTTTGTATAGCGGTTACACTAGGTAATACCTAAATTTTATGCCAATATTTTTGTACTTTTGGATGTTTAACTCTCGGCGCTGAACCGAACGTTGAATATTAAAAAAATATGAGTTTATTTAGGCGTTACGTTTTGGGGTCCTTTTGAGTCAATAGAAACTCATTCGACCGTACGATCACACGTTCACGAATCGAATCAAAAATTACACGTACATACCTTTTTTCACATTTATTTTACCTCTGATTTTGCATCACTGTCAATATTACAGGGATCTTCTATCTCGTGAAAATAAGAATAGAATAGAATAGAATACTCTTTATTATGTACACCATATAAATTACAGACATAAATATAATTTTTTTACAAAGGCTGTTGTTGTGGTTGGGTTGCAGCTGTCAGAGTTAAATAACTGTGAAAGGAATGTATTCGTGACGAACATACCTTTACAGAAACGTCATTGTGAGGTGTCAACAGAACAAAAACGTGATTTTTTTGACGCGATAGGGTGAATCTAACGATTTAAATCTTTGTTTGGCCACAATTAAGATAACAGTCAATATACAATGTTTGAAAATCTAACATGGGTAGTTGGGTATGTAACCTTCTTCAATGTCGTATCTAATTCAAGGAAGGCTACAGTGAAACTGAATTATTGAACATCCTATGAGCTTCTAAACTTTTAACGAAGGGATTTTCTATCGATCGGAAACCTAAATAGTTAAACAAGGTACTGTGTTTATTAATACTAGTTTTTTTCTCCAAATCACCATCCAATTTTGGATGGTGATTTGGAGAAAAAAACTAGTATCTGGTGGAGTGACGTGGTCAAGAATAGTTTCCATAGATGGAGTGAAAAACTGGGTGAAGTATAGAGAGAAAATGAGGGTACCTACCCACTACCATGTATTAAGAAAACACTATTTTGTTGCTGATACTTTTTCGCACAACTGCCGGTCGATCCTGTAAAAATCTCACCGTGAAATCATAAGTGAAGTGAGCACTTAACAATGTCAATCCCTAGCGAATGACAGCTCACTCAACACTCGATTCACCCAAGCTTTCACGGTGATATGGTTACAGAATCGCACGGCTGTACTCTTTCACAATCCAAAAACGACTGACCCTTCACTACATTTTAACATCTTAAATGACTTTTGCCCCACCCAGAAATAACGATAATATCATTAACCTTTATTTTATAAGTGTTGCCAAAGTAGAATAACTAAATGTTACAATATTAATAAAGTTTGTAGTTTGAGAGTGTTGCCACAGTGGATATTATAATTCGGTAGGTATTAAAATATCAAGTGTCGGGTGCGGGTTCGGTATTAAAAAAAAAATCAAAGAAATCATCGACACATCGACACATGTAAGACTCTGACAAAGAGGGAAAAAGACAGAACGGGAGTTTTGCTTGGCTTTGTTTCCTGGATGGCCGACATTTAAGCCCCATTCACTCGATGCAAGTTTTTGCCTGCCGTACGATTCTGTAACCATCCTACCGTGAAAGCTTGGGTGAAGTGAGCGTGGAGTGAGCTGTCATTCGCTAGGGATTAACACTATTAAGTGCTCAGTTCACTTATGATTTCACGGTGAGATTTTCACAGAATCGACCGGCTGTACAATAATTGAAGCAACAAATGACTTACAAATGAAGGGCTCGAAACGGTTTGCCTTTTAAACATTGTTTAGAAGGTGCAGCTTTTTATTGTTATTTCAATTTATTGTATACCACGGGCACCGCTTTCTCACAGACCGCGCCGCGGGGACCGTCGCATCCGATAAGGCCTACGGGGCGGCCCGTCGACGCCCGTCGGATTCGTCGGGAGTCGGTAAATTCAGAGGAGAGCCGTGGCGCGTCGACGGGCGCCTGTCGCGGCCTGAACAACCGGTTTATTTTTGCTTTGTGTTAGAAATGTTCGGCATGCACCTCGATACGCAGGTGAAGTAACGCCTGGCGCTGCCCGTCAGTTAATAAACCGTGAGAACGCAGCATAAGTCAGGTTTTATAGACACTTGAGGTTAGATAATCTGACATAAGTATACAAAGTGTTCACTTCCACGAACCGAGTTTTTCTTTGAGAAAAACTTCGTTAATGAAACAGCGGTTTTGATTTCTTTCCTCCGCGTGCTAGCTCATTTTTAAAAAAATTTTATCACGCTTTTATAAGTTTCACCTGTATGTTTAATTATATGTATGTATTTGACTCGTTTGGACTCAATTTTGCCCCTCTTACTTTAAACGTTGTAGTGTAGACTTATCAACGACCGACGACAGTAAAATATTTTGATTAAAAAAAAGTCTGAATAAAATATATAATATATCCTTAAAAGCGTGTGGTGCTCGATATTGATTGTTGTAAATATATAATGAGTAGTTATTTTTAAAAGCAGAGTTAGTACAGAAACATGATAAAAAGCAACCCACGCTTTTTTGCAATGAAATTAATTTTCTTTTCATAACTTTATTTTTATTTTAGAATTTTTCGAAAATTATTGAAACAAACTGAGTTAGTGTACTTTATAACAATTGAAAAAAATAAATAATTAAACGTTATTTTCTGATTTTTAGTTCGATTTGCTAATAAAGCGTGTATTGTTTAGTTTTTTAAACTATATTTTATCTTTATTTGCTCATCTTCAACATTACACATACCTAACGTTTCACACGATTTCGTACACATTCGTCACCCAAAAATCAATCATCGTAACGGAGCCTGTATATCGTCCTTCAGAATATACATGCACCCCTGTCGTAAACCGCTACACAGACTGGGTAGGAGGATATTGCCATGCGGGATATAAGCCCCAGGAAAAGAGACAAAATGACTTATTCGAGGGGTTACGAAGTACACTTCGTAGGGGGTGTATATATTTTATTTGTCTATCAGACTGTATTTTGTCTTACCCTGGATTATTGAAAGGATGTTTAAGTCTCGGATTAGTATGCGATGGATTTGTTTAGAACATTTATTTATTCGGAAAGTTTATGTGTATAAAACATTCATAATTATTTAATTTATCACCGAAATCTTCATGTTTTGACTTGACATTGCATCTTTACGAAGCAAGGGCGGATTGCAAGTAATAAAATTAATAATACACTTTATTTACGTAATCAAATTAACACAAACATAGTCGAACCTAATAAGTATAGCAATACAACTAGATATATTTTGTTAACCCCCAACTTAGTTGGGTCCGCTTCCAGTCTAACTGAATGCCGCTGAATTCCAGTATTTAACATGGAGCGACTGCCTATCTGACCTCCACAACCCAGGTACTGGGTAAAACGATACACCTTGGCAGTACTTGGTTGGTTACCAGGTAAATAAAAATTACTAATTTATCGTTTAACTGACTTCATTTATTTTATTTCTGTAAGTAGGTTTTTACAAACACTTTTACATGCCAATCACATTTTAAAAACTAGACAGAGAAGTGATAAGACTGGTTGTCAGACTTTTGAGCTTGCCTTCTGACTACCAGTAACAACTGACAAAAATCTACGAATGACAGCCAGGAACACCGGCTTAACGTGCTTCCCGAGGCACTGAGAGGTCTCGATATATAATAGAGGATCACCCATCCATGAACCGTCCGCGGCAAGCGTAGCTTAACCATCTACCTACCCAAGCGGCTGTGATTACCAGCCAGGGGCCCCTCGAGCATAGCAACAAAACCATTTGTTTTAATACAATGTAAACAAACTCAAGTAGAAAACCTCTTTATTTCGTAGAGGACTATTTTACCTACTCCTTTTTCCGTTTTCTTGAAATATTAATCTCCTTAGACTTCTTCTAATTAACTTGACTGGAGCGATTGGAACAAACTCGTTCTTTGCTTTTTTTTAATCTTCACGAAAGTAGGGTAAGTCAGAGTTAATAAGGTACCAGGTTTGATGTAGATTGTAGTTGATACGAAATAAATGAACTGCCCGTTTTTATTGCAATTAATTATTATTTTACTATTAAAATCGGTCCTACGATTTAAGAAGAGAGGCAATTCTTATTTTTATATATTTATTTATTTTATTATTTCTGTACATACAGTGAAAAACAAATAGATATGACATAATTATAATTTGAGTACAAAGGTACTGCTTATTTCTTAAGAAATTTCTTCCAGCAGACCTGCGAAAGGAGAAGTAAAAAAGAAATGCAGACAATAGTGTTTGAGAACGTGAAGAGAAAAATATGAATGTGTGAAGTCTAAAACTAACATATTATACAACGTGTAACGTTAAATGCGCAAAACCTCACACACCTCAACTGATTTTTAATTCAATTAACCTATTTCAGAGAGAAAATAAGTCATTAAAATAATTGTAAAGGTTTATGTGCTGTTTTAATTTTACTGGCCATTCTGATCGTTTATTGCGTCTGCGACGACGCTTTACCGAGTGAAGAGTCGTCACCGGGCCGCTGCGCCGCGCTGACATTGGCTTGCTTGACCTATTAATAAATAGACACGGCAACGTTTTTAATGAAGATTTTTTGAAAAATGTGACCTATATTAAAAAGTGGTTCAATTAGTTCTGCTCGTTATTCTGATCAAACTATTTTCAGGTTTTGCGCATTTAACATTACACGTTGTATATACCTACACATTAGGGTGGTCCTTATTTTTCGACTCTTAAATTATCCCCGGGGCACTTTCTCATTTGATTATATACTTCTAAATATGAAATAAGTTTTTTTTGTTTTTTTTTTCTTGTTAAGATTTAGAGGTCGCTACCAGCTGTCAAAATTTTTACAAAAAGCATTGAAAAACATCTTAAATGATGGTTTCATTAATGTTTCATTTAGGTGTTTATATCATATTTTCCGTGCAAGTAAAACTCGCATAGACAATCGCTTTTTATCCCTTCCTCCTCTCGACCTCTCTTCTGTACCGACGCGTCGAGATTTAGACCGTTCACACAATCAAAAAGATAAGACGTACGCGTGCGCACTAACATCATAATACGTTAAAAATTGGTTTGTGCGCATGCGTAATTGCGTATGTTTCAAATTGTACGTCTTACTTCACTTCTTACTACACTTCAGGTCTAATACGTCATTAACGAGAGCGTACGTGTTTTATTTGTAAAAATCATATTAACGTGTTTCAACTTGCAATGGCGTCTACAAGTAGCGGACTCAGTAAAGCTACTAGAAATCAAAGTAAAGTTTGGCTTATTGGACAATTATTATCCGAATTAAACCAATCAACGTTGCCATCCATCGGTGAAGTTTTGCGTTTTTTTTTTTTACTACAAAAATGAAGAACAGAAAAGCATACGTGAATCTGCGACTTTGACGGCTTGCGGAGTTATAAATTTGTGGGAAAAAGCTAGTATACCAATTCAATTAAAAAAACATATCATCAGTAAAATTGAAAAACTATTCAAAGAATGGCAGAATCTAAAAAAAAATAAAGAAAACAAGAAAAAATTCGAGGTTTTATTTATAATTCAAACCTTGGTAGCGACCTCTAAATGTCATTTAAAAAATTAAAAAAAAATACTGAATTACTTTCTTATGGTATATAATCAAATTACGTGGTGCCCCGCGAAATTAAAGAATTTTTTTTTTTTCTTAGGAATAAGGACCACCCTACTACACATATAATGCGAGAATTAACATAAATATACTTAAATAAATACATTCTTGTTATTTTAAGATCGTTCATAGTCTGATCTCAGTCTCAGTCTGTCAAAAATACCTCTAATTTCCCTACATTTTTGACAAGTTTTTGACATTGATTGTCGCTGAGATAAGATTGCTACTAGATTTTCAACGTTTTTGATATCAGAAGGCCAATTCCCGTGAATTGGCCTTCTGACATCACACGCTGCAGGCGAGTATCACAACACACTACGTCAACAAACTTAATACGTATACGTAATGCAATAAACAATAAAATGCAAACAGCATGTCGATTCCGTAAAAATCTCACCGTGAAATCGTAAGTGAAGTGAGCACTTAATAGTGTTAATCCCTAGCGAATGACAGCTCACTCCAAGCTCACTTCACCCAAGCTTTCACGGTGAGATGGTTACAGAATCGCACGGCTCGGTGTCCCAGAAACATTACTCAAAGCAAAAAAATATAGAGATCATCATCATCTGCCTAGCCTTTTCCCAACTATGTTGGGGGTCGGCTTCCAGTCTAACCGGATGCAGCTGAATACCATTATTTTAAATGGAGCGACTGCCTATCTGACCTCCACAGCCCAGTTACTGGGTAATACGAAAATATAGAGAATTCTTCCTTAATATTATAGTCATTCATGCTTTTATAAAGAATGCGACAGTATCTTTTCCGTCTGTCCGTTACACTGGGTTCACACGATTCGATTTTAGTTGGTCAACTGCTAAGGCGATTTAACCCGTCTGAACAGACTTTTAAATTCGGAGTATTTTTTATTGAACAACAAAAGTTATTCAACAAAAATCGAACCGTGTGAGTCTGCACTCTAACTGCGTATCACGCTATAAATCACAATCTGAATAATTTTGAAGGATATTGCTAATCCATTGCTTCATATGTTAGAAAAATTTGTCTGCTCATCAACCTAAATAACGCAATGAATGTTGTTGAACTGTCAAAATGAAAGCCATTGCTATTGATAGTCAGCGTCACTTTTGGCGATATCATCATCTGCCTAGCCTTTTCCCAACTATGTTGTGGGTCGGCTTCCAGTCTAACAGGATGCAGCGGAATATCATTATTTTACATGAAGCGGCCTATTTACCTCCACACCCCAGTTACTGGGTAATACGATACCCCTTGGCAAGACTGGTTGTCAGACTTTCGGGTTCCTGACTACCCGTAACGACTGTCAAAGATCCACGAATGTCAGCCGGGACCAACGGCTTAACGTGCTTTCCAAGGCACGGAGGACTCCCGGTATGTAAAGATGGTCACCCATCCACAGACCAACCTCTTAACCCTTCATTGCATGATTTTTACTTTTTAAGCAAATTAAATTTATTTGTACGTAACATTAGCTCTATAGTAAGGAAAACATATTTAAAATAATATGTTCATAAAAATACTTTTTTTAATTTTTAAATGGCCTGGTGGAAATTTACATCTTTATGTAATCAGAACGTATCTACTGGGAACAAAATGAGTTGAATATCTCTTACAATTGGGGAATCCCCGTGCTCTGTGGAAACGAAAATATGGCATTGGATTGGTTGATGCAAATTTTCATCACGATGCATTTAAGGGGTAACTATTTAGTAGTCTGTGGTTAAGGGAAGAAAGGTTGTCGAATTTTGTATAAAAAATATGAAATCCACGCAGACGAAATCGCAGGCGAAACGCTAGCACTAACATAAATCTCAGAGAAAATAGAATCATCTCGCAGTCTCGCTTGTCAATCACAGAAGTACGTTTTGGATCTAAATAAATTCTGCTTTTCTTGTTTGGCCTTGAGGTAAGGAAGGGGCTTGAGAATGGCGGAGGCGGAAGCGCAGGAACACATAACAGCCGGTCGATTCTGTTAGAATCTCACCGTGAGAAGTTAGGTGACGTGAGCTGTCATTCCATCTGACGCTAGGGATTGACACTAATCACAGCTCACTTTAAGCTCACTTCACCCGAGTTATCACGGTGAGATTTTTAATAATAATATTAATAATAAATAATAATAATAAAATAATTTATTTGCGTAAAACATGGTATACAATGGTGTTAAGCATAGGTCAGAGTGGCATAATCATGTTTAGCTACGATAAAACATAGCATGCAAAAATTTAATGTTACAGGGTGATTATATTTAATGTCAATGTCAATTTAATGTCAATAATTATATGTCAATATTTTTTAGAGAATAGCACTACTGTTTCTTGCAAATCAAACTTATGGATAGTTTTTAATCGACGGGTAATTTTTATTAGTGGAATAAAATTAACGTCTGACAGTTTTTGCGTGGAAGAATTGACAAAAATTCTAAATTATTCCTCCGATATAGTTGTCTGGCTTTGGAGAAATCAGCCCTTAGTGAAAGAAGAATAATTTATTTTTTTAAAGCATTTTTGGCTAACGTACTGGATAGTCTGAATAATAATAATGATAATAATAATATTCCACAACTTTCACACAACGCCATCTAGTCCCAAACTAAGCAGAGCTTGTGCTATGAGTACTAGACAACTGATAAACATACATATATATTTCTATATACATACATATTATAGATAAATTACACCCAGACAAAGAACAAATGATCGTGCTCATCACACAAACATTTGCTCTAGGTGGGAATCGAACCCACGACCTTGCGCATAGCAGTCAGGGCCACTGACTACCAGACCAACAGGCCTGTCATGAATATTTGGGTAGTCTCTATTTCACACTCTCCAGACATATTTTTTTAACCGACATTCGTACATTTGTGCTCTTCAATCTTTATGTATATTCTCTATATGATAAATGATTTATTTTCTGTAAGTAGGTTTGTACAAACACTTTTACATGTCAATCACATTTTTTTTAACTAGATGAGGTCGGCGTTTCCTCTCAGAGTTTCTTCTCAGAGTAGTCAAATACTACTCTAAGAAGAATCGCCGAAACAAACTCAGACGTCACAGTCTCTTTTAAAGGCCAGACATAATCTTGGTCAGATCATGTGAAGACCATGTAGATTGGTGTCTAAAATGGTCTTTTGAGTAAAGAACCACACAGATTGAGCGGACCTGTCCAACCAGTGCACGCATTTGTCAAAAATCGTGACATCATGCTCAACTCAGACCTTGAGGAGCCTCACGGTTCGACAAACAATACCAATGAAAGGACATTTGGGTATGCCGCATAAATTACTCAAACTGCCAGAAATATGTATGTGTATGCCGCATAAATTACCAAAACCTTTATAATTTTTTTAATGACTTATTTTCTCTCTGAAATAGGTCAATTGAATTAAAAATCAGTAGGGGTGTCTGAGGTTTTGCGCATTTAACGTTACAGTTGTATATCCAGTTGCCGCTACCGCCTGTCCACAAACCCTCACCCAAAATCACTGAACCATGAACATGCAAGAGTAAGGGGGACCCCTAACTCTTGCTCCCACGTCACGCGTACCTTTGACATATTCCTCCGAATTTAAGTAAACGAATATACAGTGTGTTACGACATGGATGCATTTTTTTAATAACGTGTGGGTATACGTCGCTTTTAAAGGTTTACCGTAATAATATCGTGTTTACCGTCTCTTATTCGCACGGAATTCAATTATCTGAAAAAAAAAAAACTGGAGGAACCAACACTGCTTGTGAAATTAACAAGTTTATAGAGGTATGAAGGAACTGGGTGTAAAAAGTTCACTCATCTTCCACAGAAAAGGGAGGATCCTCCGACCTGACTGGCGTTGTGTCTGGCGGGCAACTGCCCGATGATTCATGTCGGGCCGTTGTATATATGCTAGATGCGCGGTAAACTCTGCTTGCGAGATGCAGGATTTTGCGTGACGTCAGTACGACGTGTTGTTCGCATGTGGCGTTGTAGATACCGCTACAAGCTGAAGTGGCAGTGTTTGTCAAAATAGCGATGGCGGTCGGAGCGGGTAAATCCTTAGAACCTAGACAAAGCGAAATTCTATCAGTAATATTATAATCAGCTTATAATGTTCCCACTACTAGTTCCCAGGCCTCCTCTCTTTGAGAGGGAGTGGGCTGTAATCCACCACGCGGGCCCAGTGCTGGTTGGTAGATGTCACATGTCATCAAAATGTTTGGTTCATGCTGGTTTCTTCACGATGTTTTCATCCATCCACGGACCAACCGCGGCAAGCGTAGCTTAACCTGATCGATCGACCCGTGCGGCTGTTATTACTTAGAAATAAGTATATTTATGACCCTGTAAATATTGCCCAGGGCAAATAGCCTCCACGAGTGGCAATACTTAAATGTACAGTGAAGGAAACTAATTCTTTGTCAAATACACACTACGCCATCGTACCGTGCTACAGCCATTTCACGCACCTGTCAAAAAATGACAGTTGACATTTGTGACTTTAATTTACACACAACATAAGTTGGTATCTAGTCAATTTGCATAACTATTAAATAATATTATGGTTCGATTCCCACCCAGGACAAATGTTTGCGTGATGAGCACGATCATTTATTTTGTTCTTTGTCTGGGTGTAATTTATTTATAATATGTATGTATTTAGAAATATATTTATGTATGTTTATCAGTTGTCTAGTAGGTACTCATAGCACAAGCTCTGCTTAGTTTGGGACTAGATGGCGCTGTGTGAAAGTTGTGGAATATTATTATTATTATAATTCGAGTCGATACGACGGAACATTAATGCCCATACTATAGTAGCATACTGTATGTGAATATTGAAGATGCTCCCTCAACTGCGAAGATGTGGTAAATTGCTGGCGACGTACCTACGTGACGGTTAACTGGGACTGAGCAGCGGTCTTGGGCTGGTTTTATTTTTACGCGTTTCGGCAGCGCCGTTGGAGCGCGTGCGTTCGGAGATGTATGGAGTTGCGTTTTAAAGTCGCGCGCTTGAGCAACGCCGCGCCGTTCAGTAAACGCGCGCTGTTCGCCGGCGCTGCCGAAGCGTGCGCCGCTCGCGCGCTTCTACGGCCAGTATGAGTTTAAATGTGACGCCGTTGAGACGCGCCGTAAGATATTTGTTTACCAAATGAATTACATCGATACGGGACGAGTAATTGAGGAAGTGCTTCGAAGTCGCCGTTGCCTTTTTTTCCATAAAAAGTAAGCCAGAACTCTAACCGCATTAACGTTCACATTGTATACGACTGTCTCACAGCAGCGGAACGCGCGGTACTAATCCTAATCTCGTTTCACAGTGCACCGCTGTTAACAGCGCGCTGCCCACGGCGTGACTATAAAACCAGCCTATGACAGAGTCGATATCTTGCCATCATTCTCCGCTCGACGCTCGCCGTGAACGGACGTGCCGCTGCTACCTGCTCGCTGCACCGTGTCTCACCGCTATCGCCGCCCGGTTTCGTTACGCCTGTCGTAACGAAATCTGTAGTCTCCGACTACACCCCTGTTCCTATCAATAGCTGCCTTTTCAAGGCGGCATTGATATCATTGTTTCCAAAACTAGTTACGTCTGTCAAAACGTTTTTGGCCCCTTCAGGGTAAAAACCACAGTTTCGTGGTCCTTGGTGGATACCTAACGGTGCCAACGAAGCCAAGGGGGTGTTGCCCCAATCACACCCGCCGAGCCCCTTCAGGGTGAGGAAGTCAATTGGAATCGGGAGCTAGAATCTCGGCCTTGGGGGATCTCCTAGTCGAATCTAGTATCTGACTTCGTCCACAGCTACACACCTAGTGTCGGTTGGGTGTGTCTACACCTTTCGCACTAGACTGGTTCAGGGCCCCGTTCGCACAATAAGACTGGCGACGGGTTACAAGCTTAGGGCTCACCAATAGGTACTCACCTCCCTGTCTACACCCGACAGGGAGGGTCACACACCCCCGGGCCCATCCACCCGGGGAGTTAGGTTGTTAGGGTTTTTTTTTTCTTTACGCCCCTATGAGACCTCTTCTCTAATTCCCCCGATCCAACCATGTCGGACGCTATGTTAATAGCGTTCGTCAGGGAGGTCCTGCTGAAGGACCCGGATTTCGTCGCCAAGTATGGCAGCAAACTCGCTGAATTTCAGCGAGCTCCCTCTCCCGCCCCATCTTCTGGCTCGGTCGCTGACTTCAGCGACGTCTTCGAGAGCCCGCTCTCACCGCCTTTGGCCGACAAAGGCATTCCTATAACTAATCCCTCATTAGGGATTAACCCGAATATTCCGGCACCATTGTCCGTCCCGACAATGGAATCCGCCGAAACTCCCGAGGCCATTGTTTCCACACCTATTGTGGTTGCCGCCGCCCCTGTTTCCGCACCCATTGTGCAAGCCGCCATTGTCACTAAGACAATAGGCGCACCGCAGCTGCGTTCCGCAGCTGCACCCACTGAGAGTATGGACACGTCCGTACCTCTGTCCGACTCAGAGGAAGCCCTCTCAACCTCTTCGTCCTCCTCTGAAGACGACTATGAAGTCGTCGGAAAGGGAGGCAAAAGAAAGAAGGGTGCCTCATCCCACGCCAACAAGGCCAAAAAGCCAGTTGCGGCTATCTCGATCCCCTGCCCTCCCACCTCCTCCTCTGCCGAACCTCAGGCCACCCGTCCTTCAAGCCCTAGGGCTAGTCCTCCTGCTTCGGACACCAAAAAGAAGCAACGACCCCCGCCCCCTCTATACATTCACGAGAAGTCCAAATGGACTGAAATCTCGAAAATGTGTGTTGATCGAAAGATTAACTACACAAACGCCCGATCAACCCAGCTAGGCATTAAGGTAACCGTTCCCTCGTCTTCGGACTACAGGGAACTTACCCGTATGCTACGTGAGAGGAACTATTCCTTTCACACTTACTCCCTCCCGGAGGAAACTCCAACCCGTGTCATCATTAGGCGAGTCCCTAAAGAAATCTCCACCGAGGAGATTCATTCCGACCTTGCTTCACAAGGTATCCCCGTCTCCGCTGTCCATCGCTTGCACAAAGCGAGAAAGGGCCTTGTCTACGACATGGTCCTTGTAGTTTGCGACCCTACAGAAGGTCATCACCCTATTTTTAAGGTGAAATCCGTTTGTTCCCTCTCGGGCATCTCCATCGAGAAGCCTCGTAAGTCCAATCTCATTGGACAATGCCACCGATGCCAACTCTATGGTCATTCCCAATCAAACTGTTACGCGACACCTAGATGCGTCAAGTGTCTAGGTGAACACGGAACAGCTGATTGCCCCCGTCCCAAAGACCGCACTCTTTGTACAGAGCCACCCAGCTGCGTACTTTGCGGCCAATCCGGGCACCCGGCTAACTACCGGGGCTGCCCCAAAGCTCCTAAAGCTTCCTCTCCCAAACTGGCAAAGCGCGCAAGCGACCGCCAACAAAGAGAGAGTCCCTCAGTGAAGATTCCATCTTCACAAATGCCTGATCGGCTCAGTCCACAAAGGCCTTCCCCCTGGGCAAACCTATTCCACCAGAAAGCCCCTGCTGCTTCGGTGCCCTCCCAACCCCCGGCCATCCCAGCGCTGATCGCAACTGCCATCCCAGCGCCATCAGTAGCCCCTACGGCCCCAGTAGTCCCCTCGGCCCCAGAGGCCGAATCAGTCCGACCTCCTACCGCTCCCAGGGCTGCTCCCGTAGGTCCTAGTAGGTCCCCCCCACCCCCAGTCCCCGGCTGTGAGCCTAATAGCATGGAGGTGATACTCGGTGCATATGCAGCGTTTATCGCCCCCGCCAACGCTATGGCAGCAGAAATTAAAGCCTGCAATGGCAATGCTTGGCGTATCGCCGAGATATTCAATGCGTATCCCCAGGTTACGCAAGTCCTTCAAACACTAAAATTCTAATTGTTCCAATGGAACAACAAAGAATTAGTGTTACCAAACCCCGTTCCCTAAAACTAGGTTTCTTTAATGCAAATGGCATTACTAGTCAACGCGACGAGATCGCCACTTTCCTCCGCGACCATCAGCTTGACGTCCTCCTAATACAGGAAACCTTCCTGAAGCCCCACCACCGAAACCCGAACATTGCCAACTATAAATTAGTTCGCAATGACAGGTCCCGTTGTCACAAGGGAGGTACCCTTATTTATTACAGGAAGGCACTATATTGCATCCCTGTTGATCCACCCCCCCTCCTCTCTCATCTGGAGATCTCTATCTGTCGGCTCGGCATGACTGGTCATCAACCAATCACCATCATTTCCGCCTATATCCCACCCAGTAATGGTGCAGAGGACCCCATCTCTCTCACCAATGACCTCACTGCCCTCTTCGGTCTGAGTGACTCCGTCATCATGGCGGGGGACCTCAATGCCAAACATCCCGCCTGGAACAGCAGCACGACTACTACCAGAGGTAGGATCGTGTACAACCTGGGCGCCACCCTTAACTTCGATGTCATCGCTCCGATGAACCCTACCCATTTCCCTGGCGATCCCAACCAGCTTCCTGATGTACTCGATGTAGCGCTGCTCAAGAATGTGAACCTCCGTTTGCAATCAATTGAGACGTTACACGAGCTTAATTCCGATCACCGCCCAGTTATCATGCATCTAGCCCCCTATTCGGGCCTGCGTGACCCCAACCAGCCCCCTCAAACCAAAGTGATAACCGACTGGAGGAAAGTAAGCGAAAGACTGAAATCCACCACGTCGCCTCACTTGGACTCCATTCCTGACCTCATAGCTTCAGTCGCAGACACGACGGGCGCGATCGACTCGTTTACAGAACACGTACAATCCGTATTGACGGATTGTTCACGGGAAGTTCCGGTGATGGAAGACCATCGCTGGAAATTACCGGCCGACGTACGTGAACTGATAACCGAGAAGAACGCGGCCATTCGTGCCTACGACTCTTTTCCCTGTGACGCGAACAAAGCCCACATGCGCCATTTACAGCGTGCTGTAAAGAAGCGTATAGTGGAGTGGCGTTCCGAAGGTTGGGATAAGATGCTCAGCGAACTCGAGCCCACTCACCAAGCCTTCTGGCACCTTCAGAGGAAACTACGCTCCCCTGAAGAGGTCGCCATGCCTCCTCTCATTCGCCCCGACAAGAGCGTCGCTTTCGACAGCCCCGACAAAGCCGAATGCCTCGCCGACAGCCTAGAGTCCCAATGCTCTCCCAGCTCTCAACCAGTAGACCAAGTGCACCTTAATAAGGTGGACGCTGAAGTCGAACGTAGAGCCTCCCTCCCACCAGTCGAAGACCCCGATGATCCTCTGCCTCCCGTCACTCCCGACGAAGTGCAAGACATCATTAAAGGGCTCGAAACACGGAAAGCCCCCGGTTCGGACGGTATCACCAATAAGGTGTACAAACTCCTCCCCGCCCCCCTCATATTGCTTATGACCGCCATCTTCAATGGCGCTCTGAGCAACAACATCTTCCCGCAAACGTGGAAAGAAGCCACCATCATCGGCATCCCCAAGCCAGGCAAACCCAAGTCTGAGCCCACCAGCTACCGCCCCATCAGTTTGCTCAATGTCTTTGGCAAAATCTATGAGAGGCTTATTTATAAGCGACTCAAGGACTATGCTGAAGCAAAGAGCCTTATCCCTAACGAGCAGTTTGGTTTCCGAACTAAACACTCGTGCATCCAACAGGTCCACCGCATCGTAGAACACATTAGCGCCGGCTTCCAGCGCAGTGCGATGACGGGCGTGTTGTTCTTCGACATAGCGAAAGCTTTCGACAAAGTCTGGCACAATGGCTTATTATATAAGCTTTACCTACTAGGAGTGCCAGACCGTCTCGTGCTCATCTTACGAGACTTTCTGTCGGATCGTACTTTCCGCTACCGCGTCGAGGGTGCACTCTCCTCCCCTCACCCCATCCGTGCCGGAGTCCCCCAGGGTTCCGTGTTATCCCCCCTCATGTTCACCCTATTCACCAGCGACATTCCAAATAGTAAAAAGGCTCAGTTGGCTCTATTCGCCGACGACACTGCCATTTACTATACGGGTCGCTGTCAGGCCTCTATTGCTCGCACTCTCCAGACCTCCGCAAGCGTCTTAGGCGCTTGGTTCCGGAAATGGAGAATAGAGGTCAACCCCGATAAGAGCCAGGCAGTGCTCTTCTCGAAACCTCGTCGACTCGCCTCCCCCCTCCCCAGTCCGATCACTATGTATGGCAAGCCGATCCCTTGGGGGAAGCAAGCCAAATACTTAGGTGTTATCCTCGACCACCACCTTACTTTCAGAGAGCACATAAAGACGGCTCGTTCGCGCGCCTCTTTCGCTCTCAGTAGGCTCCATTTCTTACTGACCGCCCGCAGCAAATTGTCACTCAAGTGCAAATTGCGCCTCTACACCGCGGTCATCCGTCCCATCATGACCTATGCTTGCGTAGTCTTCGCACACGCCAAGCCTCGCCACCTGCATAGAATGCAGACCCTCCAGAACCGTTTCCTCAGAAAGGTCACGGGAGCCCCCTTCTATGTCCGCAATGAGAGTCTACACTTAGATCTCAGAATACCCACCATCCAGCAGTTCATGAAACGCCTTTCCAAGCGCTTCTTTGATACTGGCATAAAGCACCCCAATCCCCTGATTGCAGCGGCCGCCCGATACACTCCCTCTCGCATAAGTAGGATTCGCCGACCAAGGCATACTCTCACTATCCCCGACGACGCTACGACCCTCCTACAGGAGAGTAGCAAAGCCACCAGCACGCTCACAAAACACAAGTCCCGACAGCCGTCCTTCCGTCCTCGCCGTCGAGGCCCGTCGCGACCCCCCATACCATGTCCGCCCCGACCCTTGCTCGAGCCAGCCCGCGCCGCTGAGCCTGTAGTACAAAATTCGCCCCTAAATAATTCCGATCCAGCCTGTCCCTTGCTGCCCTCTCCCAGCGACGCCCTAAGCCGAGGTCCGTACCCCACAGGGGGTGCCCTTAGCGTGTAGTCGCTTAGTTTTTAAGTTTTTAAGCCCTGGCTGGAGGCCTTAATTTATTGAGGTATCCACAGGCAAGCCCGGTTAAGCAGTCGACAACCTCATAGGTTGAACTGCGAGATGCCATTTAAAAATAAATAAAGTCGATATCTTGTGTAGAAGTTAGTGTAGTTAAGGTACACGTCGGACACTTCATACAACACTCACAAAATAATTACCTATTACTACCACATAACTAAATGATGTTTGTAGACGTGCAAATGTGTGCGTGAATTTTAGTAGGGTTGGTTGTCGTGCGTAGCGTAAAAAATGACGCGGAAAGTGCAGCGATTGGCGTCGGGCGAACCGAATGACGACGGCGCTGCCTGATCGTGGTGTGCATTATTATGAAGTGATCTTGTACGAGCGGCATTCATTTATTTCTTTATATAGTCGGGTTCGTAATGAAATAAAAATAATGTCATAATAGTTATTATGTAAGAGAGGTTTATTTATTCAATGACAAAATAAGGTACCTAACTGAATATTGCATAATTGTTCGATGCTGATATGGCTCGATGAAGATAAGCAGCCAATTAAAGCACAATATCCAACCATCGTGATTAAAACTCAAATAAAACTTTTAAATCGCAAAACTGTGTGTTCCTGTCCGCAGTACAGCCCTTGCTAAAGAGTCTGCGAAGAATACCTCGAAGTGCGGGGTGAGGTGCGGTATCTGATACGAGCGCGGGGAAGGGAGTGTCCCTTCTGTACACGTAGTACTATTACGTATTCTGTGCTTAAGGTTTTTATCATAGACTAGCGACCCGCCCCGGCTTCGCACGGGTGCAATGGAGAAACACTGATAATTTTAGAGCCATTATTTCTTGTAAAAAGTATAGGATAAAAATGGTTATTGTGGGTTATCCCTAAGAGATAGACATATACCATTGTGGATTTTTTTTGTAGACCTTTTTAAGGTGTACAATACTGTAGTACATTATGTTGATCTATCTCGACGGGTTTAGCCAGCGTTTACAATGTAAGCGCAAAAAAATGTGTATATTTACGACATTACATTAGAAACCTCTAAAATGATCAGTGTTTCTCTACTATATTATGCATGTATTATACATATAAACCTTCCTCTTGAATAATTCTATCTATTAAAAAAAACCGCATCAAAATCCGTTGCGTAGTTTTAAAGATCTAAGCATATACAACGTGTAACGGAAAGGGGGTATCAACCCTGAAGGAGGTGAATGTGCTCATGAAACTCAACAACTTTCCCCAAAGAACATAGGTCGAAATATGAAAAAAAAATTTGGCCCTCCCATAGTAAATCAATCAGCTGGTAGTCAGTTTTGTATGGGAGGGCCAAATTTTTTTTTCACATTTCGACCTATGTTCTTTGGGGAAAGTTGTTGAGTTTCATGAGTACATTCACCTCCTTCAGGGTTGATACCCCCCTTCCGTTACACGCTGTATAGGGACAGACAGAAATGGAAGCGACTTTGTTTTATACTATGTAGTGATATATGTATACATAAAAAGAAAAACGCAGTTACTAGGCTAGAGCAGTTTATGAAAAGACGATCAGTGAAATACAAAATGGCCAACAAAAGAAAATAATGATTGGCGATTGATGATGTTTTTTTTTTTTTTTGTGGGAATCGCACGTCTCAACCTAGGAGGTTGTTGTACGCTTAACTGGACTTGCCTGTAGGTGCCTCAATAATTTAAGTCCTCCAACCAGGGCGATTGATGTCAGGAAGTCGTATAAGTATACGTACTTATTCATATGCTAGACGTGCGGTAAACTCTACTTGCGCGATGCAGGATTTTGCGTGACGTCAGTGTTAATACGTAGTCCGCACGTGGCGTTGTAGATACAGCACAGAATTTAAAAAAAAACGGTAATTAGCTGGGGATCGATACAATACATGCCTTTATCATAGCAAAATTTTAAACGTTTGTTGCCACAAGCAAAAATCATTGACGACACAGCACAGACGCCAGCACATCAAGCTACTACATTCTGTCAAATTTCTTTAATATATATGTTCAACTTTTCCAGAAATGGTAGAATGTAGGAACACCACCACCAACAACAACAACACCACCGAATCGCAACACCTTATTGTACTATTAATATTCTTAGAAATAAACTGTTCTTTCTTTATCGCTAAAGTAATTAAGTACCTAGTAGTAATTTTCCCAATCTAGAGGGGCTTGTGGCTAAGTAATAACAGCCGCACGGGTCGATCGATCAGGTTAAGCTACGCTTGCCGCGGTTGGTCCGTGGACGGGTGACCATCTTCACATACCAAGAAACCTCCGTGCCTCGGAAAGCACGTTAAGCTGTTGGTCCCGGCTGTCATTCGTGGATCTTTGACAGTCGTTACGGGTCGTCAATAGCCCGAAAGTCTGACATCCAAGGTGTACCAAGGAGTATCGTATTACCCAGTAATTGGGTTGTAGAGGTCAGATAGGCAGTCGCTCCATGTAAAATACTGGTATTCAGCTGCATCCGGTTAGACTGGAAGCCGACCCCAACGCAGTTGGGAAAAGGCTAGGCAGATGATGAATTTTCCCAATCTAAATAATTTGACAGTTGGTAAATTTGACAGTTTCGGGTAGCTTGATGTGCTGGCGTCTGGACATTCTTGTAATATAAAATCAAACGATTTTTTAACGTCCAAAATGTAGGTAAATATAATCCCTTTTATAATCGAACTGGTCAAATAAAAAAAAGGGGTAAAGTAATAAAATGTGTAATAAGTATCCGATTTCAGTTTTATTAGGATCGCTCCTTTGGGAGTTGTGAAGGGTCTTCTTAGGGCTATAAATTTTATTGTAATTATTATATGATGACGTCACAACATGGCGTCTGTGAATACGTGATGTGATTGGCTGATTTTGTGAGGTTCGAATACTAGAACAGTCGTTCGATTATTCAAAGATGCTCGTATTTCAGATAGAATCATGAATTTTGATTTAAATGTTTTGGGTCGGGTGTTCGGGTTTCAATCGGGTTAGGGTTTAATTGAGATTTATTTTATGAGTAGGGCTGTGTTTGGGGCCACAAGACATACAGAAATTACCTTATGAGTCCCCTGAACGTTGAAGCGTGAAAAAGAAGGCATAATAAGTCAATAACTACTTAATATTATTTTTATCATTTTCAGTTGTATTTTGTATGGAAGATTTCTTAAAAGATTTCATTCGTTTGTTAAAAAAAATACAGCATTCGCTATTTATTTTGCTTACCAGTCTACATCATTACTACATCCCATTTTCTGTTACATATAACACTGGCAGGTAAGGTACTTACTCGTAAGTAAAATGGATAAATAATTTATATGAATGTAGGCCTACCTAAACATTCGTATATCTGAGATACGAGGCTGATTATGTTACGCAACAACTCGGTTTCGTATTAATCTGTATGTTTACGACGGTAAAAAGCAGTTATCTAAACCAGACCTGCCTACAATTTAATACTGTATATTGAAAAAGTAAAAGTCAAATATCTGATTATAACAAGTCGGTGCAGTGGTTTTTTAAATAAGTAAATAATTTCCTGCAACAAAATAGAGGTTTACGTAAACGCGTTAAGCCACTAAAACGCCATCTATGCTTTACTACCAAAACTAATTCAAAACCAAGCTTGTGAGATAGTTTCACTTTTTAAGTCTAGATGGCGCACAACTTACGAAAAAGTTTCTTACATTGGTGGCATCGTACTAGACTATCATTCGTCAAAAAATGTGTCTTCACTGCAACAGTTTTATAATAGCCACCAGAAGTAAGACATTTATACTTAGTTAAATAATTGTTCTTATTTGCAGTCATATTCAAAAGGAATCAGCAACGGTAACGAAGTGGATGACCCGAAGACACTGAGCGGGGAAATACTTACAATATTATTATTAAGATCTAAACTTACCCAAGAGTCTTTGTGCTGATCAGGGGTGTCTTCAAGTTGAGAAAACCATTCAACCTGCTTGTGTTCTTCTCTCTACCTCCATCGGAGGAAGACTGATCAGGCCTGGAGACAAAAGAAAATAACAGTTGAAAATAATTATTTTAAAATAAAAACTTTCCGAGTGCCTATTGTTATGATTATTTTGGGAAAAAATTCAAATATCCAGCATCAAAAAAAAGTGCTGCAAGAATAATGAAAATACTGCCATCTATCGTTTAAAGTTAGAACGACGACGACAATTTGCCGTCTAGAAAGTTGAAAGTAGAAAAGTTCTGTTTCCGTTTAACAGATGGCGCTTTCAGACACGTCAAAATGCCTATAATAGAAAAAAAACAATTTCTGAAAATAATATTGATTCATTTTGCATTTTCGATGGGTTTTTAAATTAATAAATGTCATTATTTGCAATCGTCCTGGTAACTGTTAGAAAATATTGTCCAACCATTTTTTTGTTTAGATTTTCCTTTTGTATGTGTGTTGTACCTTCTATTGAATAAAAACCGGTTCAAACCATTATATTTTGGACTAATGAAAATTAATAGATACCCAAACCAAAGGGATTACAAACCTTACACTTAATTGGGTATAATTTTCAAATAATTAATGTAATTACTTATAATAAATGGCATACGCTTTAAATAATTATGACAATTCACGATAACTATGTTAATAGATAGGTAACTAAATCAAATGGAATTATTATAGATTTGCATAATAATTACCGGTAATTTTTTCTTTACTTACATTTGTTATTAATCAAATCAACAAGTTTTCATTTAATCACAAAGACAACACTACTAATATAACAAAAAGCCATAATTACAATTTTCAAGCTAACACTAAAATTTATATAAAATATAATATAAAAGTATAAGTACAAGATTTTTTTTTTATATCCCATAACTCTAGGGTATGAATGAGACCATAATATCAAAGAATTAATTAATTAAGTTTCCAAACAAGTAAAGAAATATGAGTTTTTGAAAAAGAATTGTAATACAGACGCCTTTACGAATTTCTTTAATAGATTTTCAACTTTATCGCTAAAGCATTAATTAGGTTCAAAGTTAATTGGGAAAATTTGACAGTTTCGTTCGGGTAGCTTGACGTGCTGGCGTCTGTACATACAAAAAAAGTCAAAGCCAATAATTTCTTTGTAAAACATAGGTTATTAATGGGACGGCAATCCGACACGACCGAAGAGAGATCAGGCCCAGGACCAACGGCTTCACGTGCTTTCCGAGGCACGGGGGTATCACACCGCCAACTTCCAAACTCCGGACTGTTCCTAAGAAATTCCTAATGGAAAACCCAATAACACTATCCAACCTGGAGATTGAACCCGGACCCCACGCTCAGCAGTCGCTCTTGCAACGACGAGACCAACGAGGCAGTTCGCGAGCTTATAAGCTCATATCATGTCCTTATTGGTACTGACAACCTACTGCTCTCCCCAGCCTACTTCTACAGAAAAGGCTTGATGTTATATTATTACGATTCCCACATATTCTGACACGTTCCCAAGAACATTACAATATTGAATTATACAAGTCTGAGTGTCATGTAGGCCACTAATGGAGTGTTCTACGGAATATGTAACGTATGTAAGTGAAATTATAGGGTGAAGAAAGTTGAAAGGAATGTCTTTTGTTTTTTTGTGTAGTCTTTTCATTTTATCTAAACTAAAATTAACTCTTTAGCCGAGAATCGACCATTTTCGGTCGGCAAGAAATGGCCGCTTATCCGCGGACGGCCATCTCTATTCGCTGACTTTCAACCGCGCATCTACTTCTGGGTAGCCCCTTGCGATATGGATTTCATTCAATAAACCCACGCCGGTCACTGAATGCTGTGAGGGCATGATGTCATGCCTTCCCTGTCTTACCCTTTACACATTGTGTTTGTTAGGAAAGGATAGGAATAGAGCAGGATGTAGTTATCGCTCTTTCAATTAAGTCAGTTCACTGCGACCACTTGTTTTTCGGTTATGTAATTTTTTTTGTGCCATCCACAAATGTTACCGCACAAAAATGGCTCCTCGCGGCTGAGGTGTTATAAATGCGAACACAAAATGTATTAGGCTAAGTTCTGATTTTGTCAAATAAACGTTATTATTATTATTATTATTAAAATACATAAAAAAAACATTTAAAAAAATGTAAAAAAACGCGCTTTTTCTCCGAAACGAACCCTTTGACTTATAAATCTATCTTCTAGGAGTCTTAGAAGCAAATTAATCTGTCTAAACTTATTAGGAACCTAATCAAAGAACCAAAACCAAAGTGCATGTTGGACCACGAGTTGGGATGAATTTTTCCTAAGAGTAAAATTAACATTGTAGTTGAAGAACATGTTCTCCCAT
Organism: Eremobia ochroleuca; assembly: GCA_949629135.1. NCBI lineage: Eukaryota > Metazoa > Arthropoda > Insecta > Lepidoptera > Noctuidae > Eremobia > Eremobia ochroleuca. Next base: position 6,268,640 of record OX451412.1, read on the forward strand.
ACAATCCAACTATAAATCTATAGTTTGGACGCATATTATTGAGAGATGTATCATGTTACTTTAAGATGTTCCTCTAATATTCTGTATATTTTTTTAAACTATTTATTTTTAAATTATACAATATTATTTTTAGTACTCGTATATTGCAAACCTGAATATACATAGTTTGTTTAGAATAAGTAATTGAATCGATCCCAATAATTTTTGCACCATGTTATATTTTGTCCCAAAAATATTTAAAAAAGCTAAAAAGTAGGACACTGAGCGGCACTAAGTACATATTCGCAATCATATACGCAAAACACAGGTCACAGCCGGTCAGCCGGCGGTGCGTGTTAAGTGGTAACCATATTTTTGTACGGACAAGCAGGTAACATAACAAGCTTATAACTTCGTGATTTTTAATGTTGTACCTACATATATTCTTTACATAAAAATACTAGACACGTGTTTCGGGTTTTCCATATCATAAAAATAATGTTGTATATTTGAGAAGCCCTTTCATCTGATACGTCACACGCCCTCACGGTACAGTTTGCAAAACTTTTTCTTTAAATTAATTTATTTACGTTACACGCCCATATTGGGGACACAGAAATTCATAGTTGTGACATATTTCAGCTCAATCGGTCCATTAGATTCAGAGCAAATTGACTGTGACAGACAGACAAACAGACACACGAGTGATCCTATCAGGGTTCCGTATTTTTATTCGGTTCTACGGAACCCTAAAAATTATAGGAAAACTACTTTCAGTTTTCAAACTGTCCTCCATACAAAAGCATAATGTATATCTATGTCATATGGTAGGCATATCACCTCGACTCCATATCTGTTACGTATCTCCATCACGATGTAACGAGGTTAGCGACTGGCAGATACGGGTTGGATTGTGCGGTTGAGTATGAATTAGCTGTAGAGCGCGTTATTGGCGATGAACAAAATTAGTAATGACTAGCATCCGCCCGCAACTTCATTTGCGTAGAATTCTGAATACCCGCCGTTTAAAAATATGTTGCTTAAATAATGTGGTTAGTGTAATTGGTTTATTTATATATTTATAGAAAGATAGATTATGTATGTATTTATTTTATCGTGTAAATAGTACACCACAGACTACCTACAATATTTGTCTCTCCTTCCCTTTTCAATCCATCCAAAGATTGTCTTTAAAAAATCGCTCGATAAGACCGCCCATTGTGTCACCCTTTGTAAAATTTCTATATTTATGTCTGTAATCTATATTTTGTACATAATAAAGAGTATTCTATTCTATTCTATTATGTAGGCTTAATACATTCGTGTCTGTGAAAACATGGAAATATACATACAAAATTTCAACCCAATCGGTCAAGCCGTTTAGTAGTTGACATACCGACAGCAGCGCCACCTAACGAGTCCAATTGTATTTTTAAAATAATCCAAGAAACCATCGAAATACCCATATAAAATTTCAACCCAATCGATTCAGCCGTTTAGAAGTTATGTGAAAAGATAAGTATGGAAGGATAATTCATACTGCTCGTTGTCTTATTCCCCGTTTTCCCGTAGGTATGAAGCATTTTTCCGCGGTAAAAAGTAGCCTATGTTCATCAAGGATAATGTCGGCTTCTAATGGTAAAACAACTACTACTGAGATTAAACTACTGAGTTTCGGAGCCTATTCAATACAAACAAACAATCAAATCTTTCCTCTTTATAATATTAGTGTAAATGTTCTGAATAAGGATGGAAGCTTGCATGCAATATACTCGTAAGCACAAAGTAAGCTTTGTTTATCCCGTCAAACGGTCGCCTACTAGAAACCGATTCCGTGTAAGTGCTCAACGGTTTTCACAACTTTTAAAATACTAAATGCCCTTCTTAGTATCAACCCTGAATTTGACGTGTTTACGGATGAGTGCAGTAAAATTATGCGTATTGTCTGGTGTTCTGTGAGAGAAAGTATGCAAGAGAGTCCACTGTTCCGTGTTAGTCTTTAATTAATTTATATTGAAAACTAGCTGTGCCCCGCGATTTCACTCGCATAAGTCTCGATCCCATAGGAATATCGGGATAAAAATTATTTTGTGTGTTAATCCTAGTTATAAACTATCTGTGTGCCAAATTTCATCAAAATTGATCCAACCGTTTGAGCGTGAAGGAGTAACAAACATACAAACACACACACACACTCACAAACTTTCGCCTTTATTATATTAGAATTAGTGTGATGTGGTTGTCAACGTAATAATGGTTTCTATGTTAATGAATGTACCGTTTTAATTGACTATAAATAACCTAGGAACAAACGCTGGTTCTTATAAAATTTGTTGATTACCACTTGATTTTCAACCTTATTTTAAGTTCAAGAATTGACTTAAACTAAAACGCTATATCATAGACGAGATTGATGCGTTTCGATTTTCATACTCAGCAACGGTCGCCAAGTCTTATAATATGATTTACATGTAAAAATGTTTGTATGTACAAACCTACTTACAGAAAATAAATCATTTATCATTATCATTTATAGCCAATACTGCCTAGGTACTAACATAAGGTTATACAACGTGTAACGTTAAATGCGCAAAACCTCAGACACCCCAACTGATTTTTAATTCAATTGACCTATTTCAGAGAGAAAATAAGTCATTAAAAAAATTGTAAAGGTTTTATGTGCTGTTTTAGTTTTACTGGCCATTCTGATCGTTTTTTGCGTCTGCGACGACGCTTTACCGAGGGAGGAGTCGTCAACGCGCCGCTGGGCCGCGCTGACATTGGCTTGCTTGACCTATTAATAAATAGACACGGCAACGTTTTTAATGAAGATTTTTTGAAAAATGTGACCTATATTAAAAAGTGGTTCAATTAATTCTGCTCGTTATTCTGATCAAACTATTTTCAGGTTTTGCGCATTTAACGTTACACGTTGTATAAATTAAATCGACACTCTACGGCTTGTCTTAAGAATACTCTAACGTTCTGTGTCCTATCCATATGCTTGGACATGGTTTTTCACTTATAGCTGAGTGAAGCTTCAGGCGATACTAATAGACAGTGATTTGACGCCATTTTGGCCTTTAAAGCAGTGCTGTAAATCGTGGAAGTGTCGATGGTTGTCAATAAAACATTGAATGTAAAAAAAATTGGAGGTTATATAAATTAAAAATCAAAAATGAAATTAGTGTGGTAAATTCTGAAATTGGATTATTTATTGAAATAATTTCTACTGTTAATTTTTTTTTCGCGATTACGATGTTGGTCCCATGGATAAGGTTGTTCAGTTTGATGGTCTGAACCACAACTTTAAAGAACAATGCCCATTTTGAGCCCACGCGTGGACAGCATGATAAAATTGAATTAAGTCATGTAATCAATTATATTTAAAACAGTATATTTTTTAACAATTGTTAAAAGCACTCCAATAATCGTTATTATTTACTATTACTTATTAGAATATCTAATGAATTGTTATTTCTTATTTTTATTTGTTGTAAGATTACTCTATTTTTACTGATATTTTCGGTGATACTAATAACGTGACGGACTTTTCTTTAGATTTTTTTTTTATTTTATTAGACATTTATCTAACTAATATAAATAATATATATATTTTTTTAGTGTATTATTTAACTGTCCATTTTTAGGCCTAACGATGTATGATAGATGGCCATTGTTCTTTGACCACACCTGTCTGATATAATTATGCTGTATATAGGACAAAACGCATCGTAAACTAAAGCAAAATATACTTGATGGGGATTCGTCAGCAGTGGGTCAAGACATCGTTGTAGTTCCGAAATACTACTCGCCAAACTTTGGTTTACACTTGCAATTAGTGAGCGTCAAGATGGCGGGATCAAGTCCCCGATTTATATCACATTAAAGTGTTTGAAGTACTACATATTATGTACTATTTGTACCCTAAACAAGACATTTGTACCTCTAAACGTAAAGGAAGTATGTCAAGACGTCCTTGGTCCCGCCACTTTGACGTCAAAGTGGCGGGACCATAGAAAATTATTTTTATTTTACAGGAAATACTTTTTTATACACCATATAGTATAAAAAACATTTATTTAAAAGTAACTTTAGTAGTCTTTTATAAGTATTTCCCGTTTTTTTCAGAGATCGAAAAAAACACGACCCAAAAGATTCTCCTTTCAAACGATCCAACATTAAAAGGCCCTCGTTCAAAAGAAAAATCCAACGTCACATCATGACCGAACGCAAAATCTAAAGAAACGTTACAACACCATAATATTTTACTCCAAAGGAAACGGCTATTATAGGCGTAATACAAATACCATGACAAAGTGGCCTGGCCTTGGTATTTAATGGTAGCTTTACAGCAATGGGGTTTTGTAGAACACAGAGCAACTAGACGCCTCGGCGGTTAGAGGTGGCAAAAACAGTCCAAGGCAAAGCATTTATTTCAAATCCTACTTCCTACTAATATTATAAACGCGAAACTTTGTGAGTATGTATGAATGGTTGTTACACTCTTTCACGCAATAACTACTGAACAGCCGTGCGATTCTGTAACCATCTCACCGTGAAAGCTTGGGTGAAGTTAGCGTGGAGTGAGCTGTCATTCGCTAGGGACTAACACTATTAAGTGCTCACTTCACTTATGATTTCCCGGTGAGATTTTTACAGAATCGACCGGCAGATTTGAATGAAATTTGGCACACAGGTAGTTTATAACCAGGATTAATACATAGAATACTTTTTATCCCGATATTCTTACGGGATCGAGACTTATGCGGGTAAAACCGTGGGGCGCAGCTAGTAATATTATAAACGCAAGTTTGTGAGAACGGATGGATGTTTCTTACTCTTTCACGCAAAAACTACTGAACGGATTTGAATAAAATTTCGCACACCGATAGTTTATTACTAGGATTAATACAGTATAAGATTTTTATCCCAGTATTCTCTCGAGGTCGAGACCTATGCGGGTGAAACCACGGGGTGCAGCTAGTAATATTATAAACGCAAGTTTGTGAGGATAGATGGATGTTTGTTACTCTTTCACGCAATAACTGCTGAACGGATTTGAATGAAATTTGGCATACACATAGATTATAACCAGGATTAATACATAGGGTACTTTTTATCTCAGTAATTACTCGAGGTCTAGACTTATGGGGGCGAAACCGCGGGGCGCTGCTAGTCACACTAATATTATAAAGGCGAAAGTTTGTGAGTGTGTGTGTGTGTGTTTGTTTCTTCTTCACGCTCAAACGGCTAAACGGATTTAAATGAAATTTAGCACACAGATAGTTTATAACCAGAATTAATACATAGGATAGTTTTTATTCCGATATTTTTTCGGGGTCGAGACTTATGCGGGCAAAACCGCGGGGCGCAGCTAGTAACAACGCGAATTTGTGAGAATGGATGATGTTTATCATTCTTTCGCGCAAAAACTACTGAACGGATTTAAATGAAATTTGGCACACAGATAGTTTATAACTAGGATTAACACAGTATAGGATTTTTATCACAATATTTTCTCGAGGTCTAGACTTATGCGGGCGAAACGGCGGGCGCTGCTAGTAGTCACATAAAACGCACTTCAAAACGTCAACATTTAAGATACAATATAATTGATTCTAGTCGCCCCTTCCAAAAGGTAGTTTTGTAAGGAGCAGAAAGGGAAAGAAACTCCACCGTAACTCTTTTAAAATGTACGGCATTATCAACGCTTGGAGTCTACAGAAGATATGCGCTCTACGCACTGTCAGCGCTACGGCTTTTATTAGAACTGCCGTCTCCAGACACTGGCAGTGATATTCCGTGTCCTGTGGTGCTTATAAAGGGGTTTAGTTGCTTGTAGACCATTAGATTGTGATTAATACTCGTCATGTCAACTGGAATTTTAGTGAGGGAATTAGAAGTATAGTTTTAGCTGGTAAATGAAAAGACATTCTTTGACTGTCGTAACGGGCAATCAGAACCCTGCAAATCTGACACTTAGTCTTGCGAAGGGATATTGTGTTACCTAGTTGGACTATGGAGGTCAGATAGGCAGTTGCATCATGTACAGACGACAGCACATCAAGCTACTACAATGTGTCAAATTTCTTTTATAGATTTTCAACTTTATCGTTAAAGCATAAGGTTCAAAGTTGATTGGGAAAATTTGACAGTTTCGGGTAGCTTGACGTGCTGGCATCTGTACATGAATGATGGTATTTAGCTGCATCCGGTTAGGCTGGAAGCCGATCCCAACATAGTTGAAAACGCCTAGGCAGATGATGCAATTATATGAAATATCATAAAATCAGGTCAATATTCCCTGCAGGGTTCGAGAGAGGTGTATAAGACATTGACATTTCGCCATTTTTGTTTTAGTCCAAAGAGAAAGGGCACAGCTAAATTTATAAAGTGTCCAATGAAAGAACACAACGGGGGTCGAATCTATGTAGTAGGTATCTATTAAAATTGATCAATAAAACGGTTTGTTTCCCCGACGGGTCAGGCAGAGATGTACCTGCCTATAAGTACACCCACATATAAAAAAAAAAGAAAAATATTTTATTTAGGACACACACAGAAAATACAAATAGTAAAAAAGGGGCATATAAACTGATGAGGAGCATATAAAGGATAAATATATCCTTTATATACAAAAATACATAAAAGATGTTAGTAAACAATAGTTTACTAACATCTTACATAAACTGATGAGGAGCATATAAAGGATAAATATATCCTTTATAAACAAAAATACATAAAAGATGTTAGTAAACAATAGTTTACTAACATCTTTTATGTATTTTTGTTTTTGTCAGTGTGGACCGTTTTGTTGTCTGTAAACTAAATAAATTATTATTATTATTATAAACTAACAAAGTTATATTAGAAACAACTGATTGTTTCTAATTGATGTTATTTTCTCTAAGGTATCAAAATAAATATGAGCTCTTGTCATGAACCGCCTAAAGCAGCCCACTGATGGACAAACGCCTCTCCAATTGCATACCATTCGGCTCGATTCTCGGCAACTCTCCTCCAGCTCCTAATAGTCACCCTGCGAAGATCATCGTTCTTCTATTTTACGTTTGCCGTTTCTCCACTCAAAAACACGTCTACCCCAACGGTCATCGGTTCTACGGCTAAATGGCTGGCACATTGCCACTTTAGCTTGCTTATTCTGTGAGCTATGTTGACAACTTTGTTTATCTGCCAGATCACCTCATTCCGGATTCTATCAGCTCTATGCAAGTGTAAATTAAGATACATTTAGAATGACTAGTGCCATTGGAAAAGTGATAAAACATTTGGGAGCTGTACCGAAAACTACAGCAGAAACTTGATTATCCGGCCCTCAGTTTTATCCGCGATTATCCGGACTATCAACCACGACCAACCACGACTAATAAGTCTATCGCAGTAAGCGGAAAGGACGAACATTGGTAAAAAATGTAAAGAAAAATAAACCTTACTAAACAAGAAAGGCGCATCCATTAAGGCTCATTTTCCTCCATTCCCTTTCCACAGATGCACCCCTTTTACCCACGGCGGTAGAAGTGCATACATCGTATGTTGAAAAATGTACCTCTTAATAATTTCTTAATAAACATTCATTTTCGTTGATATGTATTTGTTGTTTTTAATAAACACATAACATTATGTATACACACACAACCCGTACATATGCACAAAACCCACTTTTCTTCGTACATTCAATTATCCGGATTTTCGATTATCCGAATCCCTAACAACCACAATTAGTCCGGGTAATCGAGTTTCCACTGTATTATAAATTAAATATAGCACAACAGCAAAACAGCAATATCAGTGTAAAACATTAGCATTTGTAAAGTACCTATTTTATTAGCAACACCTTTTTCACTTAAGTCGACCGTTGACTGCTCTGTAGGATGTGCAAATATACGTACGGAGATGTTACGAATGATAGCTGCGTGATTCATTTGTTTCACAGCCACACATTCAGCCACACATTCGTGCGTAGCGTGACCGTGGATCGCAGTGCACGATCTCGTCCATATTTTCATCCAAAACGAAGATGCGTAAGATAAGGTAACATATTTATTTGCCCAAACATGTGTACACATACAAGAATAAAGATAAAACGTGGATGTAGGATAACATAAAATCAAAGAAAGGGTTCAGAGACATGTTTGCCACATACTATGGCGTGCATTTTGTATGTTAAAAACTTAATTACGCATATAAAATGTAAAACTTAATTACACATTTCAAATAATAATAATAATATATTATGTACATTGTACAGACGCCAGCACATCAAGCTACCCGAAACTGTCAAATTTTCCCAATCAACTTTGAACCTTATGCTTTAGTGACAAAGTTGAAAATCTATTAACGAAATTTGACAGATTGTAGTAGCTTGATGTGCTGGCGTCTGTACAAGTAGGTATATAAAAAGGAGGGCAAATAATCAAAAGTCATCAAAAAATTCGTCCGTATCGCTGTCAATAGGAAACGTGCCCAAAAGGCTGCCAAAATTTTTCGAAATCATTAAAATTCAAGGTTTTCTGGAAGAGATCGCAGAATGCGATAAGGCCGCCCAATGTATATTTTGTAGTGTTTGATGTATGTTGTGTATTTTTGTGGTGTACAATAAATTATATATAAATAAATAAATAAATTTCTTGAAATGTGGGTTGCTTTAAGCTACGGTATCTTACAACAGCACTAGGCACGTAACATATAATATATCGTAATATAACCACATAACGGCCGCCATATCGGCTGTATATACGCTGTCAAAAATAATCACTAAATCTTTTATTTCCTAAAGAAAAGAATCCGTTATATTATAACGACTGTCATGAAAATCTGTCATTTACACCAAATTGACATTAGGCTAAACACCGCTGCCCAAAGATTTAAATCGCTAAATTTGCTCTTTTCGTTCTTAGTCACGCGAGAAGGTGTCCAAACTGAGAAGAGTGAGCTCACACATTATTAAATAGAAAGTAAGAAAGAAAAATGCGTTTATTGGCATTACAGCAAAATAAATACACATAATAATAGAAAACAAAGCTGAGGCCCTTTTGGCATTATAATGCCAAAAGGGCCTCACCTCAGCATAATGTCAGATGACAACACAGTGTGTATCACCTGACGCTGATTTTCAGCTGCAACCCACGAGTGCCATACGCTGGAATAACAAACACATAGGGAAGTGTGTGTCCGTCATAATCAATTTAGAGAATTAATTAAATATGACAATATAGAAAAGCTCAAACAATATCAAATAAAATGTTGTGACATACAATTGTGTGAAACCAAAATAAATAACCAATATGTGCGTATTACCTGTGCGTTTTCATGATATTCAATGAGTCAAGTCACGGCGCCATTGTATGTCAGAGCTGTCAAAATTAAACAGAAACTTGACTATTTTTTGACGCGGTAGGGCAAATCTAACCATCTCTGTCACTGTCATTATTTTCAAGACAGCTACCGTTATGGCCACCGCTCATCAAGTCTAGGAAATCGTAGCTTTAGGAAACACACGAACTTACTTTCATAAATAACGTTACAGTGGCGTCATGAGACGGTAAATAGCGGGCGCTATGTGGCGGCCAACGTAGTCTTAGGAAACCTTAGACGTAGGCTCCTATAGAGCGGCTCAGTGCAAACTTTATCCACAACGCAAAGACAAAACAACCACCTAATTTATCATACTTTCTAAACTCATACTTCACAAGGGAAGCGGCACTGCGTTGTTTGTTAGTTAAGTACGTCAGCGACAGATGTCGCGCCGCTTAGCACCGTCTATATTATCTGTCTGGTCCAAGTTATGAGATAATGACGGAATCTGATTTTTTTTTTTTTGAAGTGAAAACTTCTTTAGCGGCGTTGTACACTTTTTTGTAATGGGTAAAAAATGTTAAACTCGCGTCAGGACACGTGACCTGATCGAAAATTCGTAAGACGGATGGAGAGTAGACAGCCGGCGCGGCGTAGGAGAGGAAGTATCCCTGTCTCTTTCTACGACGCGGCGAAAATGTATGCCTGTGCCTGCTGTTTCGTTTAGGCGGCGCAGGGCGCTTGCGCGAATGTTCGTGTGTGTTTAAACTTTTCAATATAATATAAATTGTTATGTTTGTGTACTATAGCGCAATAAATAAATATTGTATTCTACCACATAAATGATAGTACTTTTATACTGATAATTAAAGCAATTCGTGCAAAATTTATTCCCTAACCATTCAAAAAAAAAAACAATGCACAACGTTAATATTCAAGTTTTCACTCCCGGAGTGCAACCCGTTTTGTACGTTGGGGATGATTTTGACAGGTTACCGATGACTGTTGGGGTAGAAGTAGACGTGTTCTTGAGTGGAGACCGCGGATTGGCAAACGTAACGTAGGATCTCATGCTAGGTGAGCGACGATCTGCCGCTTCAGTCAGTCGCTTTTTTGTATTCATTATTTATTTAATTTTAAAGAAAGCTTACGGACTAATAACAAATTTGAATTTCGTGCATAAGTAGTGAAATTTTGCTAATTACAAGCTTCCACATATTTATATCTAGTTAGTTACGCGTTTTCAGTTCATTTTCGTTGACCAGATACAGCGGTTTGCGCAAGTAAACAGCAGGGTAATTGCGCAACACCCCATCAGTAGCAATGTGTTTCATTTTGACAGTTCAAAAACACTGTTTGGATTATTTACGTTGTTGAGCACACAATATGAACATATGGACCAATGGATTAGCAATTTGCAAAATTAATCAAATTGATAGTAATAGTGTGTTACGCAATTAGGGAGCAGATTGCAATGTAAACATATTAGGTATCGAGATAATACATACTGGATGATTCCTCTCTCATTTAATCACCATTCATGTCAGAACGGTGAAGGTAAACATCGTGAGAAAACCACCATGTCCTAGCACCAAAAATTCGAAAACATCCGACATCTAGCAGTTCACACTGGGGCCGCGTGGTTAGTTTACAGCTGACTCCCTCTCGAAGAGAGGAGGCCGGTGTCCCAGGAAAAGGAACATTATAGACTGAATTATGTCACTTTAAAACTATCACGGTGAACGCGGCGATAGGTCGTGGAGGAGCAAAATGGAAAGATAGCGGACTGTATAACAAGAAGTATAATGAAGAAACCGACCGTTGTAATTTCTTTAATTTTCCAGCAAAGAAATTACAACGGTCGGTTGAAGAAATGACAAGCATGTATGAGATTCGTAACTAAGACGCGCAAGCGCAGCCGTGCACTAAGGCGAGCAACAGCTGACTGTCGTGGCGGTGTGGCGCGGGGGCCCGCGCTCGGCCGTCGGCCGGCTGACTCCCCGCTGTCCCCGCACCCCTCGTTCACTGCCGCTAGCGCGCGGCGATGTTCAGTGGAGCGGTCTCAACACACGCTTCTCACCGTTTTTTAATAAAATTAATATTTTATTAAACAAAAAAGTTCAAAACTTACACCAAACGTCGTAGATTACGTTTAACGGCAGCGTATTTGCCAACACACGCCTCGTTTATTGCTTTAAACCTAATTTACAAATTGTACTATGTATGAATATTGACAGCTGAACACTTCATCTTTGACCCCAAGCTGAAAGGAATGATTTATATAAATAGCCTCCCGAGTCTCTTAGGTCATGAGAGGTAAGGCGTAGCGTAATGAGAACTACAGCGTAGCGTAATGAGAGCTATGGCGTAGTTTAATGACATTTACGGCCTAGCATGGTATGAGCTACGCCATAGTGTAATGAGAGCTACGCCGCCATGGCGTACTGTGAGCTACGGCGTAGCATAGTTCGAGTTACGCCATAGCGTAAGGAGAGCTACGATGTAGCATAGTACGAATTACGCCGTAGTGTAATGAGAGCTACGCTGCCGTAGCGTAATGAGAGCTACGCTGCCGTAACTTACCGCGAGTAACGGTGTAGCATGGCATGAACTACGCCATAGCGTAATGAGAGGTACTCGCCATAGCGTACTTCGAGCTACGGGGTAGCATGCTACGCCATAGCTCGCAATCATACCATGGTATGAGCTACGCCATTGCGTTATGAGAGCTACGCTGCCTTAGGGTACTGCAAGCTACGGTGTAGCATAGTACGAGCCACGCCTTAGCATACTGTGAGCTACGGCGTAGTGTAATGTAAGCTACGGCGTAGCATAGTACGTGCTACGCCGTAGCGTATTGCGAACTATGCCGCGGCTAGCATGATGCGAGTTTATATCACAGCAAATTGCGAGCCACATATTAGCAAGATCTACGCTTCAACATAGTGTAAGCTCTGCCATATTAGAGACGCCAGCACCTCAAGCTACTACAATCTGTCAAATTTCTATAAGAGATTTTCAACTTTATCTCTAAAGCATAAGGTTGAAATTTGAACCGTGGCAAAGTGCAAGCTATGCCATAGTTTAGCGAGTTACAGTTGCGATAATTATAAGCCCATAATTTTCCCATTACTTGATCACAAGCCTCCTCTCTTATTAAGGAGGCCGTGGTCTACCATGTGGGCCCAGTGCGGATTGGTAGATGTCACATGTCTTCGAACTTCTAGGATATACCGGTTTCTTCACGAAGTTTTCCTTCACCGTTTTGAGAGTGACGGAATAAATTACACGCCTGACTGAGTTCAAAACGCGGCCTACCCAAATGTCCTTTCATTGGTATTGTTCGTCGAACCGTAAGGCTCCTCAAGTTCTCAGTTGAGCTGCACGATTTTTGACAAATGCGTGCACTGACTGGACAGGTCCGCTCAATCTGTGTGGTTCTTTACTCAAAAGACCATTTCAGACACCACTCTACATGGTCTTCACATTATCTGACCAAGATTATGTCTGGACTTTAAAAGAGACTGTGACCTCTGAGTTTGTTTCGGCCTTTCTTCTCAGAGTAGTCAGATAGGAAACGCCGACCTCGTCTAGTTTAAAAAAAATATGATTGACATGTAAAAGTGTTTGTACAAACCTACTTACAGAAAATAAATCACTTATCATTTATCATTTAAAACCACGACCTACCGCTGAGCTGCCACTGTACAATTGCGATCATAATTATCCAATATTATTACTTACTTGAAAAGCTTCACGTCGTGTTCGTTCCCAAATCCTGTAATATTACAATTCCCACGCTATCACCAAACGGAATACCGATATCTACATACATGCAAACCGGATGACAAAACTGTCTTAGTATGTATAACTAACTACTGTGGTATAGGCTGGAATTGGAGCAGTGCCCAATGAACGACGATAGGCGTAATGGGGTGAAACAAATCCTGTGCTGTAGATATGTCAATAATATTATTTGTGAAATCTTCTCTGGAACTTTCCCTGGCAAATTGATTCTATGGAACTTTCTTGCAAAGCTTACGTCAGAGAAAATGTCACTGTGTTCATGATAAAAATTTATTATAATATAAATGGTTTAAAATAGGTTTATTTCAAAGTGTTATTCTGTAAGGTCTTGGCACCTCACTCAAGTGAGCGCACACAATTCGAAAGCGAACTCATTTGTTTTTAAAGTAAATCATCGCGGATTCACAACGAGACACCGTACGAATTTTGAAGTGGTGTGTAGAAAAATGACAAACTGAAAATAAAATTAGAATTTTCAACTGAAATTATAATTTGAATTTTCATCATCATCATCTGCCTAGCCTTTTCCCAACTATGTTGGGGTCAGCTTCCATTCTAAATGGATACAGCTGAATACCAGTATTTTACATGGAGCGACTGCCTATCTGACCTCCACAACCCAGTTACTGGGTAATACGATACCCCTTGGTAAGACTGGTTGTCTGACTTTCTGGCTTCTGACGACCCGTAACGACTGTCAAAGATCCACGAATGACAGCCGGGACCAACGGCTTAACGTGCTCTCCGAGGCGCGGAGGGGTCTCGGTATATAAAGATGGTCACCCATCCACAGACCAACCGCGGCAAGCGTAGCTTAACCTAATCGATAGACATGTGCGGCTGTATAATTTGAATTTTCAATGACTGCAATATGAATTCTGAGGTAAATGATGTTTCTAACAATTTCTAATATTTTTTCGTAGAATTTTATAACAAATAATTTCTGAACGCTACTTCGTCCGCGTGAAAATTCTTGTTCTTCCGACTCAGCCCGTCGCATCCATTACTTCGTTTTCGCTATTTCTGACTTTATCTCTTTTTCCTCGGCTCCTAAAGATTCTAGCGTGATTTTAAATAGCCTACAGCCTTCCTCAAAAATTGGGCGATTAAACAAATGCAAAATGATTTCTTTAAATCCAACCAATAGTTCCATAAATAAGCCCGTTCAAACAAACAAAACAAAAACAAACTCTTCCGCTTTATTCTCGTATTAGTATTGACTAGCGACCAGCCCCGGCTTCGCACGGGTGCAATGCTGATCAAAAAAAACCGCAAAATCCGTTGCGGAGTTTTAAAGATCTAAGCATATATAGGGACAGACAGACAGGGAAGCGACTTTGTTTTATATTATGTAGTGATTAGTATTGATAATGTAAATCATTCTCAATATTCGTAAGCGTCACCAATTTGACCACTTTTCAGCTGAATTCCAACGCGGCTGAATGTCGGGTATTATAACGATCGTCCCAACGGAGGAGATACTGCAATTTACAAATTGAACAGTTCCAACACTTTCAACTTTCTGATGTAATTGGAACAAAAGGTTCCACGTACTGTAATAGTTGTAGTGTAGGACAGGTTTTGTGAATAATAATAATGATAACTGAGGGGCCCGTGGCTAAATAATAACAGTCGTACGGGTCGATCTATCAGGTTAAGTTCTGCTTGCCGTGGTTGGTCTGTGGATGGGTGACCATCTTTACATACCGAGACCCCTTCGTGCCTTGGAAAGCACGTTAAGCCGTTGGTCCCGGCTGTCATTCCTGGATCTTTGACAGTCGTTACGGGTAGTCAGAAGCCCGAAAGTCTGACAACCAGTATTACCAAGGGGTATCGTATTACCCAGTAACTGGGTTGTGGAGGTCAGATAGGCAGTCGCTCCATGTAAAATACTGGTATTCAGCTGCATCCGGTTAGACTGGAAGCCGACCCCAACATAGTTGGGAAAAGGCTAGGAATATAAAGTTAAAAATGCGGCCAAGTGGGAGTCATACTAGCACACGATCGTGTGCTAGTAAGAGCTCCGTACCACTGCACAGTATTTAATACGAACTAAACACATATTTTTTTAATTTTAGTTAAATAGAAACACGTTTCTTGTATGACGACCCCCTCCCCTTTAATTTTAAGTTTTACTTTATTTTTATTATTTGTTGTAATAGCGGCTATATAATAGTAGTACACACTGTGAACATTTCAAGTGTCTAGTATATAAATTGTGAAAGGAAACATAATGATTACAATAAAACGTATTAATTTTCGATAGTTTATAATCTGAACAATTTATAGACAGTTTACTATCTCGTGAGATAGATTTATAAACTAACGATGTTTAGAATGTTACGGTGAGATACACAGCATACTTTTTTTACCGGCTCCAAATTTTTATAGGGTGTTCCACCCATGAATATGAATAATTTCACTATGGAACCAACTAAGAGATCACGAAAAAAAAAATCAGCTGTTTCATACATTTTGGTCAAGTAGGTATTGAACTTTTGTATTAAACAGCTGATTTTGTTTTCGTGATTTCAGATTTGGTCCCATAGTGAAAGTTGTTCATATTCATGAGTAGAACAGCCTGTAAAAATTTGGAGCCTGAAAAAAAATCGTCCAGTATCTCACCGTTAAGATTTTAATTGTATTGTATTGATGATGCAGATACATCGAGAAGAAAATATTTGATTTTCTTCAGGATATGCAAGTACATATCCAGTGATACAGATGTTGCGTTGACCATTAGATGACCGGCGGATTATTTGTCATCGAAAACCATCGGATAATTCCCTAACATTTTTTCTTAAAGATAATTCCAGTCATGACCATCATTATACGTTATTGTTGTAATGTTGTTATATGGAAAATAATAATAATAGAAATAATAGTATTCCACAACTTTCATACAACGCCATCTAGTCCCAAACTAAGCAGAGCTTGTGCTATGAGTACTAGACAACTGATAAACATACATATAATATTTCTAAATACATACATATTACAGATAAATTACACCCAGACAAAGAACACATATCGTGCTCATCACACAAACATTTGTCCTGGGTGGGAATCGAATCCACGACCTCCACCACCGCCACTGACCACTAGACCAACAGGCCTGCCGAAAATAAAAAAAAGAATAAAGAGTATTCTATTCTATTCATCATTATAATTTATTTTCATAATTATTTTCGTTTCAAATTGTGTTAGTTTCAAATATTCCTTTTTTACTGTTTGTATTTCCTGTGTGTGAGCCGGATAAAATATTTTCTTTCCTCTTTTCTTTATTTATCTGAATCATTTATTTTATAAGATAGGGAAAACTGCAGGGACGTAAATAATAAATTCCCTCGAGACGGGCGGTACCAGTCCATTATTAATGAATTTGTTTTCACACCGTTTTTCCGTAATCAGCACGTCTATCGGGCAGCAATGTATTTTAGACAATTACAACATTTCTTATGTCGCAAGGACGCTTTTAATGCTTAGAATATCTAATTTTCGCCCTTTGTGAACAATAGTTTTCATACCTTTAACCCGTAACCACCTACCACCGGTTACTGAGACCACAACGGCAACTAGCAAATAAGGTAACTATAATTTTAACGTAAGTTTATTTACATTACACACACTAATGCAATTTGTGATTATTGTTTTTTTTTTCTAAATAAAGGATGTGTAGAAAATGTATATAGACGCGCACAGTCCTACGAAATAAACAGATATGTGATATGTACGGTTTGATAGAGATTTTTCCAAAATTTTACCTTCATGCATTCACAACTTTTTTTTTGCATTATTTTAGTCGTTTTTTTATTATTATTTGTTGGTAGACATAAACATTGGTGATTAAAGTACCTCGGAACTTCCCTCAAACCAGGGTTAAAATAAGATATTACGCTCAAAAAATTAAATAAATACTTTAAAAAAAACTTTACGATCAAATTCGACCTAACATAATTAATTTCAATAATTTTGGAAAATCTCAATAAACTATAAAAATTGACATATTATCTCCCTAACTATAAAACTTTAGCGAGGGAAAGTAGGTTCAATTATTAGTAAATGACCTCCTCGATATGCGAATTTGCTATGACGGGTCCAGATCCAGTCAACCTGTTTATACTTTATTGTACACCAGAAAATACTTAATAAAAAAAAAATACAATTGTTACTACAAAAAATACCACGGGTGGCCTTATCGGTTTCTGCGATCTCTTTCAGGTAGCCTTGGAATGGATTATCTTGAAATTGAACATACGATCACGCGTATTTTCCTCTAGAGGTCCACCATTTTTCACGTTATATGTAAGTCCCATGTAACAGGGGCGAGCTTATTGCCTGTTGGCTACGTACTAACCTGTGTAACTCAATATGTCTGCTTCTTTCGTCAAAAAAATAACGATAGATCGTTCGACCACTATGTTTATTATAATAATATTATATTTTCGTTAAGTTTCTCATAGTTAACGTGAACTATGTATGTTCTTTTTGAGAAATAAAACTTCTTTAAACCGAAAATATCTTTTTAGACACCAATCTACATGGTCTTCACATGATCTGACCAAGATTATGTCTGGACTTTAAAAGAGAGTGTGACCTCTGAGTTTGTTTCAGTCTTTCTTCTCAGAGTAGTCAGATAGGAAACGCCGACCTCATCATGTTTTTATAAATATGATTGACGTGCATAAATTTTAGTACAGACGCCAGCACATCAAGCTACTACAATCTGTCACATTTCTTTAATAGATTTTCAACTTTAGTGCTAAAGCATAAGGTTCAAAGTTGATTGGGAAAATCTGACAGTTTCGGGTACCTTGATGTGCTGGCGTCTGTACAAACCTACTTACAGAAATTAAATCATTTATCACAATCATTAATCGAGCAGCAATCTCCGAACAGTTAATAAGAATTTCCCGTTGACACTTCATAATTAATTCTTGTAAATGGACAGTTCCTCTTTAAAAGATCCATTTTCGTAAATCATCAGTTTGCTCGCGCACTCTAGGAAGCCTAAAATACAAACATACACCCTCCCATGTGTGAGGTGGTAGGCATAAACTACAGAATACCATCTGCTATGATCCTTACATTCTCCTTTTGTTTTGTTTACGGTCAGAAACGCCGAATAACATTCCTAATGAATGATTCTTGGATACGGTTACACTTAATCTTCAAACGATTCATTTTCGTAAGTCATCAGTTTGCTCTGGGAAGCATGTTGTTAAACGAACTGAATTCAATGTAACAGACAGAATATAAATTCCCTAGACAATCCAGACCTTTGAAGTGAGCACGCCAATTTCACACTACGCGGCGTAGTCCGTAGGTGTACAGGGTGACGGGTAGGATTGGGTCAAAACGGACAAATCTGAAAGTAAGTATGTATATGAATTGTAGAGAAATTCACTATTAGGAACCACTTTGTTGGTTTGAAAAAATAATTGCTTTTTTTTATGTATGATTTGCTGACGATATCGTCCTTTTTGCCCACACAGCTCTAGAACTCCAAACTAAGAGCCGAGCACGGCTAGCTTCAGGGTGGAACTTGCAGAATTGCTACAAACAATGTACAGTATCAATGTAATAAAACAACAATTTTTTTACGGAAAATAACCAGGTTCGATTCCTGAGTAGTTTACTAGTTAGTTCGAATAACCCTGTAGGAATTATATTACTACTCGGTGTTCGTATGCATTTGAACACGTCATGCACTGTTCTATGTGAACGAGCGCCTCAGGGGTTTAGTATAGGCCCAATTTGTTCACCAATTTGTAACGACTGTCCAAAAAAGTTAGTTGGTAAAATAGTCGTCTATTTTTTTAACTTTAATAGTTTTTATGTATATTTGATTGCGTCGTGTCATAGTAATTGGTCACAAAAGTTCATGCCGTGGTAATAAATATTGCTAGATATAACCTATGTTGAAGGAATCTAAGTTTAATGAGAAAATTTGGTTTGCAATCATGAGTATGCAGTGAGCAAGCGTGGTGATGACGATTCATCTCTCTCAGAACCTTCAGTGGGACAAGTGCAGACTCATAGTACATAATATTAACCGTGTCAGTCAACGCTAGTGCCTATTTATGTATGGCCTTTCTCAATTACTTCTATTAAGTGCACTTCAGTAATTTAGTTGAATTATTAATCAGTTCAACAAACCTCTTTGGTCTACCGGTCATTATGGATAGTTTTTTACTGAGGGCCTAGCATGAACGCGTGCCTAACCCAAACTAAACTTTCCTTCGCACGAATCTGAATCTAAAATACTAGACATAAATAAAGAATAAAATAATAATTAAATTAAAATAATAAATAAATTAAAAATAATAATATAATAATAATATTCCACAACTTTCACACAACGCCATCTAGTCCCAAACTAAGCAGAGCTTGTGCTATGAGTACTAGACAACTGATAAACATACATACAACGTGTAACGTTAAATGCACAAAACCTAAAAATAGTTTGATCAGAATAACAAGCAGAATTAATTGAACCACTTTTTAATGTAGGTCAGATTTTTCAAAAAATCTTCATTAAAAACGTTGCCGTGTCTATTTATTAATAGGTCAAGCAAGCCAATGTCAGCGCGGCGCAGCGGCCCGGTGACGACTCCTCCCTCGATAAAGCGTCGACGCAGACGCAAGAAACTATCAGAATGGCCAGTAAAACTAAAACAGCACATAAAACCTTTACAATTTTTTAATGACTTTTTTTTTTCTTCGAAATAGGTCAATTGAATTAAAAATCAGTTGGGTTGTCTGAGGTTTTGCGCATTTAACGTTACATGTTGTATATACTTCTAAATACATACATATAGATAAATTACACCCAAACAAAGAACAAATTATCGTGCTCATCATACAAACATTTGTCCTTAGTGGGAATCGAACCCACGACCTTGCGTATAGTAGTCAGGGCCACTGACCACTAGACCAACAGACCTGCCACAACCCAGTCACTAAGTAATACAATGCTCTATGTAAAACTAGTTGTCAGACTTTCAGGCTTCTGACTACCCGTAACGACTGTCAAAGATCTACGAATGACAGCCAGGACCAACGGCTTAACGTGCTTTCCGAGGCACGGAGGGGTCTCGGTATGTAAAGATGGTCACCCATACACAGGAAAACTGCGGCAATCTTAGCTTAACCTGATCAATCGACCTGTGCGGCTGTTCTTATTTAGCCACGGGCCCCTGACGTTTGAATAAAGTCTTACAATTGATTGAGAAGTCTAATATTACGTGTGGAACGAGTATTTTCAATTATACAATCGTTCGAATTAAGAAGTAGTGATTTTCTAAACATAAAATGGTAAAATAGAAATAAACAAGTACTTATAATAAAGTACTACTAATGCATGGAAGAGCGGAGTCCCCTAATACAGGCTTTTATGCTTAAAGGAGGCTCCAATCACCACTGATGTAACACGAAAACTTGCTGATTCCAATAAACCTTTTTCATTTTCTAAACATCACTTCAAAATTCGAACGCTATTTCATTGTGAACCCGCGATGATATACTTTAAAAACAAATGAGTTCGCTTTCGGATTGTGTGCACTTACTTGGGTGAGGCTCCAAGTGAAATTTGCAGAATAGCGATGGACTAAATTACAGCTCGTTTAGAAGTTATTTATTTATGTGTAACTAGATAAGCTTTACTGATTAGGTGTAAAATTGGCACTGTAGGCGTAGCAGACTGTCTATTGTTTTAAATGTAGATACCATCTCTAAATGGTGCCAAGAACTGTGTTGGTACCGTTCGGGCAATTTAACAGTGGTAATATCTGGCATATTTTAAACGTCAAGTTCAACCAGTTTTTACAAAATTATAGTTGTTATTGAAAATAAATAAATAATAAGTATGTAATTATAACCCAGGACAGCCACCAACCAAACCTATTTGTTTGGCGATTCTGTACCCATCTCACCGTGAAAATTTAGGTGAAGTGAGCGTGGAGTGAGCTGTCAGTGCTATCCCACCTGATGCTAGGGATTCACCAAGCACACATTTACAGTCATAATCGAGATTTTAAAACCTAACATTTTTTCATGCTAATTCTGTTGATCGTTTTATATAATTTCAAAGCTAGTATTTTAGCTATCAAAACCTTACTATTTTGTGGGTGCCCGGCTGATGGACCTTAGAATTTAATCCCACGTAGTTTGTGTGGCGTGATCACTTCACTTGATAGTCTACGAAAAAAAAAAAGAAAAAGAAAAAACAACATCATTGAGATTCTAACTAAGTTTCTTTATGAGTGTTGTTGTTTTTTTTTTTTTTTCTTTGAGTCCTATTTCATTTTAAAACCGCATAAAATTAGTAATGTTTTGACAACTAAAATGTTAGCTTTGAAGTTATATAAAACGATCAACAGAATTAGCATAAAAATATTATTATAATATCGATTATGATTGCAAATGTTTACTTACAAGGAAACCTCGCGAGGTGTCCCTCGCCGATTTAGTTGCAGCTTTACTATAACAATCTACATTAAAAATGATGAGATACGTATTTTTTTCTTTTTTGCTAACAATCGTTTTAAAGCGGTGAAAATCACCCTCAAAGTTCGTACCCCAAAATGAATGTTTGCAGTTTTCACATATTTCTAATAAAATTTTTACAAAATGACTTTAACCATTAAAAAGAGCATAAAAAATTGTGATAAACACCTTTATTCATTTATTTATAAGAATTGTGGATATACATTTCTTTATTATTAAAAATTACAAAAAAATTATAACCTATAAACTATTTATTATTTTTATTGGGACCAATCTTAGTCTTATAAATATGTGAATAAAGGTATTTTTCATAATTTTTTATGCTCTTTTTAATGGTTGAAGTCATTTTGGAATTTTTTTATTAGAAATATGTGAAAACTGCAAACCATCATTTTGGGGTACGAACTTTGAGGGTGATTTTCACCCCTTTAAAACGTTTGTTAGCAAAAAAGAAAAAATACGTTTCTCATCATTTTTCATGTAGATTATTATAGTAAAGCCGCAACTAAATCGGTGAGGGACACCTCGCGAGGTTTCCTTGTTAGTCAATCCCTAGTATCAGGTAGCATGACAGTGACGGCTCACTCCACGCTCACTTCACCTAACTTTTCATGGTGAGATGGTTACAGAATCGCACTGCAGGACAGCACTACTGTTCCTACACATCTAATCTGTTATAGCATAAACAACTATCTGTCTAAAATGATAGTGGTTATTACTTTAAGCGTCGCTGCAGACCATTTGTCGTAGACAGACATAAGGAATGGTCTAGTCCAGATATTGCAGGCAGTATTGTTGTGACAGGGGGGTGTGATGCAGCCTTATACGTCGTTAGTTGTTATAAGGGATAACAGTACGAAAACAGAAATTAGGACATGAAGCAAAATAGTGGTAAAAATATTGAATACATATTTGAAGAAGTCTTTTTGACATACACAAAATCACGCCTTCTTCGCATGGGATTAGCAGAAACTACATAACGCTATCTGCTAGGATCCTAACATACTCTTTTTGCCTCGTTTACATTCATATATGTATTTGGTTATACGCCCACACAGGTTGTGAGTTCTACGTACTTGAACTTTCCAAGAACATCACCAATAAAGTCATTAGATGTCTTCCCAAGGGCGTCCCCTCCCGGAATTTCCACTGACATCTGCCTTGTAAATACGTTTTGTTAGTCGCCTTTCAGTCGTCGTCTGTCATTCGTGGATCTTTGACAGATCGTTACGGGTCGTCAGAAGCCCGAAATTCTTACAAGCATTCTTACCAAGGGGTACCCCTTGGGTTGTGGAGATCAGATAGGCAGCCGTTCCATGTAAAATACTGGTATTCAGCTGCATCTGGTTAGACTGGAAACCGACCCCAACATAGTTTTATTTGTATGTGTATTCTCAAAGGATTTGTTTAGTTGTATTAAGTGAATAATTGATTACGATTTTATGTATTTTTTTTTTGTCTCCTTTACTTCTTTCACACGCTGTCTACATTTCTCTATCTAATGTCCTATCGCAAGTATGTTGGAAGAGATTTCTTATGAATTAAGCATCACCTTTGTACCTATTTTTCTGTTCTGTTTTTTCTTGTCTCTTTATATTAGGTCTTTACCTATGAAATTGCCGTTCTGCAGTACTGGCCATTTCAAATCAAAATAATTTTTGTTCGGCTAAGAATTATAATTTCAAATTAATTTTATTTTAAAAACATGGAATTTTGTTTCCAAAAGTAGTCATTTGTTTATTGATTAGTGTTACATTTTCATCGCATTTCAATCTTTTTCGTCATCATGGATACGTTAAAAATTCCAGTAATTATGGAATATAAGTACCGTCGTGGCAGCAACGCGGCACAAGCGGCACGCAACATCAACGACGTTTACGGAGCTAACACTACAAACCAACGCACCACCTGTTATTGCTTTGCTCGCTTCCGTTCTGGAAATTTCGACCTGAAAAATGAACATCGCGGTCGTCCGAAGACTTTGGTCGACAGTGACGAATTAAAGGCGATTGTGGAAGCTGATGATACACAATCTACGGCTGAATTAGCAGCAGCTTTCGACGTTAGTGTCAAAACAATATTGGTCCATTTGCGTCAAATTGGCAAGGAAAAAAAGCTTGACAAATGGGTGCCCCTCGAACTCAATGATCGCCAGCGCGAAGTACGCGTCGAGACGTGCCTTGCACTGCTCAACAGACACACAAATGAAGGAATTTTGAACCGCATTGTTACCTGCGATGAAAAATGGATTCTGTTTGATAACCGCAAGCGCTCAGCAAGTTGGTTGGATCCTGGTTCAGCACCTAAACAATGACCTAAACAAAAACTTACCCCTAGAAAAGTGATGGTCACTGTTTGGTGGTCTAGCGCCGGTGTGATTCATCACAGCTTCTTACCAAACAGGGTGAGCATTACTGCAAATGTGTACTGTGAAGAACTGAACACAATGATGGAGAAGCTGGCACATCTCCAACCAGCATTGGTCAATCGCTCGTCTCCGCTGCTCCTGCACGACAACGCGCGACCTCATACTGCACAGCCAGACGGTCTCCAAGTTGCAAGAACTGGGGTTGGAAGCTCTCCGTCATCCGCCCTACTCACCAGACCTTGCGCCTACAGACTACTACTTTTTCCAGAATTTGGATACCTTCTTGGCGGGAAAAAAATTCAATACCCGAGAGGCAGTACAAAATGCCTTTGAAGAATTTGTTGCCTCCCGTCCAACTGATTTCTTTAAGAAGGGCATCAATAAACTGCCACTGCCACACTTCGATTAATACAAATAAAAAATACATGAAAAAAAATCGTTTAAATTTTTTCATACAAAACGTCAATTTCATAGGTAAAGATTTATTATTTATGTGTGTATAGAAATGGTAAAATAAAGTTGGAAAAAGGCTAGGCAGGTGATGAGTCACCTTTCATTCATCCTTTCAACATGACCAACCCATCTAAGCATTCTCTTTTAAATTTTTATCACTACACTTCCTTTGAACCACACCGTTGCCTTATCACATCATTCCTCAGCCTACCACATAGTCACACCACGTGATGCTTTGCAAGGAAAGCATTTGCACGGCATTTATTCAAATGATATGCATCGTGTGAATAGAATAGAACAAATTACAGGCATAAATATAGAAATTTTACAAAGGGTGACACAATGGGCGGTATTATCGCTAAGAGCGATCTTTTAAAGACAATCTTTGGATGGATTAAAAAGGGAAGGAGAGACAAATACTGTAGGTAGTCTGTGGTGTACCATTTATACGATACAATGAATACATACATAAAGTATGAAAAAATGACCCGCCTACTTTGAAAAAATAATATTTGATTTTGATTTTGTTGGTGAGGAAAAAATCTTGAGAAGACCTCATGGTCTGACGCCACCGGCTCACAGTGACAAAGCTTTCAAATTCGAGAAGAGATTGCAAATTTCAATCAAAATCTGAATAGTTTTGAAAGATATTGCTTCCATTACTTTATATATTCGAAAAATTTGTTTGCTGTACAACGTAAATAACGCAATGAATCTTGTTGAACTGTCAGAATGAAATCCATTGCTACTGTTAGTTTACGCCACAGGACCCGTATGTATAAATACTTTACTACTTATTTTTATAACTAGTATCGCATAGCTTGCTGTTGGTGATACGTTGAAGTAAATTTCAGCAGGACAAAATGTGGCGTAGATTAATATTTTAATAATAATAATAGTACGAGTAGTAGGTAACAATAATCGTTTGAATATAAAATATTATGTACACAATATATAGTATTAAAAATAAAAAATTCGGCATATACAATTTTTTTTATTTTATGGACAAACAAATCATGTGTGTTAGTAGTAGCCGAACCGGTCGGTCGCCTGATCACTCCACTGTTTAGCGCGCGAGGTGGGGGCTAGCATTCCAGAGCTGCGCCCGCGCATCAGTGCAAACCGGCGGCCCGCTAGTCAGCCTATCGGCTTTCGCGAGACCATTACGTCACTCGATCCTCTACCGCGCTTTCGCTAATTATCGTAACATTTCGCTTTGCTTTCTGTCTGTCTACTCCATGTATCTATCTAGTGCTTCTCTTCATTCTTACTGTGCTGTGGACTCTAAACTGTGTACGTACTGTGCCAAGTGCTTATCTCTTTCCAATAAACTATGAACTTTACTGTGTCGGTGTACAAACTCTTATTTACCTCCGCACGCACGCATACCTCAAACAACACTAAAAAAGGAAATGGCTATTAACTACATTCAACACCAACTCTGTCTGACCTTTTGCATTTGAAAGCTTGCACATTAGACTTTAACTGCAGACATCTTTACACTATTTTAAACATAAGCAAACGTATTTTAAACATACACAATGTATATTTCATAAACTCGATTCGTATAGAAATTTTAGAAACCCCGACTCGGTTGAATTATCTGAGAACATTTTCTTGAAAATTTCCGCTTCGGCCATTTAAGAAGAAATATTGAGATGAGCTTTTAACGTTGAAGTATGTCTCTATGGAAATAAGGAAATTGAAAAAGTAATAAGAATATATTTGGCTTCAAAAAAGGTCTAGAACGTTATCTTTAAAATAATTATCTTATTTTGTAATTGCTTTTTCTATGGAAATTTCGCGACACAAAGCGATTTGCTTTAATTTCAAGCGAATCTCACGCGGCATGCTGGACAAATATTGCTCGCGCCAATTATGTAAACTAACTTCTAAAGAGCAGTTTAAACTAGAGCACGTCTTTCTTCTTTCTAATCAATAAAGCCATCGATGCACGCAGTTGGTTGCGGCATGTGGGTCTGAAGTAAATAAAAAAGCAGAGTAATTTTAAAAGATGTGATTGTTACACTTAAAAACAGCCGTACGATTCTGTAACCATCTCACCGTGAAAACTTGGGTGAAGTAAGCGTGGAGTGAGTCGTCAATAGTGGCAATCCCTAGCATCAGCATGACTCACAGCTCACTGTAAGCTCACTTCACCTTAGTTATCAAGGTGAGATTTTTTCAGAATCAACCGAGAGGTCATATTTGTTCAAATCGTGGATTATATAGAAAACAACAGAATAACCAGATTTTTTTACATTACAGACATCATCTATCCAGTCTTTTTTGATTATCTACACAGTCTTTTCCCAACTATGTTGGAATCAGCTTCCGGTCTTACTGGATGTAGCTGAATACCAGTATTTTACATGGATCGACTGCCTGTCTGACCACCACAAACCAGTTACTGGGTAACAATCGTGTTACCAGGGGCATCGACCCCTTGGTAAGACTGGCTGTCTGACTTTTGGAATTCTGACTACCCGTAACGACGTGTCAAAGATCTAAAAAGGACAGCCGGGACAAACGGCTTAACATGCTCACCGAGGCACGGAGGGGTATCTTATGTATGGTCACCCATCGACGGACTGACCGCGCCAAGTCTAACTTAACTTTCGATCGACCCATGCGCCTGTTATTAGTTAGACACGAGCACCTCACCAAACTCGTGTTTCTTACATTACTTGCCAAAGTAAATTTAAGATGGAGGGAAACAGAATTATCACCCTTTGTTTTCACTGTATTCGTTTCCTATAAACAAGATAATATATATCTCAGGTCAACTTTGAAGGTCAAGGTGAATTACGTAAGTACCTTTCCACTTCTCCCTGCTTCTGGGGACCAGTTCTAGTTGCATAATCTCGCCATCTCCGTCTGGGCTTGTCA
This sequence comes from Eremobia ochroleuca, assembly GCA_949629135.1. Taxonomy (NCBI): domain Eukaryota; kingdom Metazoa; phylum Arthropoda; class Insecta; order Lepidoptera; family Noctuidae; genus Eremobia; species Eremobia ochroleuca. The sequence goes on from OX451412.1 coordinate 6,295,962, forward strand.
TTAAGAGGGACCCATTATTATTGATAAATAAATAACAAAAAAATAATAATAATAATAAAGAAAAAGGCAGGAGCTCATTGGGCATCAAAAAATTCGTCCGCAATGGGATAAGTGCCCAAAAGGCTGACAGCATCACCACGTTGGATGACAATGCTGATTCTTTGGGCTAAAAATAGGCCAGCCCTCTGGTCACGTGAAGTATCAACCAACCGCCAAATATTTGATGAGCACTTGGACCACATGGCTCTAGTGTTTCAACCCCAAACGGCTCAAGGAGATTGGAGTATTTGTACCGTTTGAGGTTTCCGCACCTGCAGCAGCCGCTCCAGCAGAGCCCGCCGTGCTTGGAAGATGGGATGGCGCAAGGGTGTCGACACAGGTTGCATGTGTGCGTTCGCGCAGCGGAATGTTGTTGAATTTAAAGATTTTAATTATGCAGATATTTAGTGTATGACGTCGTATAATTGTGTATGGTAAAAAAAAATTTGTGCACGCAGCCATTGTGGAGAAATTCACCAAAAACTGATTCCGCTGGGCGAACGTTGTCCTGGCGGAACTTTTTTTAATCCATAGACTTTAGAAGAAAAGAGATGTGTCCAAAAATTAGTGTGTATTTGTGTGTAATTGTGTATGTATGAATAAAATTAGTGCATGCATAAACTTCGGAGAAATTCAAGTTTCCGCTGCGCGAACGTTTGGCCATTAGCTAGTTTTCATATAAAGCGCTTACATAGAGAGCTGTAGATTTTTACATACGTTGTTTTGAATTTGTTTATATTTGTTTAAAAAACAGATTTAGAAAAAATCGTAGGGCTTAAAAGATAAAAATATAAACGTAAAATACGCTTATTAGGTCTTAGTTCTTAAAGTATGCACTTTGGGGTCTAGATTTTCACGTTTATACAAACCTTGTAAGTGTTTGCAACATGTTGCCAAGTATCAATGATGTTCCGTTAGTAATTAAAGAGTTATAGGACAATTTACCATGAATAGATCACTGTTTACAAAGCAGTCAAATATCACGACGTTCTAAAGGAATTGCATGGTAAAATGTATGCTAATAATTAGTGTATTCATTCAACTATTCACATGCAAAATTTCATGTCATTAAATTCAGTAATTAAAGAAAAACAATTCTAATAATGACGAAGCATCGAAAACCTACATAACCCGACCAAGTTCGGATGGCTACAAAAAAGCGGCCGTGCAATATATTTAGATAACATCCCAAAATTTGCAGTATAATACCGGTATTGAATTGGTATAGGTGATAACACAATTGTTGTTTCGATATAATTTATAGGTCATTTATTTTTGTACACCTACTTTTTTAAATATATTTGACTATGACATAAAGTAGGTACTATTTACGTAGGTACTTTTTTTTTTTTTTTTTTTTTTTTTTCGCTGAGAAATGACATTACGCATCTCCGCTCCGTCGGGGGACGGAACGGAGTATGTGGGACTCCCTGCCAGAGCGGCAGTATACCCACTAAAACTCAGCGGTGTTCCCTCATCGCCTTGATGGGGGGGTCATGGGAATCCGGCTCAGCCTTTGCGTCCACAATCCCCCCGGCGATGGAGCGACTGCCTATCTGACCTCCACAACCCAGTTACTGAGTAGTACGGTACCCCTGGTTGTCAGACTTTCGGGCTTCTGACGACTCGTAACGACTGTCAAAGATCCATGAATGACAGCCGGGACCAACGGCTTAACGTGTTTCCCGAGGCACTGAGGAGTCTCGGTATGTAAAGATGGTCATCCATCCACAGACCAACCGCGGCAAGCGTAGCTTAACCTGAACGATCGACCCGTGCGGCTGTTATTATTTAGCCACGGGCCCCTCGACGGCAGTCATTTCAATAATAGCTTATTTTAAAGAAGCTATTTAACCCAACGGATAATTAATGTTGGTTCGGTACCTAGTATACCTACATTTGAACCCGCTCCTAGCAAATGATCTTAATTGGAAGGATAAGCAGGAAAATGAATAAGAAATCCACACTAGTATAAAACACATGATTCAAATAATGACGCTTAACTATCTTTGGGACAATCAGATTCGAACTCAGGGCAGGACTCGATCGACATCACTGTCGAGTCTTTTTTCGCGTTTTATTTGAGAAGGGTCTATCAAGATTTAAATCTTAACCCACGATGTTGCTAGTCTATTTCCTAATTTACTTTGACATAGGTCTATTAAGATATACCAGGCACGTCTGACGTCAGGATATATTAGGTTATCAATAGATTATTATTGGAACGAAGTTCCATATCGCACGTTCATCTGCTTAGCGTTCCTGGACTGTCACTTGGTCGCCAAGATCTGTCATCCGAAGCTCGGTAACGCAGTGTTTGCAGATCCCAGCGCAATGGTTGACCTCCCATCTTGCACCGCATGCCCTGTCACCTGCACATGCGGGGACATAATGGCTGCGTCAGGGAACAGTATTTGCAATGGCAAAATTATATTATTTCTAGCCCACCATTGCTCTCCCTTTGTAAAGAATATGCTCAATCAACTCAGTCTATCGCAGTCCACTGCTGGACATAAGCCTCTGCGCCACAACATCCTGTCCTCTGCCTTCCGCATCCAATCTACCCCAGCCACCTTCTTTAGGTCGTCCGTCCATCTAGCTGGGGGGCGTCCCACACTACGCTTGCCGATACGCGGTCTCCACTCCAGGACTCGTTTGCTCCACCGGCCATCGGCCACTACCACTTCAGTTTGCTTACTCTGCAAGCTATGTCGGTTACTCCGGTTCTTTGGAATGACTTACCCGTGTCGGTAAGGCGTGCTCAATCTTTGTCCACTTTTAAAATTATGATAAAAAATCACTTCCTCTCTCCTTAAACAGCACCATTATATTTTCTTTACTCCTGTTTCATGTCTATTGTTATATGTATATATTTATTTAGATTGGTATAATATACTTTATGTATGTATTTATTTTATCGTGTAAATAGTACACCACAGACTACCTACAATATTTCTTTCTCCTTCCCTTTTCAATCCATCCAAAGGTTGTCTTTAAAAGATCGCTCTTAGCGATAAGACCGCCCATTGTGTCACCCTTTGTAAAATTTCTATATTTATGTCTGTAATCTATATGGTGTACATAATAAAGAGTATTCTATTCTATTCTTTTTCGGATAATTTCATTCCTGATTTTATCCTTCAAAGAAACTCCGAGCATAGCTCGCTCCATAGCGCGCTGTAATAAAAGAGTAATATGCGGAGTAATATGCTCATATAATACCTATTATTGTTATAGTGATCGTTCAGCTAGATTCATCGATATAAACATGACCGAGAAGGTACGTGTCTCTCGTTATCATCAGCCACGTTGTAACTACTGTGGGCGTACTATGGGTAGTGTTGGTTATACTCGTAGCGCAATAGAAAAACCTTCTGCAGTTCAAATCATATTATGATTTTACAAACAAATTAATCACACTAGCGATTCACACACCTTCTCCCGCTCTAGGCGGAGCGAGAGGCCGTGTCAGACTTTTACTGACTAAAACCCACCCTTGTTCCTTCAGTTGCCTGTGCCAAGGGCCACGGTAACTCTTTCGAACTACCCGCGATCCTGGGTAGATACACTTCACAACGATACGGAACGCGCGACTGTTTCTGAGCACTTGTTGTCCTTGCGATGTCCAATTGTCCAGAGCGCCACTCCACGCCTCGTCGACTCACACGAACGTCGTACTTACAGAGGTTGGACGTTTTTGTCATTTCCGTCCTCTATAACGTAATAAAGTGCATGAATTTTCATACATTTATGAACGTGGACGTGGATTTCCGCGCTATAATATAGTAGTGTTAGAAATCTACACTAAGCTGAAGAGTTTGTTTGTTTGTTTGGTTGAACGTGCTAATCTCATGAATAACTCGTTTAGATTGAAAAATTATTTTTGTCTTAAATAGTCCACTTATCGAGAAAGGTTATAGGCTATAAAAAATTACGCTACAATTAGGTAGGAGCGGAACATGAATGAAAAATATTGCAAAAGCGGGAAAAAATATTCTTGTTGAGAGCTTCCGTTGCGTGCGCTGCGTAAATGGTTAAAGTTACGCAAAAATCATGTATGACGGAATTGTTTTTCCTTAAAAGTGCAAAAAAAAAGTCCCCGACAGCATATGTCTATCTTTTATGGTTGACTCACTATAACCTTTTTTATGGTAATCAAATTTGTTCATAAATAATGCATTATGTGCGAAGGTGTTTTCATAAACATGATATTAATCCTCATCCAAATAAATACGTTATCCATCACAAGTATTTAATTTTGAACAAATTTGCCCTTAACATCATTTGATTCCAATGAATATCTTAGGAGATATCATAGTTTTAAAATATTAGGTTGTCTCATAAATTATTGCCAGTTAAAAAAAAATATTATTAATATTTTTTTATTAATAAAAAACACATTTAATCAATTATATAGTCTCCCTCGTTATCTACAACAGTCAGCCATCTACTGGGCAAAATTTGAATACCCTTTCTCCCAAAATGAGGCAGGCTGGGACTCGAAAAAATTTTCAAGTTCAGTTTTAATACTTCCAGAATTTTCGAATTTTTTTTCCTAGTAAATGAAATTTAAGAGCTCGAAATAAATGAAAGTCTGAAGGCGCAAGATCCGGGCTATACGGTGGATGTGGAACAGTCAGCCATCCTAGTTCCTCCAGCTGTTTATGTGTTAACTTGGCGCAATGAGGTCGTGCGTTGTCATGCAAAATTTGGACTCTAAGTCGTTTTGGCCGCTTAATTTTTAACATCTCTGCTAGTTTGCGAAGCTGCTGCGTATACAGATTGGCGTTAATAGTCTGATGAGATTCGAGGAGTTCCCAGAAAATCATTCCTTGCCAATTCCAGAAAACAGACAACATAATCTTACGACCGTGTTCATTAAGTTTAGGCTAGGCTGGTGGGTTTTCCCCGCGAGGAATCCAATAGGCATGACGCGTGTTAGTTTCATAATGTATCCAGCTCTCGTCACATGTAATAATGTCCTTGAAAAAGTCTTGTCTGTGCGGACGAAGTAACAAACTTTGACAAATGGCCACACGAACGGCTCGGTCATGGTCCGTTAAGGCATGAGGTATCCAACGTGACATCACTTTGCGATATCCCATCGATTTGAGATAACGATCTATAGTCGCGTGGGATTGTCCAAGCGCCTTCTCTAAATCGCGCGTACTATAATCTGGATGTAGCTCAAGTTCGTGACGCAAAGCATCTTCATCAAAGCTGGTGGGTCGGCCTGGGCGAGGTTGATCTTTGCAGCTTATATCACCGGTGTCAAAACGCTTGTACCAGAAACGAACAGTCCGATCGCTAGTAGTACCCGGTTCAAATGTTAATCTTTGTAGCCGTTTCTGTTGAAGAGACTTTGAGTCGATGCTCATATAGCATAATAGCTCGCAGTTGACGCTGATCCATTTTCATTAAAAACTAATTATTGCGTTGCGTCCGCGCCTATTTATACCCTCACCATAAAAGATACGCATCCTTACTAGAAAGATCTAGAACTTTCTTGAATTTGCTTTAGTTTAAATACGAGAAAATTCGAGAAAAATTAAATATGGCAAGAACTTATGAGACAACCTAATAAATCCGCACGCCCGCCGGTAGCTCTGCGAGGTTCACTATACTTAATTCCACTCTTACTGATCATAGCGTGATGTTCCTAAAATAGCTTCTTACAGTAAATATTAATGTACTAAGTAATAATAATCATAAGTAATGGAATATATTTTAGTAGGTTTTTTCCTCAAATTAACGCGGGTGAAACCGCGGGGCACGGCTAGTTAAATTATAAAACTCCACATCTCATCAGAACTTCTTACCGACAAACAATTTCCCCTCTCCATGAAAACCCAAATTTCCTGGTCAATAACACCCCAATTTATCTTGATAATAGTTCGACTTACAGACACGTTGGAAGGCCATTAATACCAACTTGACCGCTAGATGTCCCTAACAGCCACTTTATGTACGGGAGGGGAGGGAAGAGGTAGAAAATTGAGTTCATGTAAGTATTTAGGGGTGGCAGGAGATGTTTTATTTGTGAAAAATAAAATTGACAAGTTTTGTAAGGAAGAAAAAAAGAAAAAAATGTTATTTGGGACATACACAGAAAATAGAAATAGTAAAAAAGGAGCATTTAAAACTAACAAAATGATATTAAAAACAACCAAAATATACCTGTGTGAAGCCAAAAAGACTCCTATCTCAGCATAATGATACGATATTTAAAAAATAAATACCGCAGCGCTGGTATTCTGATAGGGCCCGCTGTCATATAGATGTTCGTAGGTGTGTGACATTTGCAGTCATTACAATATAATATTACGACTAATATTATTATAAAAGGTCTGGACTAAAGGTAAAGGACTGGTGTATAGTAAACCAACTGTAGGATTCATTCCTAACATAAGTATTGTCAATGTAAAATGTCAATGTAATGCAGAATGTCAAATTAAACTTAAATGCATAAATGTCAGTGTGTCATAACGACCACCCGTGCCCTGCCCGCATCTAGCGGCTACCTACGACCTACAATAGGTAGGTTATTCATTAATTGTCCCACAAAAGAAATATACATAATTTGATACTCTCCAAAAGTTCTGAAAAATAAATCTTCAAAATTGATAGCTGCATTAACTTCTAAAATGGAAGTGTCAACCCTAGGTGTAGGACCAATTCCGTGTGGAAAATTTACGGTCCAGCTGCTTAACTAGTTTGATATGATTTTATACTTTAAACATATTTATTATTTTCGATGTAACTTCTGGAGGGAAATTTAACGAACACATTTTTGAATTTGGTCTGATTTGGAGTAGACAGGGGAGATGTGGTGGCCTGGTGGTTTTGGCCCCGACTTACAAGTTGTAGAGACGCCAGCACATCCTGCTACTACAATCTGTCAAATTGCTTTAATAGATTTTTAACTTTATCGCTAAAGCATAAGGTTCAATGTTGATTGGGAAAATTTTACAGTTTCGGGTAGCTTGACGTGCTGGCGTATGTACGTTGTGAGATTGAACCCAGGCAGGCACTTTACTCTGTGTAGTTAATCCTCTATAGCATAGTGTAGACTGTAGGCAACATACCGTACAAACGCCTCTAAATTTAAAATAATTGATTTCATAACGTAATCGCGCACTTGTAACTCGTAGTCTACACTCCGAACTAATGAACTATAATAGTACCAAAAATACGACTAGATGGCGCTTCTTGTTACAAATTGAGATTTGTGTTACGACAGTCGGTATTTAAGAAACGTGGCGGTTCACTGTGATTTAAAAAGTATATAAAAAATTGTTCTGCTCGTGTCTTGTGTATCATATTGATAAATTGGAGAGGTAAGTGTTGGAACTTTATTTTGTAACGTTATTTTTGAATACTTTTCACATTTTATTTTGTTTTTGTTGGTAAAAGTGATTGTTGCAATTTTTGTAATTTTGTTTCCAAATAATTAAAAATAATGAAAACCCAGAAATACGTGTATTTTTTTTTTGTGATCATCTCTAATCCAAAAAATCAAATAAATCCCAGCTTATGAGTCATCATCATCATCTGCCTAGCCTTTTCCCAACTATGTTGGGGTCGGCTTCCAGTCTAACCGGATGCAGCTGAATACCAGTATTTTACATGGAGCGACTGCGACTGCCTTTTTTTTTTTTTTTTTTTTTTTTTCGCTGAGAAATGACATTACGCATCTCCGCTCCGTCGGGGGACGGAACGGAGTATGTGGGACTCCCTGCCAGAGCGGCAGTATACCCACTAAAACTCAGCGGTGTTCCCTCATCGCCTTGATGGGGGGGTCATGGGAATCCGGCTCAGCCTTTGCGTCCACAATCCCCCCGGCGCCTGCCCGCCTAGCTGGCGGGCCCTGCATGTCCCCCCGGGTGGGGGGCTACGGGATGGGCCGGGAACACCTGGCCATTCCCGTCTGGCACTGGTGGAAGCCTGTGCAATGCAGGCGAGGGTGATACCCCCGCACCCGTCGCCTGCTGGCTTCCACCTGGGAGGAGTCGGAGATGACTGTCATACTGACGTCTTCTTCGACCCCTCCTCCGCCTTCGGAGCGGCGCCGCGAGAGGGTCTTCCTCCCGCACGCGCTCCGCCGCCTCCTTCTGGGACATGACGTGTTCGCAGAAGGAGGCGACTGCCGCCCAGGACCCCTCGTCTCCCAGCATGGCGTTGACAAGGCCGGGGAGCGAGAGGTCCGTTCCGATCGCCGCGATGAGACTGTGGCGCGGCCCAGACCACGACGGGCACACCTCGAGAGTGTGCTGCGCCGTGTCCTCCGCCGCGCCACAGCCGTGACACGTCGGCGTCTCCTCTCGTCCGATCCGGTGCAGGTACGATCCGAAACAACCGTGTCCGGACAGCACCTGCACCAGACGGAAGGAGAGGAACCCATGCGGCCGCTCGAGCCAGTCCCGCAGGACCGGCCTAATCGCGTCGAGGGTTCGGCGGCCGAAGGCTGCGGTGGCGAGGTCCCCCGTCCAATGGACGATGATGGCGTCCCTCGCCTCCCGCCGGACGGCCTCCCGCTCTTCCGGGGCGATGCGTTCTCCTCTCGCCCTCCGCCCCGCCGTCCATTCATATACTCTGGCGAGCACCCACGCCTCGAGTTCCCAAGGCGGGGTACCAGCCAGAGCACATGCCGCTGAGAAGCCGACCGTGCGGTAGGCCCTCGCCACCCGCTGGGCTATAGCCCTTTGGGGGGCCCGCAATGCGGCAGCGTTCTCCCTCCTGCGGAGGGAGTCCTCCCAAATAGGAGCCCCATAAAGGGCCATACTCCTCAAGATGCCGGCATAGAGTTGCCGGCATCGCGCGCCGGGCCTCCCCAAGTTGGGCAGTAGCCACGAGAGGGCGCCCGCAGTCTTCAGCAGGCGCGTCGACAGCCCGCTGAAATGCGGGCCGAAACTCCACCTGCTGTCGATTACAAGACCCAGATATTTCATCTGGGCCTTCACCTCGATTCGGACGCCCTCCACAAAGATATGAGCGTCTGGTGGTTGGCGCTGCCGAGGCCCGTGGAAAAACACGGCCTCGGTCTTGTGCAGCGCCACCGTCAATCCTAGGCGGCGGATCCTCCCTGCGACTAAGGATCCGCCCGCTGAGGCCAAGTTGGCCGCCTCCCTGAAACTCTCCCCCCGGGCGGTGAGGAGAGTGTCATCCGCGTAGCAGACGACACTCGTGCCTCGGAGGAGAGTTCCCCGCAAGAGCCAGTCGTAGCCGACGTTCCAGAGGAGAGGTCCTACGACTGACCCCTGTGGAACCCCGGCCTCGGCTGCGTACCGCCGGACTTGGCCAGCCCTGTTCACGAGGACGATCGCCCGATCCTCCAGGTAGCTGGCCAGTAGACGCCGCATGTATTGAGGCACCCCGTGGAATCGGAGCGCCTCTAGGATGGTGCTGTGGGGAACAGAGTTGAAGGCGTTGGCTATGTCGAATGACACCGCCAACAATCCATCCCCCGCTTCCATCGCCTCCTTCACCTGGCCCTTAAGGCGGGCCAGCGCGTCCACCGTGGAATGCTCAGCTCGAAAACCGAACTGAGCGTCCGACAAGTCCGGCCCCACATTCCGGAGATGGCCCTTTAGGCGGGTAGCGATTATCCCCTCGAACATTTTGCCGACCTCATCGAGCAGGACGATGGGTCGGTATGCCGAGGGGGAGTCTGCCGGGCGGCCCTCCTATGGAGCGACTGCCTATCTGACCTCCACAACCCAGTTACTGGGTAATACGATACCCCTAGGTAAGGCTGGTTGTCAGACTTTCGGGCTACTGACGACCCGTAACGACTGTCAAAGATCTACGAATGACAGCCGGGACCAACGGCTTAACGTGCTTTCCGAGGCACGGAGGGGTCTCGGTATGTAAAGATGGTCACCCATCCACAGACCAACCGCGGCAAGCGTAGCTTAACCTGATCGATCGACCTGTGCGGCTGTTATTATTTAGCCACGGGCCCCTCAAATCCCAGCTTATGAGTGATAGAGTGTTAATTTCAATACCACTGCTCTCAAAACGGTGAAGGAAAACATCGTAAGGAAACGGGGATGTCCTAGAAACAAAAATTCGACGTCATGTGACATCTATCAACCCGCACTGGGCCCGCGTGGTGGATTACAGGCCCTCCCTCTCACAGAAGGAGGCCTGTGTCGCAGAAGTGACACAGGCCTCTTTTTTTTTTGACATTTAATTATTATTAGTCATTACTATCCTAGTTTTGTTTTAAGTGCGTGTGTGATCATAGTTTTTAAGTTTAATATTCGTATACAATTGTAATTGTTCATGAATAAATAAATCAATCAATCAATCAATCTGTGTGAACGTTGCGGGCTGATTAAGTATTTATTGTTAAGCTTCTAGATGAACACAGGATCTTGAGTATAATCTGAGTGCAAACACAAATCTAAAACAACGAGTCTCGGAACCACTATCTGTTGGAAATACAAAAATTTTAAGCCGAGTGTGATAATATATGTAGAAGGTGTAACTGAAATAACGCACAACCTCTTAAGGGGTCATTGTACTCATCATTATGAAAAACTTTTACTATGAGACCAAACTGGAAATTGCGAAAAAAAAAATCTGCTGTTCCCTACATTTTGACGAGTTATGCGAACATAAATGTAGGGAACAGCTGATTTTTTTTCGCGATTTTAGGTTAGGTCCCATAGTAAAAGTTGTTCATAATGATGAGTACAATGATCCCTTAAGAGGTTGTGCGTTATTTAAGTGACACCTTGTATATCGCAGTCATGAGAATTATTTTTCCTCTATACTGTGAGTATTTCTATATATATAATTATATGTGTATATATTTAAGCATTATGTATTTATTTAAGTATACTTATGTTGATTTTCGCATTATATGTGTAGGTATATTTAATAATGTTAGTTTTAGTTCAGACATTCGTATTTTCCCTTCATGTTGTCACACACTATTGGCTACATTTCTTTTTTACTTCTCCTTTCGCAGGTCTGCTGGAAGAAATTTCTTCACTACATAGTTTAAAACAAAGTCGCTTCCCTGTCTGTCTGTCCCTATATATGCTTAGATCTTTAAAACTACGCAACGGATTTTGATGCGGTTTTTTTAATAGATAGAGTGATTCAAGAGAAAGGTTTATATGTATAATACATGCATAATATAGTAGAGAAACACTGATAATTTTAGAGGTTTCTAATGTAATGTCGTAAATAAACACATTTTTTTGCGCTTACATTGTAAACGCTGGCTGAACACGTCGAGATAGATCAAAATAATGTACTACAGTATTGTACACCTTAAAAAGGTCTACAAAAAAGTCCGTAATGGTATATGTCTATCTCTTAGGGATAACCCACAATAACCATTTTTTATCCTATACTTTTTGCGAGAAATAATGGCTCTAAAATTATAATCAGTGTTTCTCCATTGCACCCGTGCGAAGCCGGGGCGGGTCGCTAGTAATAAATAAATGAGTGATTTGACACTTAATTATGTACAGCTGCATACAAGACTTTATCTGCACCCATGATATGAATCCTCTATAAAAGCTTCTGAAACCACAGGGTGTTGTACAGTGTTGTAAGAACTCTATGTAAATTTACTGAGTATCTAATACAAACTTACAAACCATGTATTAAATTTTTGCAATACTAATATCGAACAAAAATGTCGGGATACGACGTGAATTCGAATAACCTATATTTTTTTTATTAAGGCGCTGTGGTAGTGAAACGCGCGTGCATGACAATGTTTTTTTTTTTGAAATTCTTAAAGATACCACGAATTGAGTAGTTAGAATGTGGCTGTTTGACGAGTAAGGAAGGGATCAAAAAAGCAAAGGAGTTGCATAGTGAAATTTTGTACAACATTATAACACTCGTTTGGGTGATACGAGTATTATGATTACTATTACACTGGTTGTTTTAATGTTAGCAAAAAGCTGTTTCAGAAAATTTTATAGAGGATTTATAGCATAGGTGTAGATAAAATAAAATAAATGCAGCTGTTACTACGACGTTCCTTCCGTAGCGTATGGAGCGTAGCGTATGGAGCGTAGCGTATGGAGCGTAGCGTATGTAGCGTAGCGTATGGAGCGTAGCGTATGGAGCGTAGCGTATGTAGCGTAGTGTATGTAGCGTAGCATAATATGTAGGGTAGCGGCAATATCTTATTCTTAATAATAATAATAATATCATTTATTTGCTAAAACATGGTATAAAAAGATGGTGATGTTAACAATGTGAGCAAACATGTTTTGCTTAATAGATATAAGCGTGCAAATTTTACATGCATAACAATACAGCCAGTCATCATGCGATTTTGTGTTCCAGGAACTCCCTAACACTGTGAAAACTATTAGCCGATAGCCATTTATACAATTTAATTTTGAACAATCTAGTATTTAGTATTTTTAATTCATTTGGTATTCTATTGTATATCTGGACACACATAAACAAGCAGCTTTTATTATATTTCGCAAGCCTTGGGAGGACATCTAACACGCGCCTGTTCTTTACTAGATTTGGCACGCTACTTTACCCGTGTGAAGGCCCCCAAATTATCCCACGGGAACATGCTACCGGGATAAAAAGTATCCAATGTAACATTGTGTGTCTCGTAATCCAGTACACGGGTCCAGTGCGGATTGGTAGATGTCACCATGTCCTCGAATTTTTGGTTATATAATAGAAAACTCCTTATTATGTACGCTGTAAGAATTACGGATATAAATGTAGAAAAAAAAATACCATAAACATAGAGGATGGACTGTGCAATCCCTATCCTAGCAGTAACTAAAATATGGTCAGAAAACGTGTGAGAGAGACGGCTATCGGATACTCCCCTGTATTATCTCTTTCTAAAATTCTGGTTGGTCCACGTCACAACTCTGCAGGTGCGGAGCATAACTACAAACCTACAGAGAGAGACAGAGCATGGGAGTATCATCGCACTGTCCCTTTCTAACAAAGTGGACAATTTTCTGAGTGGATCGCGCATTCCATCCTCTATTGTCTATGAAAAAAACAAAGAAATAAGCTTGATGAATGGCTTATCGTTCTTTACTTGGTAAGGAGGGGCCTCATCCAGAAACCGAACGTGTAAAGCGTAGATTAACCCTTAACCACTGACGTGTATTTACTAGCATTAACGCTGACGTACGTCTCATGGACGTTCGCTTTTTTTAAACAGGTTTTATTCAGTAATTAGGTATGATACTATGGTTATTTTATTATATATTATAACTTTGGCATGCGTGGGAAATATTTAATAAAAAAGACAGCATAGCAACTTTATTTAAGCATTTATTTTACGAAATAGAAAAAAAAAAAAAAACTGTAATGTAAACGTCACTGGATCTTAGGAAGGTACAGGAAAGGACAAGTACGTGCGTGTACGCTGTGAAAAGACTTTGTAATTTTTTTTGCGCGTCTACGTCTCAGACGTACGTCAGTGGTTGAGGGTTAACCTTGATCAACCCGTGCGTTTCTTATCATTTACCCATGACATCCGTATTTTGATCTCCACTGGGTTTATTTAGTTATCTTGGTATAGCCAGTAAAGAACAAAATACAGAGGAGCTAGTGGATAAAGACGTATTTAGTTTTCTTGATATCCTACTATAATACAGCATGTTTTTTTTTACCATCTTCGAATTTTTACAGGGTATTCTACCCATGAATATGAACAACTTTCACTATGGGACCAACTCAGAGATCACGAAAAAAACAGCTGTTTCATACATTTTGGTCAAGTAGGTATTGAACTTTTGTAATAAACAGCTGATTTTGTTTTTGTGATTTCAGAGTTGGTCCCATAGTGAAAGTTGTTCGTAATTATGAGTAGAACCTCCTGTAAAAAATTGGGGCCTGTAAAAAAAATCATCCAGTATTATGAATGTAAAAGTTTGTATGTTTGTTACTCATTCACGCCAAAACGGTTGAACGGATTTTAATGGAAATTTGTCAAACAGATATTTTATAACCTGTATTAAGACATATGACCTCTTTATCCCAGTAGTACGATCGTGTGGGATAATTTCCGACACTCACCCGGGTGAAACCACTAGCGAAAGTTACTTTATGATATTTGTCATGGTGCCCACACGATAAAACATGGCAGTCTATTTTCAGACCACATCCACTTTCTTTAATTACTTCTGTAGGTACATCAAAGGGACGAGGGTATTATTAGTGTGAGTGTGTGCGTGTGTGTCAAAAGCGTTTTACCCCTAAAAGGTACTTATTACGTTGGACGTTGATTACCACGACTTCAAATAAAGACAATAAAATATAAAATTTGTACAGACGCCAGCACATCTAGCTCCTAAAATCTCTCAAATTTCTTTGATAGATTTTCAACTTTATCACTAAAACGTAAGGCTGAAAGTTGATTGGGAAAATTTGACAGTTTCGGGTAGCTTGACGTGCTGCGTCTGTACATCACTTTATTTACTTATGGAAGGGACTGAAAAAAACAATATTTGTAACAATATCCTCATTTACATCTGGTTATACACGCACGCCGGTTGCGAGTACTACTCACCTGAACTTTCTAAAGAACATCACCAATAAGGTCACATCATGTCCTCCTGGGGCGTCCCCTCCTGGCATTTATTTGAAAAAAAAAAAAAAAACAAAACTGCGTGAGCGTTTTTCTTACGCTCGCTCTAGCGCCACACCGTGTAGATCACACCGAAGATCCCTCCTTAAATCCCACCCTCATAAAACAAGCTACTATTCTTATTCCTTCTCTGTCCATGCTGTAAGATTGTGGAACTCACTTCCGCCTAGCATTCGTGATTTAAAAACTATGTCGGTATTTAAATGACGATTAAAAGAGCATTATCTTTCCTCTATACTGTGAGTATTTCTATATATATATATATATAGTTATATATATAAATAAATATATGTGTATTATAATATTTTAGCATTATGTATTTATTTAAGTATACTTATGTTAATTTAGCATTATATGTGTAGGTATATTTTATATGTTACTTTTAGAATTCACACATTCATATTTTCTCTTCATGTTCTGGCACACTATTGTCTACATTTCTTTTTTACTTCTCCTTTCGCAGGTCTGCTGGAAGAAATTTCTTAAGAAATAAGCAGTACCTTTGTACTCAAATTATTACTATGTCATATCCATATGTTTTTTACTGTGTGTACATAAATAATAAAATAAAAAATAAATAAATAAAACAATGACACAGACCTAGCACACACAAGAAAACACCTAAGCTAAGCTCCTAGCGCACTTATATTATTATATTATTATTATTATATTATATACAGGTATTATATTATTATATTTTTCCCCACTAACACCCTGTACGTATAAAGCTTGTAAAGTACTTACAGTTCGACAGTTATTTATAATGAGCACTGTACTAAAACAACACGCGGCGCTTCCATACAGCACTGAATTTACAAAAAGGAGACGGAAAGATATAGTTTTCCCTCAAAAAAGCACAAAGTCTGCTTTCACAGTCAAGTTTTATACAAGTATGTATCTGGGACCGCTACTCTATAATAGACTAAATGATAAAGGAAACATCTACTCCTTAAATCAGAGTAACTGCAAGAAAATTCTTATGCAGACTCTTCAAACTATGTCCTATTAAGACACAGAGGGGTTATTACTTGTGCTAAAGTAAATATTGTTCGTAATATATAATTTTATAAACCTTTTACATGTGTACCAATAAGATAGAAATGATAATTATGTGATTATTAATCAATTCGCTGCTTGAATTCAAAAGGGCCAGAAGTCGAAAAAATTACAAAATCCTTTTTAAAGCAAAAATAGTATCAATTCTGCCTATTGATACGATTTTTGCTATAAGAAAGAATTTGTAATTTTTTCGACTTGTGGCCTTTTTGAATTCAAGCAGCGAATTATTGTTACCTCCTATCGCCTGAAACACAGGATTACCTAGCTCAGGCGCAAATCATGGGTGAACTTGACAGAGATTTTAGAAAAATTGTAGGTATTTAACGTTAGTTGTTATATTTTTGAATAGCCGTTGGTCCCAGCTGTCATTTGTGGATCTTTGACAGTCGTTACGGGTCGTCAGTAGCCCGAAAGTCTGACAACCAGTCTTACCTAGGGGTACCCAGTAACTGGGTTGTGGAGGTCAGATAGGCAGTCGCTCCATGTAAAATATGGTATTCAGCTGCATCCGGTTAGACTGGAATCTGACCCCAACATAGTTGGGAAAAGGCTAGGCAGATGATGTTATATTTTTGAATACATATTGTTATTATTATTTACTTCCAAACACACAAAACAGTCACACATAATAATTCTTCAGCGATTTACTTTTACTAACAAAATAAAACTCTTCAGAACTGTCGTTACACTTTTATTCCTTGGCCAAAGATATTGGGCCAAAGTTTGGCCATAACTCACAAGCTTTCCCCCTTACTTCCCCACGTTTTAGGGTAATCGCAGACAGAGTAGTTTTTTGCTGTCAAGTTTTGAGTGAAAATATGCACGTGTAGGTAGGAGGATGTAGGTCGTGGGTCCGAACCTAGGCTCTTTGCTGTTATGTATAGAGTGAAAATATGTGCAAGCAGAGAGAAGCGTATAGAATAGATTAGAATACTCTTTACTATGTACACCATATAAATTACAGACATAAAGATAGTAGTTTTACAGCGGGTGACACAATGGGCGGTCTTATCGCTAAGAGCGATCTTTTAAAGACAACCTTTGGATGGATTGGAAAGGGAAGGAGAGACAAATACTGTAGGTAGACTGTGGTGTACCATTTACACGATACATATAGACATAGGTATGAACCCGAGCTGACATGAACATTACTTTGTGCAATTTATTTCATTACCACAGCTCTCAAAACGTTGAAGGAAAACATAAGGAAACAGCAGTGCGATTCTGTAACCATCTCACCGTGAAAACTTAGATGAAGTGAGCGTGGAGTGAGCTGTCAGTGTCATACCACCTGATACTAGGGTATGACCAAGAATATTTTTATGCTAATTCTATTGATCATTTTATATAAGTAATTTCAAAGCTGACAGCTGACGCTCACTTCACCTAAGTTTTCACGGTGAGATGAACTTACTTCACCCGATTCTTACTTCACCCGATTCACGACATTTCGTGTTTACGCCACACAAACTACGTGGGATTAAACGTGCGTTTTGACAACTAAATACTAGCTTTGAAATTATATAAAATGATCAATAGAATTAGCATAAAATTTTTATTAAAATCTCGATTATGGTTGTAAATTTTTGCTTGGTCAATACCTAGCGTCAGTGGCATGACACTGACAGCTCACTCCACGCGAGTTTTCACGGTGAGATTTTTACAAAATCGACCGGCAGGTATGCCCTTGAACCAAAAATTCTAAGACATGTGATATTCGGCAACCCGCACCGGGCCCGCGTGGTGGATGCCCACTCCCTCTCACAGAGAGGAGGCCTGTGTCCCAGAAGGGGGAACATTATAGGCAGATTATGACAAGCTTGTGCTATGCGCGAATGCTCAAACGAGCCATGGGAATAATCTCTTGCACGCTATTTTGAAATCTATTTAAAATCATCATCATCTGCCTAGCCTTCTCCCAACTTTGTTGGGGTCGGCTTCCAGTCTCACCGGATGCAGCTGAATACCAGTATTTTACATGGAGCGACTGCCTATCTGACCTCCGCAACCAAGTTACTGGGTAATGCGATACCTCTAGGTAAGACTGGTTGTCAGATTTTCGGGCTTCTGACACCCGTAACGACTGTCAACGATCTACGAATGACAGCTGGGACCAACGGCTTAACGTGCTTTCCGAGACACGGAGGGGTCTCGGTATGTAAAGATGGTCACCCATCCACAGACCAACCGCGGCATAACCTGATCGGTCGACCTGTGCGGCTGTTATTATTTAGCCACGGGCCCCTCACTCTACACGAACTCTATTTAAAATGTTATCAATAAATTTTTGAATGAAAACTGTTTAACTCAGTTTGCGTAAACCCTTACTTTTATGTCCACTATTCAAATATAAGTATTGTATGTTAAGTGCCGATTGTTGATAGATTGTTTTCTTGTAAGTTGGTTTTATCTATATCGGTGGGAAGATTTGTATAAAAAGATTAAGTACAGCGAAGTATAGTTTTCAACTAATCAACGTTTTATGAAATTATCCGGAAAAGAACCGGAGTAACCCACATAGTTTGCAGAGTAAGCAAACTGAAGTGGCAGTGGGCTGGCCATATCTGTCGAAGGGCCGATGGCCGGTGGAGCAGACGAGTCCTGGAGTGGAGACCGCGTATCGGCAAGCGTAGTGTGGGACGCCCCCCAGCTAGATGGACGGACGACCTAAAGAAGGCGGCTGGGGGAGACTGGATGCGAAAGGCGGAGGGCAGGGTGTTGTGGCGCAGTCTGGGAGAGGCCTATGTCCAGCAGTGGACTGCGATAGGCTGAGTTGATTGATTGAACGTTTTATTTATTCCTAACGAGAATTTGCTAATAAGCCCACGCCGTCTGTATGTTTAAATTATATCGGTCTGCTTGTCTGTATGTCAGTACCGTGTCACTATGTTGGTCATCATCATCTGCCTAGCCTTTTCCCAACTATGTTGGGGTCAGCATCCAGTCTAACCGGATGCAGCTGGATACCAGTATTTTACATGGAGCCACTGCCTATCTGACCTCCACAACCCAGTTACTGGGTAATACGATACCCCTAGGTAAGACTGGTTGTCAGCATAAGTGTTATCCCTCATATTATGTAGGTATATGGTCTAATCTGAACTATTTCTCTTCATTGAATCTTAAATCACTTCGAAGCTACTTATTTAAGTCTTCAAGGGCACAAACATTCAATAGGACTTGCTTATCATACCAAATTGTGGTAGTTAGGTACATTTGAAATTATTTACCGGATCGCCCAATATCAAATTGAGGTCATATGGTTTTCGGATAACGGGCGTCATAAGGTCTGTAAAGTATTATTAAAATCTTGATTATGATTATAAATGTATGCTTGGTCAATCCCTAGTATCAGGTGTGATGACACTGACAGCTTACTGCACGCTCACTTCACCTAAGTTTTCACGGTGAGATGGTTACAGAATCGCATTGCTGCACAATTTACCTGTGCGTGTTTAAAACAAATGAATTATTACAAAGTTGGCGTGTAATGTCACAACAATATACATAATGTTTGCTTGCATGATCGCAAACCGCTGTGCAAGCATGAATACGTAACTCAACAATATTGTGGCATGGACTTAGGAGATACTTATTTTCCTCGTTGTACCGCCGCCGCAGCGACTTACGAGTTGTAGGTCGTAAGCTCGAACCCAGGCTGGCGTTTTATTTTATGTAAATTATTTTATCATCTCTGATCTCAAAACGAGGGGCCCGTGGCTAAATAATAACAGCCGCACAGGTCGATCGATCAGGTTAAGCTACGCTTGCCGCTGTTGTCTGTGGATGGGTGACCATCTTTACATACCGGGACTCCTCCGTGCCTCGGAAAGCAGGTTAAGCCGTTGGTCCCGGCTGTCATTCGTGAATCTTTGAAAGTCGTTACGGGTAGTCAGGAGCCCGAAAGTCTTACAACCAGTCTTACCAAGGGTATCGTATTACCCAGCAACTGGGTTGTGGAGGTCAGATAGGCAGTCGCTCCATGTAAAATACTGGTATTCAGCTGCATCCGGTTAGACTGGAAGCCGACCCCAACATAGTTGGGAAAAGGCTAGGCAGATGATGATGATATTGATCTCAAGACAGTGAAAGAAAACATCGTGAGGAAACCGGCATGTTCTAGAAGCAAACATTCGAAGACATGTGACATCTACTAAAAAAAAAAAAAAAAGTATTTTCTATCTTCCTTTTTTCTTTAACCCGCACTGGGCTCGCATGGTGGATTACGGCCCACTCCCTCTCACCGGGAGGACGCCTGAGTCGAAGCCGTGGGAACATTATTGGCTTATTACACAGGGTGTCCCTGGAAGTATGTATCAAATTGAATAGGGGCGTGGGCAAGGTCATTTCCAAACTTTTTAACCCTGAGAATGTCGGTGAATTTTTTTAACCTCTAGAGCCCCAGCGGCACAAAAACGTGCCAGTAAACACCGACCGATTTAAAACTGTATTTGTAGTAAAGATAAGTCTTAAAATCGTCCGCTATATACAACGTGTAACGTTAAATGCGCAAAACCTGAAAATAGTTTGATCAGAATAACGAGCAGAATTAATTGAACCATTTTTTAATATAGGTCACATTTTTCAAAAAATCTTCTTTAAAAACGTTGCCGTGTCTATTTATTAATAGGTCAAGCAAGCCAATGTCAGCGCGGCGCAGCGGCGCGGTGACGACTCCTCTCTCGGTAAAGCGTCATCGCAGACGCAAGAAACGATCAGAATGGCCAGTAAAACTAAAACAGCACATAAAACCTTTACAATTTTTTGAATGACTTATTTTCTCTCTGAAATAGGTCAATTGAATTAAAAATCAGTTGGGGTGTCCGAGGTTTTGCGCATTTAACGTTACACGTTGTATATTTAAAAGAGCCCGCTCGCGGTGCTTGACCGGGGTTCAAAACTTACTACCATTATTTTTTTTTTCAATCACTGCATTATGCTCAAAGAAAAAAAAAAAAAAAAAACTATCAGGGATATCGATTCAATTTGTTTTCAGGACGTTGTAGAGGAGTGTTGATTGAGGCGTTCAGAAATACTACATGTTGTATAATAGCAATACATACATAATTGTTTTTCTATTGCAATTTAATCCATGTTTTTATTTTTTTTTGAATTATACTGTATGTTAGTTCAATTTCGCTACTCGACATTTTAAATTTAATTTTGATTTACTAAATTACTAAATTATTAATTTTGTTATCATACATTTCCATTTAATTTTTTTAGTAACAATTATACAAGTGCTGTGCACACCTATAAGTGACGAATTCACCACAACGTTGTTTAAATAGAATATATCTAATGTAATGAGTTAGTGAATAAGTCGTTGGTGTGTCAATAAATAAAATAAATAAATAATATGTGTAGTAGTTATGGCCGCTTGTAAACACCAGGAAGTGGATTACCGATGATTGACCGACCTTAGTGAGCATACACTCGAGCGGCACGCTTCAACGGCACAGCTGACTGCAGTCGTCGACACTCAGCGACGGCCGCTGTTGACACGTCTACGACGGTTGCAGTAGCCTCTGTCGTTGACGCGGGCCGCTCGTGTGTATGCATACTTAGAGACAAAATGTCTTCTGTCAAACTAGGGAAATGAATAATAATAATAATATTCCACAACTTTCACACAACGCCATCTAGTCCCAAACTAAGCAGAGCTTGTGCTATGAGTACTGACAACTGATAAACATACATATATATATTTCTAAATACATACATATTATAGATAAATTACACCCAGACAAAGAACAAATGATCGTGCTCATCACACAAACATTTGCCCTAGGTGGGAATCGAACCCACGACCTTGCGCATAGCAGTCAGGGCCACTGACCACTAGACCAACAGGCCTGTCGAATCGAAGCAAACTGACTATCAACTTTTTTTTTTCAGACGAATAGTGTCAGTTTGATTAAAATATATGTCCCTGACAAGACCTTTCAGATTATTTATTTATTTAACCGTTTATGTACAGACGCCAGCACATCGAGACAGAAACTGTAAAAATTTTCCAATCAACTTTGACCTTACGCTTTAGCGATAAAGTTGAAAATCTATTAAAGAAATTTGACAGATTGTAGTAGCTTGATGTGCTGGCGTCTGTACACATGTATAGACAAAAAGAAAATAACATAAAGTACGTCCAAAACTATAATAGATTTAAGTCTTGAATTTTATGACAAGCACTAGCATCCGCCCGCAACTTCGTTTGCGTAGAATTCGGAATTCCCGCCGTTTAAATCCTATTACCCGTTTTCCCGTAGGAATGAAGCATTTTCCCGCGGTAAAAGTAACCTATGTTCATCAGGAAAAATGTCGGCTTCTAATGGTAAAACAATTTTTCAAATCGGTCCATTAGTTCCGGAGCCTATTCAATACAGACAAACAATCAAATCTTTCCTCTTTATAATATTAGTGTAGATTATTTCGACAAGCCTACGTTATTTGCTACGCCGTAGCTCTCACTATGCTACGCTGGCTACGCGAGCTATTTCGTAGCAAAAGTTTAATTAATTTTCATTTTAATCTTCTTTATGGATTTTATCAAAAGTATGACAGTAGCGTCTTCCTGTATGACATGCTCGTTCACAAAATCTGTCTTATTTTTCTAAAAACATCACTTTGAAATTCAAACTTTGTCTCGTTGCGAACCCGCGATGATTTACTTTAACCCTTAATCGGGCACCGCGAATTGGTTTGAAAGAGCGGTTGGAAAAGTGTTGTGTACTACTGATTATAATATTTTCAGAAATTGAATAATTTTTTATTCTCTTGTTTTTTACTATTTCAATTTATGTGGGAGCCATTGCCCAATTAGAGCAACACTAATTTACTTAAACTAAAATTCCCAAAATACAACAAAACTCTCTTATTTTTCATAAATAGGCTGGTATAATCCAGGTAATATAAATAACAGTATGTTTACAAATTTTATTGCTCATTAATTTTATGAAATTGCTCACAACATGGGACAAAGCATAAACGAAATATTCCATGATCGATAATCTCTGACATGATGTGGGATTATTACAGTCACGGCGTGGTTAAAAAATGAAAATGTATTTGGGAGCTATACTCCCACGCTTTTGTTAAGGGTTAAAACCAAATGAGTTCGCTTTCGAATTGTGTGCGCTCATTTGAGTGAGGTTCCAAGTGAACTTTACAGAATAGCACTACTCTGCTTAATAGGCTGTTATGTATGTAAACCTCAAAATCCCCGTCAAAAAATACATTGAATCAAGTAAATTCTATTTGACGAGTATTCGAGTATCATACATAAATATAGGTATAATTTAAGTTCTACAACAGATAATAAAATGTCGATTTACTTCGTAAGGTACTTCTGATCATCGCGTGCAGGAAATAATGTAGGGCGAACGCACCTGTTGTTGTCCGTTCAGGAAATTATTATCGGATTTTGATGTTTGATGCGAGTTTTTATTTGTTTTGATACATATTGTGGTAGGATGAACCATATTTGGAGTAATCATGTTACTCAGTACCCTGGAGATAACTACCAAGTAGTTTCTTTTTGTAATATTTGCTAGATTTTATCGACAAATGATAACAATATTGACTGGTTTGAAACAAAGCGTCAGTTTTGTTTTTACAATCATATTATAATACATTTATGATTGTAATGGGCTTACAGTTATGACTGCCTCGTTGGTTTACTGGTTGTAAGTGCTACTGCTGAACATGAGGGTATGGCTTCGATTCCTAGGTCGGGCAAAGTGTTATTGGGTTTTTCCATTCCAGACATTTTTCGTCGTTCGACTTCACTCGCGTGAAAGTCGTCGTCTATGTATCTACAAAAATGACAACAATTTTTTTTATAAAATAGTTTATTTTTCATCAAGCGTTCTTTTTTCTCAGGTTCTAAGAATTGTCGGGTGATATTTAAGGGCTATGAAATGCCAAAAAGATTTTATCAAATCCAACTGGTAGTTACAACAAATAAACAATCGAACAGACTCTTCAGCTGTATTATTAGTTCATACAACTTTATTTTTAGTATAATGCAAACCTGAATATAGTTTGTTCAGAATAAGTAACTGAATCGATTTCAATAGTTTTTACACCATGTTATATTTTGTCCCAAAAATATTTAAAAAGGCAATAAGTTGGACACCGAGCGACACTAAGTACCTACATATTCGAAATCATATGCGCAAAACACAGGTCACAGCCGGTCAGCCAGCGGCGCGTGTTAAGTGGTAACCATCTTTTTGTACGAATAAGCAGGTAACATAACAAGCTTATAACTTCGTGATTTTTCATGATACAGTTTTGAAATGTTATAGGTACATATATTCTTTACATAAAAATACTAGACATGTTTTTCGGGTTTTCCATATACTTACTAAAAATAATGTTGTATAAGTATATTATGAGTAATGAAGGATATTAATAAGTAAGATATTAATTATAAGTATAGATGACAGAGGCAGAAAATCTAACCTTAATAATTATCGTTCCTACTTTTCTTAATTATATATTTTGCCTTACCGAGGAACCAATTCTAAACCCATCTCAATTTCAGCTGACTACACAAAAGCCAGGTCGCGACAAATAATTAATGTTTTACAAAATTAAGCTCTTCTGTAATTTATGGCCCTCATTATAAATTAAACAGTTTATAATTTATAACAACTTTACACTTTAACTTAGTTCCAACGGACAATTTAAGTTACCTTCCTGTGTTTAATTATGTATCTTAATTATTTTAGCCTTCACTTAAAAGATACCTTTTTTGGTGAATCGACGGAAAATAACTGTAGCCCAGCCTATAATTACGCCCTCTACCCTACTTCGTTCGTCGCACGGAAATAGGAAAATCGAAATGGAGGCTTAAAGTTTTATGCATATTTACTGGTTTACTTGGCATTTACTTTAACAAAGGTTGATATTCAGTTTGTTTCCCATAAAAATAGCCCGAAACCGGTAACTGAAAAGTTGTGTCGAAATCGGTTGTCATAATGTGATACATTATCAACCACTCGTGCGTTAAGTTCGCCGTCAAAAACTGCGCATTCGTTACCAAGCTGATTCAGTCTGGTGTGCTTAGAGTCGAATTTAATGTCAATTTCTGAGCTATCGTAGTTTTAGTGAACGCGGAGAAATCGCGCGATTTCGGACGGGAGCACCGTATCAGATGCGCGTATCGGCGCGGAAAGAGACGTATGTAAAGTTTTGAGTATGAATGTGGATAGCTATTAGAGTAAGGAAAGACCAAAGACACGATGCCGATGGATGGACCGTGTGAATGATGAAAAAAAAACGGGGTTGAATTCCAAGATGACGACATAGAAAAGTCATCGTCCGCCTAGCCTTTTCCCAACTATATTGAGGAAGGCTTCCACTCCCGAGGATTTTGGTCTTTTGATTGTATGAACGTAAAACGAGTATGTAAGAACCGTAGCAGGTGGTGTCTGTAGTATCTGTTAACCCCCATGAGAATAAGGCCTGACCTTACGTATGCAAACATTGCCTAACTTCGCCCCCACACAGCCCACATTTAGAACTCGATAATAATCGATTACAAATGGTTGTAATAACGTCAATCCGATTCAACAGCAATTAAAGTACGATTAGTTCAGAAACTTCCGGTATGGAATCGAACGAAGAATTCATTTTATGTGAATGAAATTATTCTAGAGGACATATTTATATGGTAACACTTCTCTAAATTAAGGACAAATAACGGGTTTTATCTTTCCGTAAGAGTGGACGTCATCGTGATCTTTTTCCAAGAATTTTGGGGTCAGCTTCAAGTGTTACCGGATGCTGTTGAATTCCAGTGTTTTACATGAAGCAACCGCCTATCTGACATCCTTAACCAGTTACTGGGTAACACGGTACACCTTGGTAAGACTGATTGTCAGACTTTGGGGCTTGCTAAGCCGACTGTCAAAAGTCTACGAATGATAAACTGAACTAATGTCGTAGCGTGCTTTCAGAGGCACAGAAGGGTCTCATCCATATATTGACCTCAGCTAGCGTCGTTCCACTTATCATAAAGTTAAGTTATAAAACACAAGTGATACCAGAATAAAGTCTAAACACAACATTACCTACAAAAAAATTATGACTTAATACTTCAGTTAAATCTTTGTATTAATTAACTACATTGCATTGTGTCTCATTGTGTGCTCAATCTGTGTGGTTCTTTACTCAAAAGACCATTTTTAGACACCAATCTACGAGGTCTTCACATGATATGACCAAGATTATGTCTGGACTTTAAAAGAGACTGTGACCTCTGAGTTTGTTTCGGCCTTTCTTCTCAAAGAAGTCAGATAGGAAACGCCGACCTAATCTAGTTAAAAAAAAAGTATGATTAACATGTAAAAGTGTTTGTACAAACCTACTTACAGAAAATAAATCATTTATCATTGTGTTGTTACGTTTTAGTCCATAATCGGGAAGCGAGAAGTATGAATTTATATGAAACTGCGAATACAAGAGAGTTATGTAGAAGTAGGTATTATGTTTAGGTTCCTATAGTTTTCTAGAGTGTGGATATTTATTTTACCTTTAAAAACAGTAATATAATGAAAAAAAAAAAATTAAAGTTTGTATAGTTTTGCTATGTAATGTTATTTATTTTTATTTAAAATTTCTATTAGAAGGTAAAAGGTAAAAATATACAGAATATTCTAAAGGTATAAATATACATATTCACACAGGCATCCTATTTTCCGGATACTGCAAACAGGATGCTTGTGTGAATATGTATATTTAAACACATAGGTACACCACTAAACGGGATGCTGCAAAAAACTGTACCTGCAAAAAGCGGGATTTTGTCATGGGAAAGGGCCCTAAGGTAGAAACCAAAATCCACCTCAAATTTACATAGACACTCTTTTTGTTTCGATAATATAAATATTTTGATAACACAAATTCTCAGTAAAACTCAAGAACACAATCTTTGTAACGGGCAAATTCTCTGTACTCAATTCATTCCCATGAGGAATTACGGTATTGCTAGAAATTACAATTTATAATAAATATTTCAAATAACGGAAATATCAGACCTGGATTATGAATTACTGGAATTACAATTATAATATATAATTCAAAAGAGGGGAATTCATTGGAGTGGCTTGTGGCTAAGTAATAACGTCGATCGATCAGGTTAAGCTACGCTTGCCGCGGTTGGTCCGTGGATGGGTGACCATCTTCATATACCAAGACCCCCTCCTTGCCTCGGAAAGCACTATATATATATTAAGGTGCTGGTCCCGGCTGTCATTTGTGGATCTTTGACAGGCGTTGCGGATCGTCAGTGGCCCGAAAGTCTGACAACCAGTCTTACCAAGGGGTATTGTGTTATCCAGTAACTGGATTGTGGAGGTCAGATAGGCAGTCGCTGCATGTAAAATACTGGTATTCAGTTGCATCTGGCGAGACTGGAAGCCGACCCCAACATAGTTGGGAAAAGGCTAGGCAGATGATATACAACGTGTAACGTTAAATGCGCAAAACCTGAAAATAGTTGGATCAGAATAACGAGCAGAATTAATTGAACGACTTTTTAATATAGGTCATATTTTTCGAAAAATCTGCATTAAAAACGTTGCCGTGTCTATTTATTGGTAGGTCAAGCAACCCAATGTCAGCGCGGCGCAGCGGCCCGGTGACGACTCCTCTCTCGATAAAGCGTCGTCGCAGACGCAAGAAACGATCAGAATGGCCAGTAAAACTAAAACATAATGTTTTTAATGACTTATTTTCTCTCTGAAATAGGTCAATTGAATTAAAAATCAGTTGGGGTGTCTGAGGTTTTGCGCATTTAACGTTACACGTTGTATAATTCAAAAGATATGTCAACTTGGGTTTAATAGATTTCCAAGATGACACAGCCCAACAACAGTATAGGATAATCAGCCTAAAAGATCCCACTGCTGGCCCAAGACCTCGTCTGGATGAGAGGAAGTGGGCCGTAATCCACCACGCGGGCCCAGTGCGGGTTGGTTGATGTCACATGTCTTCGAATTTTTGGTTCTAGGACATGCCGGTTTCCTCACGATGTTTTCCTTCACCGTTTTGAGAACAGTGGTGATAAAATAATTTACACAAAGTGATGGTCCTGTCTGGGTTCGAACCTACAACTCTTAAGTTGCGACTGTTAGTACTTGGCCACTACTGCTCCTAACACCAACATAACAAAACTTTTTAATAAAAAAAACAAACAACCGACTTCCAAAAAAGCACTACAAAGTGAAAAATAACTTTAATTTTCGAAGTCAGTGTCGTTGGTTCCGCATTTTCATTTTTTGACACCGAATTCCGAAATTAAAGTTATTATTCACTTTGTAGTGTTTTTTAGGAAGTCGGTTGTTTTTTTTTTATAAACAAGTTTTTATTTTTCATTTTTTAGTTATAAAACAAATTCCTGTAACACTATTTGCTATGTAAATATCAGTGACAAGAAGCTGCGTCTGCGTTTATAGGGTAAAGACGTGATGTTTTGTTGTGCGATTGCGTAAACAATGCGTACATATGCGATAGCAGCAGTCGCGGTTGTTTTACTAGTATTTATTGAAGAGTTCCGTTGTCTGTCTCCGAAACTCATCCCCAGATCTTTACGAAAATGTTAATGGGACCATTTCGGAATGAACCTCTATCGAACAAAAAAAGAATTTTGCAAATCCGTCCATATATGACGGAGTTACGCCCGAAAAAAAAATAGAAACATCCGATTTGATAACCTCCTTATTTTTAAAGGCGGTTAAAAACAAAAACATACACTTCCCTTTTCTTTGAAATCGGTAAAAATCTATCCTTTCCTACCTCTTACATAAATGTATGCATAATGACTGTGATTCTGTGTTTGTATTTATATGTAACATCTTGAACTGACGATGTATGTGGAGTTATTCGTACGGCACTAATGTACCCAGCGTTTATCAAATTCTTTCTTTATTCGAGATAAAATTGTCGCTGAGAAAATGTTGTGAGAATTTACAGGTAACATACGGTTTTGTTTATGATATGTAAGTCTTATGCGGACCACACACGTTACGATATAACAACGTACAAAAAAGGTTTTATGTTGCTGTTGGGGTTGCTTCGTTTTTGGAGTCCATTAGGTATGATTACTAAGGCCAGCACGGACTGCTTTAGGGCGATTGTACGGAAAAGAGTGGCTTCCCGATGCGCTGCGTGCGGGGCAGTACCAACAGCCTTCTGAATACCATATTGGGAAAGATTGCCGGTTTGTAAGGCACTGGAAGACAGTGCACGGTTCTGGAGGTGCTTTTTATAATGTCAAATAGAGGAATTGTAAATAACAATTAATAATTTTATCAACACAATGTTGAATAAATAATAATGATAATAATATAATATAATAATATTATAAAGAGGAAAGATTTGATTTTTTGTTTGTATTGAATAGGCTCCGAAACTACTGGACCGATTTGAAAAATTGTTTTACCATTAGAAGCCAAAATTATCCCTGATGAACATAGACTATTTTTACCGCGGGAAAATGCTTCATTCTTTCTTCAATTTCAAGTCGTTCGTAGTGCGTGTTCCGACACATCATCTCGGGAAGTTCCTCAAGGAAGAGTTCTGGCCGAAGGGTGTTGCGTATCGCCGGTTTCGTGGCCGGCTACATGACACCAGTCAGCGAAACACGACGCCGACAGTAGTATAAGTTGTGTTATGTTGTATTTATTTATAGTATTTTTAAGTTATATTATTATAGTATTGTATGTGTGATAATTTTGTATGTATTAGTTTATAAGTATGTTTGTAGTAGTATGTATGTATTGTTTTTTCTATGGGCCTTAGTTGCCTGAAATAAAGGAATAAATAAATAAATAAATAAATAAACGGTTGAACCGATTGGGTTGAAATTTTATATGGGTATGTCGGTGGTTTCCTGGATTATTTTAAACATACAACTGGACTCGGTAGGTGGCGCTGCTGTGGGTATGTCAACTACTAAACGGCTTGACCGATTGGGTTGTTTGTATGTGTATTTCCATGGTTTCACAGACACGAATGTATTAATCCTACCTAATGTATCTTTCTATACATATATAAATAAACCAATTACATTAACCACATTATTTAAGCAACATATTTCAAAACAGCGGGAATTCCGAATTCTACGCAAACGAAGTTGTGGGCGGATGCTAGTGTTGAATAAATTAAAATAAATAAATTGATTAACACGTTTGGTATGAATTAGAACAACTATAGTTTATGTTGGTATATTGGCGTGTGCTAGCTGACATAATGGTAAATAATTTAATTGAATGTATTGTGTTTCGTAATGTTAATTATGTACTATTGTATAAAATAAAGTTCTGCGAACTGAACAGACTGCTGCTGGGGAGTTTGTTGCGCCACCTCTTATTCATAGCTTAAGCACTAGGAAGTGGGAAAGGGCGAACGTTTTGGGGAACTGCCTTATATGATTTTGACGTTCGAAAAGTGATGATTTTCAGCTTAGTTTTAATAAATGACTTTTAATTTTGATTTTATCCGAGTCATTCGGTTTTACGCAGAATTGTGAAAGTCTAAACTTGTTCAAGTACATTGTAACGAGAATACGGCTACCATAGATCTGTCAAATTTCTTTAATATATTTTCAACTTTATTGCTAAAGCATTAGGCTCAAAGTTGATTGGGAATATTTGACAGTTTCTGGTAGCTTGCTGCACTAGCGTCTGTTTGAAAATGATTAATATTGTAATAAATTTTTAACTGAATGTATTATTTTACTTTGGCAACACTTAGAAACGACGGCTATGATACTATCGCTATTTTTGGGTGGGCAAGTCATTTTAAATTGTAAAATGGAGTGCAGAGCCAGTACGAGGCAAGTTGGTTGTAGGGTAAGCTCATCAGTAACTGGCCACTTAAGCATATCGCCCAGTTCATTTCAGTGTTATGACAAAATGTCTCCAGAAATTAATATTCTTATATTACCTTTGGTTAAAGCGTGTATCCGTTTATCGATACTGATGCGTAAAAATTCAAATAAAACTGAATCATACAGAAATATTTTAATGGAATGAAAAAGTGGTTATTTTTAGTAGTAACTGGCCATAAAATTTAGAAATTAGCCGCCATAACACTAATAATTGGCCATGTAGAAATAATCATCAAAAACAATTAAAATATAGGATAAAGTACCTATATCAGGAATACAACAAACATCAAAAACTTAATAAGGCAAATTCTAACAATATCGTGATTACGTAATTCATTAAAAAAAAAAAAAACAAATCTTAGCTTACAAGAGATCAGTATAACACAGTTTGTTTGTAAACTCTATAGGATCGGGAAACTTAAAATATTAATAAATTATCTACATCATCATCGTCATCATCAGATATTGTGTTAGACTGTAACAGTTATGGCACAAAAAATGGTCAATATTTTTGGCGCTAGTGTCCATGATAAAAAAAAAGGTTAATTAAAATGAAAGCTGCTTGAGTAGGTAATACCGAAAAGAAATAATAGATGGCGTACTGTGAGGATAACTCTTAATTTTTGCAGTTGAAGTGAATAGTGGCCAATTATTGAAAGCGGCCAGTTATTCCTCGGCTCACCCTACCTGATATCAAGACTATTTGTCTGTGTAGTAAAGTTATTTTATAACACATTTGCTCGTAAAAGGTCTCTTACTGCACCAATTTCAATATCGTAATGTATCTCATTACGTACTTGTGCGTAATTGTAATGTAAAGCGCACGGTTTATTAAGATGCTCTGTCTAAAACGAACGGTACTTTTTTAAATCTTAGCAAAGAGTTTTTATGTCAGAAAAGTGGTCAACATTTTAGGAATAAAATTAACTTTGGGAGATAAAATATAATAAATAAACATTTAATTCTTTAATTTAATTAATTTTGACAATTAATTACAACCATTTATCTGTAACAAAAACACAAAAGTATTAATTTACTTTATTAGTAATACTGGCTGTTTTTTGTGCCTTTGCCATAAACAAAAGACGCTGGTGCGCGCGCATTGCTAATTTGTGAAAAAGTAAAAATTATTCCGCGCGCTTTTTCTTTTCGCTGTATTGATTCCGAGTTTTATTTATTTCCTCACAAATGTGTTATAAAACGTCGTATGACATACGTGCGGTTTGATAATTACAGCCTCTGCTTTCTTATAGCCCTCACCTACGGCTCGGGCTAGCAATATCGCCTCAGCTGTAATTTTCAACTTACCGCACTTATATCATAATGTACTATTACAATTCACACAATTCAACAATTCTGACAAGCCGAAACTTGCACTCAACGCTAATTTGGGTGCTACATAACAAACTCTCCTGGTGGAAGTTTACGGAAAACGTAATATTCCGAAGTGACTTTTTCAATTTATTTTTTTGGTTGGGTTAGTGATGTGAATAAAACATCGTCGTAAAGAAATACGTCACATTGCGTCATACCTGAGGGATTCGTGGCTAAGTAATAACAGCCACACGGGTCGATCGACCAGGTTAAGCTACGCGTGCCGCGGGTGGTCAGTAAATGAGTGATCTTCTTTACATACGGAGACCCCTCCGTGCCTCGGAAAGCACGTTAAGCTGTTGGTCCTGGCTGACATTCCAAGATCTTTGACAGTCGTTACGGGTCATTAGAAGCACGAACGTCTGACAACCAGTCTTACCGAGGAATATCGTGTTACCCAGTAACTGGGTTGTGAAGGACAGATAAGCAGTTGCTACACGTAAAATACTAGTATTTAGCTACATCCGGTTAGACTGGAAGCTGACTCCAAAAATAGTTGGGAAAAAGCTAGGCAAATGGTGATGAACATCATACCTGATACCTGTATTCTACGAATCGGTTACATACATCAGACGTGTTCAGTAGTCACTTATTTTGACAGTTGTTTTTATTTCCCACTAGCGCGGTTTCACCCGCATGAGTCTCGATCCTATAAGAATATCGGGATAAAAAGTGCTATGTGTTAATCCTGGTTATATACTATCTGTGTGCCAAATTTCATCAAAATTGGTCCAGCCGTTTGAGCGTAAAGAAGTATCAAACATACACACACCCACAAACTTTCGCTTTTATAATATTAGTGTGAGGTTATAAAGAGTAGACCCATTGTCTATCATGATGCAATCTGGACTTATTAATTTACAGATTATTTGAATTACATATATCTTTACAGTGGAATCATAGAACTATTTTGCCAAAATGCAGTAAGCAGTCCAGATATTATGACGTTTGTTCCTTCTCTCTTTTTCAATGTCATAAGATGTCAGTACATCTAATAGTATTGAAATTTAATATTTTTTATTGAATTTATTTACTTTTTATTCATTTTACTTTATAAATTACAATTTCCTTAGACTTAACAAAGCACACAATTAAAACGTTGGGGTGTAAAAATTGACTATTTAAACCACAGAAAACCGTGACTTAAGAGCGGGCTTAGGTCACACAATATAATGGTATTTTTCACAAAGCCAGACCAAAAATATTAATAATTCAGTACCTATAAAATGAATGAACTATAGCGCCTCTTCCATTTTCCTTAACAATGATAACATCAAAGCTTTTCTCTGCGAGGGCAAAACAACTATTTCTTTCACAAATATTGTTGATTTCGTTATAGTAACTCGATTCGATGTCTTTGTATGTTCGAATAGGGCCAACTGAATTAATGTTTATATTATAACGGATGTCAGTAAATGTGTAAGTTTGTTAAAGAAAATTGTATTAAGGAAGACAAATGGCTCCAACTATTTATAATAAATTACCGAAAAGTTGGAGGGAGCTTACTAACATAGACTTGAAGACGAAATTAAAACTATTTTTGACGACCAAAGCTTATTATAAAATTAATGAATTTATGGCTGAGTCATTTGCAGTAAGTTAAAATTTGGTTATTATGTATTTGATATTTTATATAATTGATATAATATTATTGTAATTTTGACAATTTATTGTAAAGTTTGACATTGTTATAGGATTCTTTTTTATTTTAATTCATTGACATTTAAAATTTTTATTGTAAATTTGACATTTTTTATTATCGTTCTTATTTCTTTAATTTGATTTTTTTTTCTAATG
The DNA here is from genome assembly GCA_949629135.1 of Eremobia ochroleuca. Taxonomy (NCBI): domain Eukaryota; kingdom Metazoa; phylum Arthropoda; class Insecta; order Lepidoptera; family Noctuidae; genus Eremobia; species Eremobia ochroleuca. The sequence continues at coordinate 6,329,738 of OX451412.1, forward strand.
TTTCTATATAACCTTCTGAATTATTTTATTTATTGAAAAACAACATAATATATTATGTATTTACACGTCGCGTATGTGACAAACATGTCGAACATAATTTATAATAAAATCTAGCATGCATGATATCACCGTTCTGTATGTATACACAAATGTTTGAGCAAATACAATATACTTACTTACTACTTACTTACAAAGAATAGGGTTGTATTACAACAATAAAAATAATATTTCTACAAAAGGGTTAATAAGATGAGAAACGCAAAGAAAATTATTTCACACTAGCATCCGCCCGCAACTTCGTTTGCGTAGAATTCGGAATTCCCGCCGTTTAAATCCTATTACCCGTTTTCCCGTAGGAATGAAGCATTTTCCCGCGGTAAAAAGTAGCCTATGTTCATTAGGGATAATGTCGGCTCCTATGGTAAAACAATTTTTCAAATTGGTCCAGTAGTTTCGGAGAAAGAAAGAAAGAAAGAAAAGAAAGAAAATGCGTTTATTGGCATTACATCAAAATAAATACACATTAAAACTATAAAACAGTAAACAAAGACTATAATGCCAAAAGGGCCTCAGCTCAGCATAATGTCAGATGACAACACAGTGTGTATCACCTGACGCTGATTTTCAGCTGCAACCCACGAGTGCCATACGCTGGAATAACAAACACATAGGGAAGTGTGTGTCCGTTATAATCAATTTAGAGAATAAATTAAATATGATAATATAGAAAAGCTCATACAATATCAAATAAAATGTTGTGACATACATGTGTGTGTGTGTATGTTGTATTGTGATGACTGAAAAACCAAAATAAATAACCAATATGTGCGTATTACCTACATAGAAATAAAATAAATATCAGAGCCTATTCAAACAATCAAAACAAACAAAACAAACAATCAAATCTTTCCTCTTTATAATATTAGTGTAGATAAAGGTCAAATCATTTTCATTGCGTTTCTCTTGTTATGGTGTACGAAAGCCAATTTATTCGTCGTACGAAGTTTCAAAAGAAATCGAGGCCAGCTTATAGTGGTCTTGCTACGAGTATTATTGATCTGAGGCGAACTGAACAATATTATTTTGTAGACTGATTCATGATCATCATCTGCCTTTTCTTTTTCCCAACTATATTGGGGTCGGCTTCCAGTCTAACCGGACGCAGCTGAATACGTATCTCCTGTCCTATAATATATTCTTATTTCCATTTAACTGAATATTTTACATGAAGTGACTGCCTATCTGACCTCCACAACCCAGTTACTGAGTGATACGATACCCCTTGGTAAGACTAGTTGTCAGACTTTCGGGCTTCTGACTACCCGTAACGACGGTCAAAGATCCAAGAATGACAGCCGGGACCAACCGTAACGGTTCAATGTGCTTTCCGAGGTACGAAGGAGTTTTGGTATGTGAGATGATGAGACCCATCCTCAGACCAACCATGGCAAGCGTAGCTTAACTTGATCCATCGACCTATGCGGCTGTTATTATTTATCCACGGGACCCACGGGTCCTATTCTATTGACTGATTAACATTGTGAAAACAAAATTGAAAGTCATAATAAATTATTCAACTTAATTTAAAGTCATCCAAGATACAAATATTATTACTAACTCTGAAACGGCGGGAAAACAATATTGTTTTTTTTTGGTAAATTTTCAGACAAAGTGCGGGTAGTCTAGGGTTTTGTTCAATTTGGTTTGTCTAACTAAAAATTACTGGGTTAATTGGTTCTGTCAGCCTTTTCTGTTATTATAGCCTGTTTAAATGGTATGACTAGTTTGATAAATATTTGGGTAGACATTTCGCGGATAGAGCACTGGTGGCAGATTGTAGGTTCGAACACAGACAGGCGCTTTATTTTGTGTAAATTATTTTATCACCACCGCTCCCAAAAGGGTGAAGGAAAACATTGTGAGGAAACCGGCATGTCCTAGAATCAAAAATTCGAAGACATGTGATATCTACAAACAAGCGCTGGATCCGCGTGGTGGATTGAGGCTGACTCCCTCTCACCGAGAGGACGACTGTGTTCCATCAATCTACACTAATATTATAAAGAGGAAAGATTTGATTGTTTGCTCGTATTGAATAGGCTCCGAAACTACTGGACCGATTTGAAAAATTGTTTTACCATTAGAAACCGAAATTATCCTTGATGAACATAGGCTACTTTTTACCGCGGGAAAATGCTTCATTCCTACGGGAAAACGGATAATAGGACAAAGGGTTGTGTGAATTATCCTTCCGTACTTATCTTTTTCACATAACTTCTAAACGGCTGAATGGATTGGGTTGAAATTTTATATGGGTATTTCGATGGTTTTCTGGATTATTTTAAAAATACAATTAGAACCCGTAGGTGGCGCTGCTGTCGGTATGTCAACTACTAAACGGCTTGACCGATTTAAACGGCGGGAATTCCGAATTCTACGCAAAAGAAGTTGCGGACGGATGCTAGTATAATATAAATATGAACACACCAAACTCTCGCCTTTATAATATTAGTGTGATTCATGTAGGTAGGTATTTGGTAATCATCTAAGTGTACTTTTGTGTGTTGTGCTATCTTTTGTATACTCCAAATAAATGGTTTATTTTATCTTATCTTTCAGCAGAGGGAGCTAAAAAGGGCGGTAATTCATTTCACGGGTTTCTATATGCAACCAACCCAAACTAGGCCCGCGGAGATATTGTGGTATAATTTTTACATTTATTAATATTAAAAATGGTTTAATGAGGGGCTTGTGGCTAAGTAATAACAGCCGCACGGGTCGATCGATCAGGTTAAGCTACGCTTGCCGCGGTTGGTCCGTGGATGGGTGACCATCTTCACATACCGATACCCCTCCGTGCCTCGGAAAGCACGTTAAGCCGTTGGTCCAAGCTGTCATTCGTAGATCTTTGACAGTCGTTACGGGTCGTGAGTAGCCCGAAAGTCTGACAACCAGTCTTACCAAGGGGTATCATATTCCCCAGTAACTGGGTTGTGGAGGTCGGATAGGCAGTCGCTCCACGTAAAATACTGGTATTCAGCTGCATCCGGTTAGACTGGAAGCCGACCCCAACATAGTTGGGAAAAGGCTAGGCAGATAATGATTAATATTAAAAATGGCTGGATGGGGAAGGCAGAGGACAGGGTTTTGTGGCGCGGCCTGAAAGAGGTCTATGTCCAGCAGTGGACTGCGATAGGCTGAGTTCATGGCATCTCATAGTCCGATGGGACGGCAATCCGACACGACCGGGGAGAGATCTGGCGCAGGACCAACGGCTTCACGTGCTTTCGGAGGCACGGGGGTATCACACCGCCAACTCCGAAACTCCGGGCTGAGAATAAGACGACATTATACTCGTAAACGATAAATTGCCAGATATAAATACAAACACACAGGCTTGGGAATTTTGTATGGTAAATAAGAACTTTCTAATCACTCCTTTTTGATACTTAAAAATGCAATCGCCTTTTATCGTGTTTTTCATTAAATTTTCTCATACTTTCTTAGGTATCCCACCAACAAAGTCACAAATATTCTGCTTTTTGTATTCAAGATTCATTACGACACAGAAAAAAATCCGTGTTGCGAAATCCTCAGTGATCAAAATTGTAACAGTTCTCTTAATGATTTGTTAGAAAAATTGGGTCGTTTTTAAATCCGTATACGAGTTTCAGGATAAAATTTCCGAAAGTGTAAATAAATAATAGACATCAATCAACTGCAAAATTTGGCGTAAATCAGAATGAGGGCTATAAAAGTTTCCACTCGTATATTTTGCAGTGTTTTATTTATTTTTTGTTATGTATGTTTGGGGGGGGGGGGGGCGTGGCTAAATAATAACAGCCGCACAATTCGATCGATAAGGTTAAGCTACGCTTGCCGCGGTTGGCCTGTGGATCTTTACATACTGAGACTCCTCCGTGCATTGGAAAACACGTTAAGCCGTTGGTCCCGGCTGTCATTGTGGATCTTTGACAGTTGTTACGAGTAGTCAGAAGCCCGAAAGTCTGACATCCAGTCTTACCAAGGGGTATCGTATTACCCAGTGACTGGGTTGTGGAGGTCAGATAGGCTCCTTGTAAAATACTGGCTGCATACGGTTAGACTGGAAGCCGACCCCAACATAGTTCGGAAAAGGCTAGGCAGATATGTATTTTTGTGGAGTAGGTGAAACAAAGTTATAAACAAATAAACATCCGAATCAATCACCTTATATAATTACCAGGGTTCTTTATTGGACATTGGAATCAGATATTAAACTATAATCCCAAGACCTATGAATTAATTGGAACCGCAATACCTTGGATTAGCGTCGCCCGAAACGTAATATCATGGCACAATCTACTATATTCCATCAACTTCAGTGTTCCCTTAAGTCTAAAACAGATTGGTGCGGGCCGCACCGTGACGCATCGCATTGCTAAAACCCTCCTTCATCACTGTCATCCAATTATTTATTTACATTTTATCATTTTAAAACGGTTGAAAATCAATCACAGAACTTAAGGCCATCTTTTGTGTAAACAAATCCACAAAAGATAAAAAAACTTTTTTTATAAAAAAAAAAACAGCCAACTTCAAAAAAAAACCATTTCGGAATAAACCTTTATCGAACAAAAAAAGAATTTTGCAAATCCGTCCATATATGACTTAGTTGTCCCCGTACATAAATAAAAATAAAAAATATGTACAGCGTGTAACGTTAAATGCGCAAAACCTGAAAATAGTTTGATCAGAATAACGAGCAGAATTAATTGAACCAATTTTTAATATAGGTCACATTTTTCAAAAAATCTTCATTAAAAGCGTTGCCGTATCTATTTATTAATAGGTCAAGCAAGCCAATGTCAGCGCGGCGCAGCGGCCCGGTGACGACTCCTGCTTCGATAAAGCGTCGTCGCAGACGCAAGAAACGATCAGAATGGCCAGTAAAACTAAAAGAGCACATAAAACATTTACAATTTTTTAATGACTTATTTTCTCTCTGAAATAGGTTAATTGAATTAAAAATCAGTTGGGGCGTCTGAGGTTTTGCGCATTTAACGTTACACGTTGTATATATAAGCATCCGAAATGATAATAACCTCCTCCTTTTTGAAGTCAGTTAAAAATAAAAAGATATATCAAGAAAAATGTTAACAACACTTTCATAAATCCCTCTCACAGTACTTCCCGCCAGTTCTGCCCGCCTCAGGACGGAGAACATCCATGAGGATTTTCAACTCCGAAAACAAAAAAAAAACCAAAAACAGAGTCCAAGAGATCATTAAGTAGTGCGGCCAGAGTACGTTTTACCGGGGACTTAGCACGTGCGACATGTAGGCACATCAGACAGCCTTTGCATTCTGTCTCGGCAGTAGTTGTCTGGGACAAAGAAACGAGCCAGCACAGCATTTAGATCAGGCGTGTCAATAGTGCCACGGAGCGTCTTACAGGCTATGATGAGCTTGTTTTTTGCTCGCCTTACCTCTAACGAATTATATCCGAGGCATCCCCGTACAAACTTAGTCGGATAGGAGTAAGGATAATAACCATGTACAGACGCCAGCACATCAAGCTACTACAATCTGTCAATTTTCTTTAATAGATTTTCAACTTTGTCGCTACACCATTAGGTTCAAAATTGATTACGAAAATTTGACAATTTCGGGTAGCTTTATGTGCTGGCGTCTGTAGCTGAACCAACGCACACCACAGGCGGGTGGCACTTTACAGTATGAAACCGTAATATCTTAAAAATACTATAAATAAATACAATATAACAAACTTATACTACTGCTCACGAAGTGTCGGCGTCGTGTTTCGTTGACTGGTGTCATGTAGCCGACCATGAAACCGGCGATACACAACACCCTTCGGCCAGAACTCTTCCTTGAGGAACTTCTCGAGATGATGTGTCGGAACACGCATCACGAACGACTTGAAGTTCGTGTTGTGACGCGGCTCCAACTTCTCGACCCTCAAAGTCCAGTTGGTCTTATGCTGTACAGTAAAATTTATTGGACAAATAGTGATTTTTCCCAATCACACTCAGAAATTTTTCTGTAGATGTCACTTGCTCTCACTTTACAGTGACGAGCATAGTAATTTTTCTAAGAATTTTCACTCCATCAGTCAGCTTTTTGTCGCATGAGTGTAAATAAAATGTGTTAACCGCCTGTAGAACATGCATCCAGGGCATTCTCGCCTCTAAATAACCGAGAAAATATCATCGTTTAAATGAGCCATATCACCAGCCTAACCTTTTCCCAATTACTTAGCCATAATATTTATCATTAAAATGTTTGGAAATAGGCTCGAACCTTATTACATGAGACTCAAATATAACTAGCAAAATATGAGTATAAATATGAACACCTAGAAAGACCTCGAAGCAAACGTGACGCAAAGACAAACACACGCTATAAATGATAATAAAATCAAGAATTAACTTATCCGGAATACTCATAACCCGGCGTAACCAATATCGCATGCAGAGTCAGCAAACTGAAGTGCCAGTGGGCTGGCCATGTTTGTCGAAGGACCGATGGCTGGTGGAGGAGACGAGTGCTAGAGTGGAGACTGCAAGCGTAGAGTGGGATGCCCCCCAGCTACGTGGACAGGTGAACTTAAGATGGTGGCTGGGAGAGGGTGCTGTGGTGCAGTCTGGGAGAGACTTATGTCCAGCAGTGGACTGCGATAGGCTGAGTTGACAGAAATACGAGTGTGATGTCATACACACATATAACCCTACAGAGCATGATTTTTCTTATTGGCTTAAGATAAATACACTAGCCTGCAAACATGATGCCATTTCTCGAAAAAATATTTACAAAAATCATAACTCAATAGAAACGTACATATGTTTTTGTGTATGAACCATATATGGCACATCACGCATTAATGTAAATTTGTGTTACGTAGTATCAATGAAATTACAAGATTACACGTAAAATGACAAATATGAACATGAACTTACTTCTGCTAATTATTTCGACACTGAAAAATTCAATTTTATCAATTTTTTGCTATTATTATACGGCGCTCGTTAATTGTATTCAAAGTACACACCTACCGATTTGAAGAAAACATAAACGTTTATTCAGATCTATCCAAAATATCTGGCACTAAATTTGAAACTCAAATACATAATAGTTAATCTTGTCAACACTAGATTACGCTACTTCGATCGAAATATAAGACATTATTCGGTATGCCCCATATGTGGGACACTATGCTCTGTAGGGTTAAGAAAGAAAGAAGAACAACATATTTTATATACACGCAATGGAAAAAGGAGCATTTTAAACTAACAAAATGACATTTATTTTATTTTGTAACTTCTCCGCACCCAGCGTTGTTTGCTCCTACTTCAATACAATTATCTGTCTAACCAAATGTTTCGGGAGCTGCATTTGTGCTCATTCCACCTAATTTAAGTGGTCCGTTAGTTTCAGTTGCTTTTGTTTCGTTTCTCCATCTAATTAAAAATATAAATGAATGCAGTGTGCAGTTTTAAATGGTTCTTTTATAACGTATTTTTTATTATTATATGCTTTACCTAATGTAATGTTGTGTGTATGTGTTTGTGGGGTTTTAAAATAAAACAGAAACAAAGTCAGAATATCAATTTTGTTTTTGTGTATTTTTTGTCCTTATTAAGTTCTAGTCATTTTTCCGAGATTAAATACACGGCCCGGAATAGTAATGTTTTGATGATTAAAATACTTGTTTTGAAATTATATAAAACTAGCGACCCGCCCCGGCTTCGCACGGGTGCAATGCTGATCGCTATCACTACATAGTACCTATAAAACAAAGTCGCTTCCCGCTGTCTGTCTGTCTCTATGTAGTATGCTTAGAACTTTAAAAATAAGCAACGGATTTTGATGCTGTTTTTTTTAATAGATAGAGTGATTCAAGAGGAAGGTTTATATGCATATAATACATGCATAATATAGTAGAGAAACACTGATAATTTTAGAGCCATTATTTCTCTTTTAAAGTATAGGATAAAAAATGGTTATTGTGGATTATCCCTAAGAGATAGACATATGCCATCGCGGACTTTTTTGTAGACCTTTTTAAGGTGTACAATACTGTACTACATTATTTTGATCTATCTCGTAGGGTTAAGCCAGCGTTTGCAATGTAAGCGCAAAAAATGTGTTTATTTACGACATCCCATTAGAAACCTCTAAAATGATCAGTGTTTCTGTACTATATTATACATGTATTATACATATAAACCTTCCTTTTGAATTACTCTATCTATTAAAAAAAACCGCATCAAAATCCGTTGCGTAGTTTTAAAGATTTAAGCATACATAGGGACAGACAGCGGGAAGCGACTTTGTTTTATACTATGTAGTGATGATCAATATCATCATCTGCCCAGCCTTTTCCCAACTATGTTGGGGTCGGCTTCCAGTCTAACCGGATGCAGCTGAATACCAGTATTTTACATGGAGCGACTGCCTATCTGACCTCCACAACCCAGTTACTGGGTAATACGATACCCCTAGGTAAGACTGGTTGTCAGATTTTCGGGCTTCTGACACCCGTAACGACTGTCAAAGATCTACGAATGACAGCCGAGACCCACGGCTTAACGTGCTTTCCGAGGCAGGAGGGGTCTTGGTATGTAAAGATGGACACCCATCCACAGACCAACCGCGGCAAACGTAGCTTAACCTGTTCGATCGACCTGTGCGGCTGTTATTATTTAGCCACGGGCCCCTCCTTCGTGTCAGCGGTGATGCAGAAAGCGGTGATGCAGAAAAAATGATCAATAGAATTAGCATAATAAATATTATTAAAATCTCGATTATGATTGTAAATGTATGCTTGGTCAATCCCTAGTATCAGGTGGGATGTCACTGACAGCTCACTCCACGCTCACTTCACCTAAGTTTTCAAGGTGAGATGGAAAAAACAACAACAACGCAACGCAAATAACGCAATGAATGTTGTTGAACTGTCAAAATGAAACCCATTGCTACTGATAGTGTGTTACGCAATTACCCTACTGGTGTATTCATGACGTTTTTCTTCACCCTAAAAAGCAGGCCTGTTGGTCTAGTAGGCAGTGGCCCTGACTACTATACGCAAGGTCGTGGGTTCGATTCCCACCCAGGACAATGTTTGTGTGATGAGCACGATCATTTGTTCTTTGTCTGGGTGTAGTTTATCTATAATATGTATGTATTTAGAAAGATATATGTATGTTTATCAGTTGTCTAGTACTCATAGCACAAGCTCTGCTTAGTTTGGGACTAGATGGCACTGTGTGAAAGTTTTGGAATATTATTTATTATTAAAAAGAAACATTGTTTTCCTCATTCCCTTCATAACTTATTAATAATTACACTTACCTCCGTAAACTCATGTTGACACTCGGGTTCTTTTCAAATCCACAAAATCACTTTTTATTCACAGTTAGCTGTCACTTCTAAGCACCAACCGTTACACGAACGTCGAATGGCTTTTTAAAAGCACTTCCACTCACAAAATATCTGTAGGTTGCGTTTATTTAAAAGAACTGCGAAATAAAAACGTAGCGTTTTGTATACACCTCTTAAAAAAAAAAAAACAAAATTTATACTTAAGCTGAAGAACCTCTACTAAGTATTTATAAGTTCGTAAATGTATTACTTTATAAAAGGACGTACCTACATACATTTTTATTTTATTTTATTTTTTAATGTTGAAGAGTTTTTTTTTTTTGTTTCAACGCGATAATCTCTGGAAATACCACTCAGATTTCAAAAACTCTATTTGCATTTCATAGCGCAATTCTTAGGCTACGGACACGAACTCGACGGGCGCGGGGCGACGGCGGCGGCGGCGCGAGACGCGGACCCAGTCTCGAAGCCAGAGGGCAGATCGCGAGGCGCTAGAGCGGCGTAGTATTGTGTTATGAGAAAGGAGACGGGGATTTCTGGGCCTGATTGTAATAAGTTGAGGTATGGCTTAAAAGTAAAGATTATATTTTTCTATTTCAAAATGTGAAAAATCAACTCAATTTACAATCTGGAAAATGAGAAATACAACAATTAACTTAGGGTTACGAAGTAATTGGAATATCGATTCAATTATAATCTATTACGAAAATGCTTTCACCAAATAATTAATTCAATTAAAATAATTAAATCTGTTAGAATTAAAGTATTAAGAGTCTAAACTAATTAAATGTCTACAAAATTAAGATAAATCAATTTACGTTTACTAATCGATTATTGTATTTTTAACCTGTGCTAACTCTGACTTGACATGCATGACATGACATAGACACTCGTTCGTATCTATATCTATCTCTATTTATTACTATTATATCTATCTCCCATAATTTTATTGATATTTTCTTCGACCCCTGCTTTCCTACGAACTTCTGATCTTCCTTCTTGTACAACCCTTGCCTTGCTACCATACCGGACACGGAGAACCCCGCTTAAACGTTGAACTTGGACTTGTTATTTTAGATTCTACGAACGACCTACCGATTGGATATTGATTGACATCATGGATCGTTGTGTAAATTGTGGCCCCTCCTACGTCAGTCGGGTAAAAAATGACAATCCCACTTCAAAAATCGGCTTTTAAGTACAGATTGTTACGTAACCTCACTTTTCCTAAATCTCTTTTATCTCGGCTCTCAGATTGCCAAAATCTGCAAAAATTTCAGTGATTGTTTGTTAATATAGTAGCTATCACAATTACACAAACACAACACACCAACACCAACAATACACCAACTTCATCTTTTTACATCCAGGCCCAAAATTGTATGAAAGCGTATCCGTCTCCTTTTTGTCTTTGTTGGCGAACGAAATGTCTAAGCAGCAACGGTAACATCTTTTTGGTACAACATTTGGAAAAGTCGGTCGTTAAAAAGCAAAAAATAAAATGCACAACACTACGTCAATGCAGACGCACGGGCACCGCTAGACTGGTGCGCATCGCTCGTACGCCGCTCCCCGCGCCGCGGCCTTTGAGGCCATTTCCATACAAATCTATGCAATGGAATAATTTCATACAGCCTAAGCTTAATGTTGTTAAACATGCTTCAAGAGTGCAATCAGTAAATCTGTATAATAAATTGCCTGTAGAATTTAAAACCTCTATGAATCCAAACGAATTCAAGAGAAAATTAAAGTCATTGTTATTGAGGAAATGTTATTACAGCATAGAAGAGTTTCTCAAAGATAATAGTATTTCAAACTAATATGAGGCACTAATATACTGGGTGTACTAATGTATTTGAATGACGTTATTTCATAATTATATTCAACATTCTATCATGACTCTTATTGACATACATTTCTTTTAATTGAATTTATATAAATTTTTGAGTTAAGTAATATTAAGTTAAATTATAAGTATAATTAATATTAAGACTAATAATGTTGTGACCAATGTGGAATGTAATATTTTTATTATTATTATTTTTTTTTTTGTTTCTTTTCTGACTTTGTGATGATTATTTAATTTTGTGTTACATTTATTGTCAAAACCACCGACACAATTGTAAATTTGTTGAAGAATAAATAAAAAAAATAAACACGCCGCTCCCCACGCCGCCGCCGCCGCCACCCCGCGCCCGCTGACTTCGTGTCCGTAGTTAAGGCTACGAACACCCTAGCATCATCAGCAAATTTTTCGCGGACGGAGTCGCGGGCAGAAGATAGTCTATTTTGTCTCTCTTACTGTAAAAACATAGGTAAAACCGGCCAAGTGCGTGTCGGACCACGCACAATGAAGAGTTCCGTAGTTGGAATGAATTTTGCCCATTGTCGTTGAAAACCATGTTCTTCCATACACTGCAACTGCAAATGTAAGTTGGTCGACTATTTCTCGTAAACTTGTAAAGCCTATTTAGCTGTGATAGTTTTCCTTTTAACTTCGTCAGATACACTGCGACAGTGAATTTTTCACATATCCAAAAACAGCGATTTAGCGGGCAGGGGGGACTTGACTCTAAAAAAAACTGGCATTTTAAAGCATTTTATGGTTTTTGCAGGGGCATTTTATGGTTTTTGTGATTTGTCCTTTGTTATTTAAGTAGGTACTAACAATAGTTTCTAAGTATTTTGTATACTAACCGGTGGATCTAGTTGTCCCAAAATAAATAATTTTGAATTTGAATTTGAAAGCTTAATATTTCACAAAAGGATCCCTGAATCGAAAAGTTGTTTTCACAAACCCGTAATGTCTTTCAAATACCGATACCGAACACCATGGGGTAGACGAGAAAAAATTTTTTTTAGAGGAGGTACCCTAAAATTCTTGTATTTAATTTTATTTTACCAGTGCTTTGTCGGTGTGATTAATATGTATATCCATGCCAAATTATAGCTTTCTATTACTAAGTGTCTCTGAGCTAAGCTGCGGAAGGATGGACGATGGACGACTGGACCTGGACTGCCCTAGGAGCGCGAGGCAGTGGACGGGAGTTTGCTGATAAGCTTATTCGAATCCTCACCTTTAACAACACAGAGGGATAAAGGAATAACGTGGTCAACTATATACAACGTGTAACGTTAAATGCGCAAAACCTGAAAATAGTTTGATCAGAATAACGAGCTGAATTAATTGAACCACTTTTTAATATAGGTCACATTTTTCAAAAAATCTTCATTAAAAACGTTGCCGTGTCTATTTATTAATAGGTCAAGCAAGCCAATGTCAGCGCGGCGCAGCGGCCTGGTGACGACTCCTCCCTCGATAAAGCGTCGTCGCAGACGCAAGAATCGATCAGAATGGCCAGTAAAACTAAAACAGCACATAAAACCTTTAAAAATTTTTTAATTACTTATTTTCTCTCTGAAATGAGTCACTTGAATTAAAAATTAGTTGGAGTGTCTGAGGTTTTGCGCATTTAACGTTACACGTTGTATAAATCCTATACTATCTATTTATCTAAGACTAGTTTCTAACCCCGTTTTTGAAAAAAAAAAATCTCTGTGTGCTTTTATCTGTCTATTGTGAAGGTTTTATTACTATAAAATATTGGGTTGGTGCATATGAAATTGCCGATTGCGCAACAAGGCAAAACAGTGGGCGCGTATTACCGAACACGTTTTGATTTTTGTTCATTTTTGTTATTGTAAACAAAGCATCGACACTTGATTAATATTTTAAACACCATCAGAGGATGTAGACGTTAGACGTGATTTCATTTAAGTTTTACTTTCTTACCATGGATTCGGAAAAAAATTAGAGGTTTCATGTTTTATGAGTTCAAAGGTGGATTAAGCGCACGTGAAACAGCAAAAAAAAAAGAGAGATTAGGGGAGAATACAGTTTCTGAAAGGACAGTGAGAAATTGGTTCCGAAAATTTCGTTGTGGAGTAGAGAATTTTGAAAATGAGCCTTGCGGTCGACCTTCGCGCGTACTGGATCTGCAAGTTTTACAACAATTGGTGGAGTCCAATGTGCATAAGCACACGAGAACTTGCACAATAACTCGTTGTCCATCACAGGGGCGTAGCTACCGCCGTATCAGCCGTATCAATGATACGGGGCCCCCGGGCTACAGGGGCCCCTAACGCGTGTAAGCAAAAATTAGTAAAATGTTAGTCACTTAATCTCGTGCTTCCCGGGAAAAAACATATAAAAAAAACTGTCATACGTGCCTATAGAGTTTTCACTTCAGAAATGACAAAATTCTAAATGACAATTTCTAGGAGGAAGCGATAACTTATAATGAATAAATATTTATTTTAATTTAATGCAAGCATTTTTGTTTCTTTTGTGAGAAATCTTTACCCTTCATTTGGGCCCCCCAACTAATTTTGATACAGGGCCCCTCCAAGGCACGCTACACCACTGGTCCATCATACAACTGTTGTACGATTTTGTCACGAATAAATAATTTTTAAATATATTTTTTTGTGTTTTTGATTCTCTGTTTAAATCGGCAATTTCATATGCACCAATGACAATGTTATGTTATGTTATGTTGTGTGTTGTTATGTGTGTATGATGAGAATGTTTGTGATGTGTAGGTACACATCACAAACATTGTAGATGGTTTGATCATATTGAGAGGATGAGCGAAAGGTCACTAACAAAAGATATTTACAAGGCAGATGAGTGGAAACGCCGGAGGGGACGCCCTAGAAACTAGGACATAATTATACCTTATGGTGTGTTCTTCAGAAAGGTCAAGTGCGTAGGCAGTCACCTATTTTTAAGAATTCTGGTTAATCTGTAATTGGGGACACTTAAACATAAGTGCGAAGTAATTGTTACCTATATTACTTAAGATATATTATATACAGGTGCTGTTGGTGTGTGGTTAGCAGTAACGAGCTGTAGGTCGTAGGTTCGAACCCAGGCAGGCGCTATCTACTTTGTGTAAATTATATCTTCACCCCTGCTCTCAAAACGGTGGAGGAAAACATCGTGAGGGAACCGGCATGTCCTAGAACCAAAAATTCGAAGACATGTGACATCTACCCCACACCTTCTCACAGAGAGGAGGCATGTTTCCTAGCAGTGGTAACATTATATACTGAGTATTTTGTATGTTGTTGGTGTAAAAATATTATAAACTTGCAACTTGCGGTTTCACCCGCGCAAGTTTCGATTCCGTGGGAATACCGGGATAAAAAGTAATAGCTTTAAGTAACAGCTATGTACAGACGCCAGCACATCAAGCTACTACAATCTGTCAGATTTCTTTAATAGATTTTCAACTTTATAACTAAAGCATAAGGTTCAAAGTTGATTGGGAAAATCTGACAGGTTCGGGTAGCTTGATGTGCTGGCGTCTGTATCTATCAAGTTCCATCGCAATCGCTTCATTCATTTTTGCGTGAAGAATTAACAAGCATATTATATATTTCCCGCTGCACTGCGTGGGGCCACACCGGCCACTTTTGTTTAGACTGACATCATTCGTAATATCTTTTGAATAGAATGACCGATTTGAATAATTCAAAGATTAATCTACAGTTATCGAAACAGTCTTGAATACGAAATTATTTATTTGGAAAAGGATTAATTCAGAGGTATGGATAAATAACATGGTCTGATTTTGGTCGGCATTTCTATCAACTTTTAAAATGTAAAATGTAGTTATAGTGACATAACTACAATAGTTGGACATATTGTATTGCAATTTTTGACATGTTCTTTAATATTGTAGAACATTTTTTTGTTCTATCATCAACAGTTTCCGCAGCGCATGCGATGAAAGACATTTTATGGATATTTTTTTTACACCTTGGGTTACATTATTGAAGTTTTAGTAAAGAACTCTAATTTTTTTTAGTAATAATTATAGCTTATGTTATTTAAAGATAGTGTAGAATTCTAATGCTAAAAAAATATTTGAAATGGGTTCAGTAGTTTTTGAGTTTATGCGTTACAAACATACATACAAATCTTTCCTCTTTCTAATATCATATTAGTGTACATTAGCGGCGTGTGTGTATGGTAGAGGTACGAACGTAAATGAAGCCAAATGAATATATATGGATCGTAGCATGTAGTGTTGTTTAAGTAGTTTCTGCCTACCCCTTTGGGATGAATGGTGATCATCTCCGTCCCTAATTACATGTGACATACATAACCGATGAAATGTGAGCGATACGTAGATCTCTGCCTACAACCTTTGGGGAATACTATCGTGACAAAGATGATTTGAAGAGATAAGTTATAATTATGCTGTGCACAACAGTATCCTTTTTGTTAGGATCAGATTTGTGGCAATACATTCGTGTGTTATTTTATGATGACTGGCCTTTAACATGTACGTGGGTGGATCAAATATAAATCGGACTTAAGTAAAAAAAAAATACGCACGTATTATTATACTCGTAAAAAAAAAGGAATATATTTTATTTTTCTACATAGTCTCCCCTTCTATTAACACATTTTTCCCAGCGCAGGGGATGCTCCTTGATGCCAGTATCTAAGAATGTAGGCGGTCGTGCCTTTAGCCAATTGCACACAAATGATCCCACTATCTGGTCAGTGTGAAAACGGCGTCCTCCACTTGAATTTTTTTTTGTGCCATTCCTACACTTGAGTTCTTGAAAGCGTATTCTTATCGAACTGTAGAGTCTATGGATGCAAAATTTCGGAAGATTTTATGCCCTCCCGTGTTAAAAAAAATATGATAAGTCGTTGCTCAACAGACTTATATACCTCCTGCTCATACATGATGCTACTGGCGCGCAATAAACTAAAGTGAGCCGGAGCAGTATATCCCCCTCCCCTAGATGATCCCCCCTAACACATACAACAGCACCAAGCGCGTCACTTCACTCAGCGACCAGTAATAAAAAAAGTCCTGTTTATATTTGATTCACCTAATATTTTCTAGTGTCAAATAAAGACATATTTTTTTATAATTTTATTATCTGCCTAGCATTTCCCAACTATGTTGGGGCGGTTTGTAGTCTAACCGGATGCAGCTGAATATTAGTGTTTTACATGGAGTGACTGCCTATCTGACCTCCACAACCCAGTTACTGGGTAATACGATACCCCTAGGCAAGACTGGACAGCCGGGACCGACGGCTTAACGTGCTTTCCAAGGCACGGAGGGGTTTCGGTATGTAAAGATGGTCACCCATCCATAGACCAACCGCGGCAAGCGTAGCTTAACCTGATCGATCGACCTGTGTGGTTGTTATTATGTAGCCACGGGCCCCTTATTACTAATATACAAATGATACTTTTTTTATCGGTTGATATCTCTCACGTAATAAATTGGGTACCTACTATTGGACAAGGTTCCAGACTAAAAGTACCTAGTGAAATGATCTTTGGACTTCTGCCCACCTTTTATGGAAAACAAGATCGTAAAAATCTGAAAGATTGTATCATTTGTCTTGATAATTTTTGTGAGTGGATTATTTTGTTGTTTTTTTTTTTTGTATTTTATAAACTACTTGCTTATTAGTAATCTAAGTATTTTTATTATTTTATTATAATCAATTAATCGCATCAAAGCAACAAATTTTTCATTCAGAGATTTTATTCATAAGTTCAGCGGAAAATACGACAAAAATCTAACTTTCAGCGGTTCAACTTTTTGTTTAAACAAAATAAAATGTTTGTTGTACACAAATAAAGCACAATTCAACAAAAAAATAATAAAAAAAAAACCTTTTTTCACTCGGCAAATAAAAACACTTCATTCACAAAATCAAATCACAATATATACAAAACACGACAAACATAAACACACTGTATGATGACGATTCGTATTTTTTTTACCGAATTCGACCGAAACAACTTTGATGCCCGAAACACACCGGCGAACTGAAACCATGAACGATTTCAGAACCTACTCCTGAAAATTGCTTCAAATGAAAATAAACCTTAGCCTCTACAACATACAGCTGAAATTCCCCTGCTGTAACCAACTTACAAGTCACCCTTATTCGTTTGGATGAGCCCGTTCAAAGAAATATGAACTTAAGCTTCATAGACTTGGGGTTGTTTTTTGAGTGTAGAAACGCAATTGCAGTACAATTCAAAATTAAATAAAAGCTTGACTAGGTTAGGTTTGTGGTTTTGCTTGTTATATATTTATTTTAGGTACTTTTTGATTTGCATACCTCTATATCCTATTTCGTTCACATATTAGAAAGAGAAAACCATATCGTTGACAGCTACGTCTTTACTTAACTACATCTTTCTCTCGCTAACATCTGTTTCTCAAAAAAACACTACAAAGTGAAAAATAATTTTATTTTTGGAAGTCGGTGTCGTTGGTTCCGCATTTTGGTTTTTTGACACCGACTTCCGAAATTAAAATTATTTTTCACTTTGTAGTGTTTTTTTGGAAGTCGGTTGTTTTTTTTTTTTTATATAAAATTTTTTATTTTTCACTTTTTAGTTATATCTACCCCAATCAAATTCATATAAACACTACTTGCTATGTAAATATCAGTGACAGGAAGCTGCATCTGCGTTTATAGGGTACAGACGTGATGTTATGTTGTGCGATTGCGTAAACAGTGCATACATATGCGATAGCAGCAATCGCGGTTGTTTTACTGGTATTAATTATTATTATAATAAAAAAAAATTATAACCTTTGTAGTGAGTACAGGCGTGATATTATGTTGTGTGATGGTGTAAACAATGCTTAGATATGCTATAGCAACAATCGCGGTTAATCTGCTGTTATTTATTGAAGAGTTCCCCCGATTTCTACAAGATCCCATCATCAGATATTGAAATGGTGACAATGGGACCACACGGGAAGCACCAGCTTTCAAATAAAAAAAGAATCATGAAAATCGGTTCACCCAGTCGGTTATTATAAGGTAACAAACATAAAAAAAAAAAAAAAAAAAAAAAAAAAAAAAAAAAATACAGTCGAATTGATAACCTCCTCCTTTTTTTGAAGTCGGTTAAAAACCCGTTTTGACAATGATAATTTTATAATAATAATAATAATAATAATCATTTATTTCAGACTTTCATCATAGGTAGTACATACATCAAACACGGAAAATAATAATAAAATAATGAAGGAGAAAAAGAATAAAGGAGAAACTGTCCACTGATCACCTCACAGCGTGCAGGGTTATCCAGTGATGCAACTGTGGAGAGTTCCACCTGTCCGCGAACACACTTAGCATGCTGTTGTGGCTAGATCTAACACGATTCAGCAGCGACGCACACTGCTTCCGAATGAGGGCATGAAAGCCATCCTTATGCGCTAATGCGAATATGTACCGAGACACTGCAGAATCGCGGTAGCCCCAACAGCACCCTAAACGCGTCATTGAACTGAACACGCAAGGCGCTGTATGCGGCCAATGTGTAGTTCACCCACAGGCTGCACGTGTATCGTGATTGACAGTAAGACTTAAAAAGCGTGACTTTAACTTATGACTGTTTGTTATAATTTTGATCAACCAATCACACCAGCTTATATGAATTTAACACAAGAATATTATCTTGTGTTAAATTCACGCTTGTTTTCCTTGAAAGGTTTGGCAGAGGTGTACCTAGAGTACCCACATTTTGCCAATAATTATACAGCTAAAGTCTATTCAAACGTATGATTCAAATTGATGTTATTTCAAGTTAAACAAATATCAACTTTAGTTTAATAGTGATTAAGTTGATTTAAGAGTGACTAGCACTATTGAGAAAGGAGGCGCTTATGGCTAAGTAATAACAGCCACACGGGTCGATCGATCAGGTTAAGCTACGCTTTCCGCGGTTGGTCCGTGTATCAGTGTCCATCTTCACATACCGATACCCCTCTGTGCCTCGGAAAACACGATAAGCCGTTGGTCCCGGCTGTCATTCGTGGATCTTTGAGAGTCGTTACGGGTCGTCAGTAGCCCGAAAGTCTGGCAACCAGGGGTATCGTATTACCCAGTAACTGGGTTGTGGAGGTCAGATAGGCAATCGCTCCATGTGAAATACTGGTACTTACAGAAAATAAATCATTTATCATTTATTAATGGCCCAGGATCTCAGTTCTAAATACATTGTCTAGTTTCACAAAGGCTAGGACATAGTTTGATACAAACTACCGATACCAATCAATTTATTGAGATTAATGACCCAAGGATTTATGGCCAAGATAGGTAGATGTATTCCTGTGTCGAACTACGAATTCTGGTTACAGATCAAACTAACATGGCGGTGTTATTGTTGCTCAGAAATAATACACTTGAATAAACTAACACGTTACTATTATCACTTGTACTTTTGCAGGTAAAAACATGGATTTTACTGCTTGATTTCATATGTCATATGCCCGATGGCTGATTCCCCGAAGTCATCAGATCGAAAGTCCGATTTGTCGAAATCCCATAGCATCGATGTACCACAATTTCGAATAGCCACTAAATCGAGCGTCCGTTTCGCCGAAAAGCCATTGCACCGATAATCCTATCCATCGAATGTCTATTGGCTCGACGTGCCAGTAAGTTGAAAGCTATTCTAGATAAAATATTCAAGAAGAGTAAAAGAAGGAATGTGAAATGGGATAAAAAATAAAGCAGCAGAGGTTAATCAACATATATGTATGTACTGGCACGTTGAGCCAATAGACATTCCATTGATAGGACTATTAGTTGCAATGACTTTTCGGCGAAACGGACACTCAATCTAATGGCTATTCGAAATTGGGGTACATCGATGCTATGGAATTTCGGCAGTTCAAACGTTTGATCTGATAACTTCGGGGAATCAGCCATCGGGCATATGACATTCGAAATCAAGCAGTAAATTCAAAAACATGAATGTGATCAATCTGCTTTAGCTTTTTCCTTTATCAACAATGTTGGGGTCGGCTTCCAGTCTAACCGAATGCAGCTGAATACCAGTGCAACTGCCTATCAGAACGCCAATTCTCGAAATTAAAAACGTTCATAATCGAGTCGCAGTCTCACCTCAGCGACAATCAATGTCAAAACTGGCCAAAAATGAAGGGAAATTAGAGGTATTTTTAACAGACCGCGAATGAGATCAAACTATGAACATTCTTAAAATTACGAGAATCCGCGAGTTGACTAATTTTTTTTATTATTTAAAATGAAGCTTTTTTACCTCACTAATAGCTTGGTATAAACAGTTTTTTTAATATTTTTAAAAATTGAAAAGATATGAGCGTTCAAAACTCTCAATTAGACAGAGAGGGAAATACTGAATTGTGACGTCATAGTTCAGTATCGCCATATAAATTACATGCAAAACTTCGTTTTGCGAGAAAGAGATAGACAAAAAGTTTCTATAAGTTATAAGTTTTTTATTTTTCGACCGATTTCAAATTTGATTTCGAATTCTATTATTGTATTACATGTGTGGATATATTATCTACTAGAATATATAGTATTCAATATCATGCAACTACCCAATTGCCTCTTTGACCTCTACAACTCAGTTGCTGGGTAACACGATACCCCTTGGTAAAACTGATTTTCAGACTTTTGGGCTTTTGAGCATGTACCCGTAACGACTAGCAAAGATCTCTATATGCACCAACGACAGCCCCATTTGATGTCCAGGAAAATTACTGTCCATTCCAAGGTTGCCTGGAAGAGATCGCAAGAAGCGATAAGGCCGCCCATTGTATACAACGTGTAACGTTAAATGCGCAAAACCTCAGACACCCCAACTGATTTTTAATTCAATTGACCTATTTCAGAGAGAAAATATGTCATTAGTCCCTAGAAAGATAATCTACGTCCGCAAGACGTATCGTGAAATTAAACTTCGTTGTAGTTTTTTATTATTATTTTTATTTAAACAATTATTTCAACCTATAAGGCATGATAATACTTCCTTGGGCTTACTAAAAAATCTTAATTAACTAAGGTACATCTGACAGACGTATGATTATCTTTTACGCTAGTTGCTATATGATTATCTTTCTAGGGTTAAAAAAATTGTAAAGGTTTTATGTGCTGTTTTAGTTTTACTAGCCATTCTGATCGTTTCTTGCGTTTGCGACATAGAGAATATAACCACTAGAGAGCGTATGGGCCGATTTCTTCGAAGCACACGACTCACTACTGCGGGCCGGGGGATGAGGAAGAACGCGCGGCTGCAATTGGTCAGTTCAAGGTCAAGTTGCATCGTTAGGGCTGCTTTACTTCATTAAGAGAAAATAGTCGATATCGATAAAATGGATTTTAACATTATAATAAATACTAAATCAAAATCATAGAAATAATATTTAATCAAAATCAATCAATTACAAAAAAAAATCCCGGAAATGGACTGATCGGCCCCGGTCGGGGACAGAAAGAACTAAAAAATCCCGGAAAATACAAAAAAAAAAAAAACCGACGAACTGAAAACCGAGGAGGTTCTCAGTTCGTCGGTATTTCTTTTTTGAAGTCGGTTAATAGTAGATAGTTATTTTATTAAAGTATGTGAATTGAATAAAAAATGTATTCATTTTATTTTTCTCGATATCAACTTTCAGCTATTAAAGATAACAGCACTATTTTTTACGATAAACATACAAAAGGAAAGAAAGGGATAGAAGCATTAGAATTGTCTAAGAACGAGACTTTTCCAAAAGACATCAACGCGCGACTCAAAAAGTGTGCTCGTTTACCCAGCCACCATTTTAAATAGACCCCTGCAGTGGCTTATAATCTGATTAAATCAAAAATAATTTTTCGTAATGTTTATGTACCGATGAAAAGTTATGTCATTCTTTTTGTAACTAGATGTCTAAGAATGTTTCCCACACCACTTCACCGCGCATGAAGGCATTTTGATGCGTTATAATTGCATAAACGTTATAAAAAAATTATATTAATTTAGCGTGCACGCAGGTCTAACACTTGGACACAACTAAAATTGCTACTAGTACCGTAGCCTATACATAGGCGACAAAATACTAATAGTTTTCGTGCGTCGGGGCACTGTATACGCAGTCAAGTGGTTATAATAGTCTTTGGTTTGCGACGACGCTTTATCGAGGGAGGAGTCGTCACCGGGCCGCTGCGCCGCACTGACATTGGCTTGCTTGACCTATTAATAAATAGACACGGCAACGTTTTTATAGAAGATTTTTTGAAAAATGTGACCTATATTAAAAAGTGGTTCAATTAATTCTGCTCGTTATTCTGATCAAACTATTTTCAGGTTTTGGGCATTTAACGTTACACGTTGTATATGCACCAACGATAGCCCCATTTGATGTCCAAGAAAATCACTGTACATTCCAAGCTTGCCTGGAAGGGATTGCAGAAAGCGATAAGGCCGCTCATTGTAATATTTGGTAGTGTTTGATGTATTTTTTTTAATGTTATGTATTGTTGTGCTGTATAATAAAGTATATAATATACATATAAATAAATAACAGCCGGGACCAACGGCCTAAAGTGCTTTCAGAGGCACGCAAATGAAATAATATTTCTAACATTTCCGACACCACACGCTTAGATAGAAAGAAGATTTAGAATTTTCTACGACTATAGATAATCAACCCTTCCCTGTATGGTATTCAGAAGGCTGTTGGTGCTGCCTCGGCGCATCAGGAAGGCCACTCTTTTGCATATTATTGCCCAAAAACAGTCCACGCTGGCCTTAGCAAACACACCTGATGCACTGCAAAAGCGAGGCAACCCCAACAGCATCCTAAAACCATTATTGTATGGGACCCGTAAGGCATTCAATTTAAACATAAACTTGGAAAAGTTACAGTAATTGTCTTCCTTGATGGTACGCAGTGATTTATAGGCCCTAAGGGAAGCTCGTGTTAAGCGCAGAACATCTATCTAACGTATCCTTACGAATATCATCTAAATATTACAAGTACGCTACTACTAGCAACGCCAGGCGGATTCACTCGCGTAAGTTTCGATCCCGAAAGAATATCGGGACAAAAAGTATTCTATGTGTTAATCCTGGTTATAAACTATCTGAAACTGGACTAACTAGACTGGAAGCCGACCCCGACATAGTTGGGGAAAGGCTAAGTAGACGATGAGTTTACCTTTTTTTTTAACCCTCCATAAAGGCACGGCCTAACAGTACGTAGATTTATAAAGTGCCCATAATTTTCTCCCGCAATCAGTATAATTAATTTAATTAAATATACAATGTTCTATACATAATAGTAAAAACTCAGTGTATGTATTATGATTCATCATCTCCCTAGCTTTTCCCCAACTATGTTGGGGTCGGCTTCCAATCAAACCGAATGCAGTTAAATACCAGTATTTTACATGAAGCGACTGCCTATCTGACCTCCACAACCCAATGACTGGAAAATACGATACCCCTTGAAAAACCTGAATGTCAGACTTTCGGGTTTCAAGCAAAAAATTAATTTATTTTTGCAACAATGCATGCAGGTAATCTGCATGCATTGTTGCAAAAATAAATTAATTTTCTTCCCACTATAAACATTTTAACCCTTAAATGCATGATTTATTTTATCGTATTGCAAAAAATGCTATTGTATAGGTATTTATCTATAGAATTTAGATAATAAATATATAATAATTATACAATAATATTAATATTCACAGAGTATATATATTGTTTTGACAAAAAGAGTTGCGTTCAGAAACTCACAGCTATCACATTCTTAAAAAAAAATAAATGACGTACTCTGTTGCCATATGGCAACATTATGCATTTAAGGGCTAAGCCTAGACATTATAACAGCAAGTTTCCAGTGCTCCCACCCACTATTACTTGGGTAGTTTCCCACGAACACCTTTCCCTGGATGTTTGAAGTGAACAATTATTTTCATTTTCACCTTTCTCGTCTAAGTTGGAGTGTTCCTGCTAAGGTTTTCAACAAGTAGTTCGGTCTTGGTTGGTAGGTACTCGTGTATGTATTGTCAAATGTCAATGTCAATGTCAATTAATGTGTGTTGTCTTTGGTCCCTGGTCCTGAAATCAAGCAATTGGACAAAACTGTGAATATTTTATAGCTCGAGTACGAGGCTTTTGACTACTTTGTATATTTTATATCTTATTTTTTATTATTATTTTTTTTATTTGTAACGTGCGTTTTGTTTGTGCAGAATAAACGTTTTTTTCTTTCTGTATTAATAGAAATAAAAGTGCAACTTATCCAGAAACTGGGTTGTGGTCCATGTAAAATACTGGTATTGAGTTGCAACTGGTTAGACTGGAAGCAGACCCCAACATAGCTGGGAAAAGACTAGGCAGATGTTGACTTACGCGTCATAAAACGTCAACGTCTATTAATTGTTTATGTGATAGTTAAAAAGTTTCAACCTTATTGAAGTTTCAGTTTACAGTGAATTGTTGTCAAACGTGGTAAAGCAACAGATAACGATAACATACTATTTTGAGTAATAATGGCGTGATCATGGTAATTAATTAAAAAATTTCATAATTTTCTAATTTGATTTTCCAATCATTATCATCTGCCAAGCCTTTTCCCAACTGTATTGGGGTCGGCTTCCAGTCTAACCGGATGCAGATGAATACCAGTATTTTACATGGAGCGACTGCCTATCTTACCTCCACAACCCAATTACTGGGTAATACGATACCCCTAGGTAAGACTGGTTGTCAGACTTTCGGGCTTCTGACTACCCGTGACGACTGTCAAAGATCTACGAATGGCAGCCGGGACAAACGGCTTAACGTGCTTTCCGAGGCACGGAGGGGTCTCGGTATGTAAGATGGTCACCCATCCAAGGACCAACCGCGGCAAGCGTAGCTTAACCTGATCGATCGACCTGTGCGGCTGTTATTATTTAGCCACGGGTCCCTCCAGTTAGATTTTCCACTGTTCCACTCATTTGAACAGACAGAATCACTCAACCTCTCTCTTCAGATCATTTCTAATCCCGAATAGTTTGAAGTTATAAATTAAACCCGATAAAGGACTCATTGATATCTAAACTAAACCACGGACAGACATCAATGAAAAGCCGACAAACCCAAACTCCAGTGCAACTTCAAATAACTCCGCGCTTTCATCAGACAACCTAAATGTACTATTCATAGTTAGATACTATTTGTGTACATTAAGAGCTCAATACAATTTATACTTTAACAGTTCTAGTTTAGAATTGAATATCTTTTGGCGTTCAAATCTTCCAAAATTGACCTCAGCTGTATCAGGTATATTAGGTGCATGTTTCAAGCTTTACGGCTATTGTATTAAGGTTGAAAGTTGGTTGATTTACATTGTTACTAAAATTGGGTTTAATTAAATAGATAAGTTGCGTCAAAGGCGGCGTTTCTCTGATTTTTAGGCTAATTCAATTTATTTCAGGTCAGGTTTTGTGAATAATGCTTTTGTATTAATTTAGATGATTGGCTTATTGTTTTAACTCAGTAGGTAATCTCTTCTTCTCAGGCCTATAGACAAGCCACTTTTATGAAGTGAAAATCGAGAAGTCATTATTTTATTAAAACAATGCTGAGAATCTTCTGATTCTCACAACGTTCAAACGTCAAAACTTTCTCGTTTTGAACATCCAAATAACATAAGACAGACCCCCAAAAACGCCCACCCTTCAACACTTCTTGCTGCTTTAGCAGGGAAAAAGAAGTGGCATCACAAACTCCTCAACAGCTCAACTATATGAAGATCTTCTTTCTCATCGTCATCATCTGCCTAGCCTTTTCCCAACTATGTTGGGGCTTCTAGTCTAACCAGACGCAGCTAAATACCAGTATTTTACATGGAGCGACTGCCTATCTGACCTCCACAACCCAGTTACTGAAGATCTTGTTTCTGAAGTGTGCAAAATCAGAACTATAATCTTCGTACTGCCGGCCGAGACACAGCTTTCCTCTCTTCGAGAGGGAGTGAGTTGTAATCTACCACGCGGGCCCTGAGCGGTTTGGTTCCAGGAGTATGTCGGTTCTTCACGATGTTTTCCTTCACCGCTTTGAGAGCAGTTGTGATGAAATTATTTATACAAAGTAAAACGCCTGCCTGATTTCGAGTCCAGGACCTACAACTCGTAAGTCGGGGCAGTTTCCGCTGAGCCACCACTGCTCTTCGGTAGTGTAGTGGTATTTGTATCCTCGTCTCTCATTGTCTACAACGTGTAACGTTAAATGCGCAAAACCTCAGACACCCCAACTGATTTTTAATTCAACTGACCTATTTCAGAGAGAAAATAAGTCATTAAAAAAATTGTAAAGGTTTTATGTGCTGTTTTAGTTTTACTGGCCATTCTGATCGTTTCTTGCGTCTGCGACGACGCTTTATCGAGGGAGGAGTCGTCACCGGGTGGCTGCGCCGCGCTGACCTTGGCTTGCTTGACCTATTAATAAATAGACACGACAACGTTATTATAGAAGATTTTTTGAAATTGTGACCTAAGTATATTAAAAAGTGGTTCAATTAATTCTGCTCGTTATTCTGATCAAACTATTTTCTGGTTTTGCGCATTTAATGTTACACGTTGTATATTCCACAATAATGATGACACTGACAGCTATTGAACGCAATTCAGCCGGTCGATTCTATTAGAATCTCACCGTGAGAAGTAAAGTGAAGTGAGCTGTCATTCCATCTGATGCTATGGAGTCGCAAACCTAGCTTGTTTCATGTCCCTCATTCCAAGTCCGCGTACAGGCGGAATTAATATCTAATTCGAGCGAGTAGAAGTTATAATAAACTAACTGGTGAGCATGATTTGGCCATTTTCAATATCAGCTGGTGAGCACTTAATAGTGTCAACGTGAAGTGAGCTCTGACATTCCGTAATGGTTGGGTCATTACGGAATGTCAGAGCTCACTTCCCGCTCACTTCACCTAAGCTCTCACGGTGAGATTTTTACAGAATAGCACTGTAGTGTTTCTCGGCTGAAGCATTTGTTGGTTAAGAGCTTTTTTACGGAAGAGTAATTATTTGCGTCTGAATGATTTTTAGTTATTTCTAGGTATTAATCGATCGTGTTATGTTGTTTGCTAATTTATGTTTGTTATATGTATTTTGTACCGACTTTTTTGTTGTTTTTTTTTCTGTTCCAAGTGTTTATCAGTGGAAACTTGTAAATGGCCTTCAAATGCATATTATTTATTTATTTTATTATTTATGTACACACAGTAAAAACATATGGATATGACATAGTAATAATTGTTAAAAGAAAAGTTAAGTTAGAGTTAAGTTAAGTTTTAATATTGTTTAAGGACACTGTTTATATTAACTGTAAGTTTCCCAAATAAAATAAATAAAAGTCCCAAACAATCAATTTCCACTTATAAGAGGTCTCCTTTATGTTGTCACTATTGTCCCGTAGTGCCGTGAGAGCGAGTTGATTCGTTTTGTGTTTTCCGTACATTCGTAGTTGTATTTTGTTTTCTGGTATATATCGAGACCACTCAGTGTCTCGGAGAGAAAAATAAAATAAAATTCATGTACCATTACTTACTATGTGAAGATAAGAACATCATCAACATAGATATGTTAAAAACCAATTTTTGAAGCTTACTTAAAAGCTACTCAAGCAAAGTTAATAAAATTTAAACAAATAAAGACTTTTTTTTGGTTTATTTGTTTAAATTTAAACAAATCTTTATTTGTTTAATGTGAATGTGAATGTATCTCTCCCTTCTTCTTGTTAATTCATATGGTGGGCCGACTCCCCAGTACTTGGTGTTACGTCAGATTGACAGTTGACATATCTTCTAAAAAAACAATACTAATCGAAGAGGTTGGCATCGCCGAACTAATGCTCTCGACGCGCCGTCATACACATTACCTAGTTCTAAGAAGTGCAGTAGAGGTGTTAGAGCGTAGAGTGTTCGTGCTGGTGTTTCAATTCGTCTAGCCTTTTCCCAACTATGTTGCGATCGGCTTCCAGTCTAACAAGATGCAACTGAATACCAGTACTTTACATGAAGCGAATGCTATCTAACATCCAAATCCCAGTTACTAGGTAACACGATACTTCTTCATATGACTGGTTGTCAGACTTTTGGGATTCTAGCCACTCATAACTAATGTCAAAGATCTACAAATTATAGCCGAGACCCATCGGCTTAACGTGCTTTCTGAGGCACGAACTGCCGTGCAATTCTGTAACCATCTCACCGTGAAAGCTTGGGTGAAGTGAGCGTGGAGTGAGCTGTCATTCGCTAGGGATTAACACTATTAAGTGCTCACTTCACTTATGATTTACGAGTGACGGTGAGATTTTTACAGAATCGACCGGCTGGTCTCGATATGTAATGGGTGTTCACCCATCCACAAACCGATCGCGCCAAGCGTAGCTTAACCTTCCATCAAACCGTGCGGCTGTTATTGTTTAACCACGAGGCTCTCGTTAAAACGAATTTCTATTTCTGGGTTAATAATAGCGCACTTGATCGCCAAAGATAAGCAGAAAGGTATAATTTTGGCAGAGCCCCGAAAATTCTTGATTTACATAAAATCGATGGTAAATGCTATGAAATCTAAAGTTGGGTATTTTAGTCCAATTTGTCTTAGCGTTTAAATATTTGTACGTTAGTTATTATTCTTTTGATGTATGACTTGCTTGACCTTGATAACTCATACATTCTGTAGGTATTGTATGTACAGTCGAACCAGCTATTTGGTGTACAGGCAGTTAACTTGCAACTACTTTTAAACAATGTTGTGAGAGTGCTGGGTAGTCAATTCTTTCACAAGTTATAACACCAAAAATTTCACAAAATTCATCAACACAAGTCTTTAAGTTCATGCATAAACATAAATGGTTGTATTTTGTTTGTCTTATGCCACATAACTTGTTCGAATGCACTTAAAGTAATTCTACCATTCTTACAAAAAGTGCAATAACTCGGGTTTTGGGCCGCACAAAGTTACAGACATATCCCTAATAAAAAGGAGTACCACATTTTCTTCTTAGACATGTACACGTATCATAAACAACAGTACATATAACTCATATTCATTATTACTGGTCGAAAATGCATTAAGTTGATTTACAAACGATTAGTGCAATAAGTAAACTATATATGGCGGGTATAACTAATAAACTAATAAACGTCATCTCCTTGCAATAAATTATCCTAACCATAAGTAAGTTATGGTGTTCTTAAAGAATTAATCTCATATAAAACCTTTTTTTTTTAGTATATTGCATACCTGAATATAGTTTGTTCAGAATAAGTAAGTGAATCTATTCCAATAATTTTTACAACATGTTAAATTTTGTCCCAAAAATATTAAAAAAAGGTTAAAAGTTGGACACAGAGCGACACTAAGTACATATCCGCAATCATATACGCACAACACAGGTCACGGCCGGTCGGCCGGCGGTGTGTGGTAAGTGATAACCATCTTTTTGTACGGACAAGCAGGTAACATAACAAGTAATTGATTACAATCTACGATAGGGAAGAGTTTATAACTCCGAAAAAATATTTTGTTATGGGATAGTGTTAAAAAAAAACAAAACAAACAAAATACGTTTATTTGCAGTAAACATGACGTAAAAATTTAACAAGTATTTTTTTGTTATGTATTTTCTGGTGTACGATAAAGTATATATGTATACCAATACTAATAATAAAGCTGCAGAGTTTGTTTGTTTGAACGCACTAATCTCTGGAACTACCGGTCGGATTTGAAAAAAATATTTTTGCCTATATTTTTTTTGTATTTTTTATAGATCTCGTCCCCTCACCCAGCTCGTAGCAGGCGCACCGGGCGTCCGCGGAGGTTGGATAACGCCCTCTTACAGACCCCTAAATGCGACGGACTTGGGGACGTCCGTCGCCCCCAACACATCAGGACCCGAGATGGCGGCGCGTAGTGTTCCACGCGCGCCCCTCTTAGACGTCGCGGGGGGAGTTTAACACCTCACACGACACGAACGAGGAGGCCCGCAGCAGCGGAGAGTCGGGGGACCAGTCGGGGGTTGCGGAAGTATCGTTCGTTCCTGCGACGCCCGGCGTAGGTGAGAGATGGAACACTGGGGTGGTTTTTAGTCAGTAAGAGTCCGCCCACCTCAGGACAGCGGACATCCATGAGGATTTTCCACCCCGAGAACAAAAAAAAAGGCATGGGACGCAGATGATACTCATGGCTTTGCATCAGTCATCTTATGCCAAAGTTGGCCCAATTTTGAGACCAATATTGAGCCGGAGATGGCGTTGTGCATAAAAAGAGGAAAGAAGTACCTAATTTGCTTTTCCCAATTTTTATTAGAATACGATTTTAGGTTATCTGGCATTGCGTGTAGTATACGATCCGGTAATTGGCACGAATCGCGGCTTTGCCTCGTAAAAATCCGGCGTAAATGATTCACGACAGTAAAATCGTAAAACCTCGGCAAACTTTTTTTTTTGCCCCAAACCCTACCGTGAAAATTAACACTCTGTAACGGAAATTGTGATTTATGTCAACTGCCTGTATAAATTTTATCGCTAAATATGTTAATGTCCTTTGTAGCTATTTTACTGTGTGGTAAATGTCAAAATAAATATGTGATATGTGAAATAATTTGTTGCGGTTTTGAAGTGAAAACTTCTTTGGCATCGTTGTGATTTGAAACTCAATGAAACGAAAAAGTGACTGTAAAAAGAGATAAACACATACATCTATAGTATATAACGTGAGAGAATGAGATAGAAGGCATTATACAGTGTTTCTTATATTTGTGATCTCCTCTTTGTGCGCTGTCCGTACCCTCTCCCATAATCATACGCTCGGGAATATTCGTAAGTATTTTTAGATTGTCGGTACTGCTCTGGGCGCCTTCAAGCAGAAACCTAATACGCTGATAGTGGTGGTACGTGCTACGCACGACGCTTGGGTCCGAGCGTTGTACGTGTCTTAGTACGTGTGTGCGCGCCTGCGTATTACGAAGCTTGGGTAAAAGCATCATAACAACCGTGGTGTATTGTACACGTGTATCGTTTACAAAAATATTTCTTTATTGAAGGTTTCACTTCTATCGCGTGTGAACTGCACACTTGTTTTTTTTTTCAATTGCCTGACCTTTTTTATGCTCATAAATACCACGCTTAAATAAAAAAGTTTATTTACATACATAACGTCATCATTCGATTTGGTGCCTTGAGACAGTGAGGCATTGTCGCGGCAGACCACGTACAAGATGGCGGAACGAGCTGGATCTAGGTTCCAACAAAACTGGATGGAAGACGCGCGGGCTCGCGAATGATGGAAGGAGTGGAGCGAGGTCTTTGCCCAGGAGTGGGACAAAAAAAAAGCAGAGGTGAACCCATAGTAGGTACAAACCACAACACACCAAACTACTACAAGCTGTTAAATTTCTTTAATAGATTTTCAACTTTATCGCTATTAGCATTAGGTTCCAGGTTGATTTTTTTGAAGCTTATTTAAAGATAAGCACAAATAAATATATTATCTACACTAATATTATAAAGAGGAAAGATTTGATTGTTTGTTTGTATTGAATAGGCTCCGAAACTACTGGACCGATTTGGAAAATTGTTTTACCATTAGAAGCCGACATTATCCCTGATGAATATAGGCTACTTTTAACCGCGGAAAAATGCTTCATTCCTACGGGAAAACGGGTAATAGGACAACGGGTAGTATGAATTATCCTTCCGTACTTATCTTTTTCAAATAACTCCTAAACGGCTGAACCGATTGGGTTGAAATTTTATATGGGTATTTCGATGGTTTCCGGGATTATTTTAAAAATACAATTGGACCCAGTAGGTGGCGCTACTGTCGGTATGTCAACTACTAAACGGCTTGACCGATTGTGTTGAAATTTTGTATGTGTATTTCTATGGTTTCACAGACACGAATGTATTAAGCCTACCTAATCTATCTTTCTATACATATATAAATAAACCAATAACTTTAACCACATTATTTAAGCAACATAATTATTTTAAACGGCGGGAATTCCGAATTCTACGCAAACGAATTTGCGGGCGGATGCTAGTATAAAATAAATAAAAAATAAATTAAATATTATATGTTATTATTCTTAACTGCCTAATTTGTACGGTCCAAGTAATTGAGATCAAAATATTCGAGGAACGGATAAAAAGATCTAAAATAAGGACCTTTAACAAAAATAAAAACGTATTAGATATCCAATGCAATTTCTGACACAAATCAGCAAAAATCCAAACACGATTGCCAAAAGAAATAAAAGAACAATTTTCCCATCACTCGAATCAGCTTCGGAACCCCAAAAAATAATAAACCATGGATCCGAACGATGTTTTCGTCAGACCTGCTCTAACAAACGACAAGAAAAAGTTTTCTGTCTGCTCTGTAAGTGGAATGTCGTTTAGATATGAGTTTTACTGCTGATTGACCATCAATTTGAGGGTTTTTACTGACTCGTTCAAATAGTGATAATTATGCTAACATTGCCCTGCCCGCGCACGAACTTACAAATAACTTAGAATTAACACAATTAATAATCAAAAAATTTTTTTTTTATTTTTACTAACCGTTAGGTTAGGCTAAGTAATAACAGCCGCACGGGTCGATCGATCAGGTTAAGCTACGCTTGCCGCGGTTGGTCCGTGGATGGGTGACCATCTTCACATACCAACACCCCTACGTGCCTCGGAAAGCACGTTAAGCCGTTGGTCCCGGCTGTCATTCATCGATCTTTGACAGTCGTTACGGGTTGTCAGTAGCCCGAAAGTCTGACAACCAGTCTTACCAAGGGGTATCGTATTACCCAGTAACTGGGTTGTGGAGGTCAGATAGGCAGTCGCTCCACGTAAAATACTGGTATTCAGCTGCATCCGGTTAGACTGGAAGCCGACCCCAACATAGTTGGGAAAAGGCTAGGCAGATGATGATGAGTATCTCCCTTCTCTCCTTCCACCTCTCTCAGTCCAGAGCTGCCAAGGACCAATGTTTACCAAAAGAATAAAAAAAAAAAACTATTATTGTTTTATTAGTGGGCTCATGGCATGGCAATAACAGCCCCACTGGTCGATTGATCAAGTTAAGCTACGCTTGCCGCGGTCGGCCCGTGGATGGGTGACCATCTTTACATACCGAGATCCCTCCTTGCCTCGGAAAGCACGTGAAGCAGTTGGTCTTTGGCATTCTTGGAATTTTGACAGTCATTACGGCTCGTCAGAAGCCCGAAAGTCTGACAATCAGTCTTACCAAGGGGTATCGTGTAGTACCGCCTAGTATTCGTAAAAACGATTTCTCTATATATATTCTATTTCTATATATATACAACGTGTAACGTTAAATGCGCAAAACCTGAAAATAGTTTGATCAGAATAACGAGCAGAATTAATTGAACCACTTTTTAATATAGGTCACATTTTTCAAAAAATCTTCACTAAAAACGTCTCTATTTATGTCTATTTATTAATAGGTCAAGCAAGCCAATGTCAGCGCGGCGCAGCGGCCCGGTGACGACTCATCCCTCGGTAAAGCGTTGTCGCAGACGCAAGAAACGATCAGAATGGCCAGTAAAACTAAAACAGCACATAAAACCTTTACAATTTTTTTAATGACTTATTTTCTCTCTGAAATAGGTCAAATCAGTTGGGGTGTCTGAGGTTTTGCGCATTTAGCGTTACACGTTGTATATATACAACGTGTAACGGAAAGGGGGTATCAACCCTGAAGGCCCCATAGTAAATCAATCAGCTGGTAGTCAGTTTTGTAAGGGAGGGCCAAATTTTTTTTTCATATTTCGACCTATGTTCTTTGGGGAAAGTTGTTGAGTTTCATGAGCACATTCACCTCCTTCAGGGTTGATACCCCCTTTCCGTTACACGTTGTATATATTGTATGTGTAGGTATATTTAATATGTTAGTTTTAGACTTCACACATACATATTTTTCTCTTCATGTTCTCACACACTATTGTCTACATTTCTTTTTTACTTCTCCTTTCGCAGGTCTGCTGGAAGAAATTCCTTAACAAATCAGCAGTACTTTTGTACTCAAATTTTAATTATATCATATCCATAATATGTATTTTACTGTGTGTATGTACATCACTACATAGTATAAAACAAAGTCGATTCGCTGTCTGTCTGTCCCTATATATGCATAGATCTTTAAAACTACGCAACGGATTTTGATGCGGTTTATTTTAATAGATAGAGTGATTCAAGAGGAAGGTTTATATGTATAATACATGCATAATATAGTAGAGAAACACTGATAATTATAGAGGTTTCTAATGTAATGTCGTAAATAAACACATTTTTTTGCGCTTACTTTGTAAACGCTGGCTGAACCCGTCGAGATAGATCAAAATAATGTACCACAGTATTGTACACCTTAAAAAGGTCTACAAAAAAGTCCGCAATGGTATATGTCTATCTCTTAAGGATAACTCCACAATAACCATTTTTTATCTTATACTTTTTACGAGAAATAATGGCTCTAAAATTATCAGTGTTTCTCCATTGCACCCGTGCGAAGCCGGGGCGGGTCGCTAGTAAATAATAAAATAAATAAATCAAGGTTAAGCACGCTTGCCGCAGTCGATTCGTGGATGGGTGAACTTCTATTTCATACCAAGACCCCTCCGTATTTCGACAAGCGCCCTAAGCCCTGCCAACTTACAAGAACATCTCTAAGTAGCCAAACGTTGGTTCAAAGTTTCGTCACGTAACGTTTGGAGTGTTGGGAACAAGATTTATAGAACTGTTTGTTTCTCCGATAATAAGTTGAGAAAAACATGCCTAAGATGTATACTAATAAATATCGCCGTGTTTATGTCTGCGCGACTTCGTTCTCTTCGATCAGGTTAAGCTACGCTTGCCGCGGTTGGTCTGTGGATGGGTGACCATCTTTACATACCGAGTGCCTCGGAAAGCACGTTAAGCCGTTGGTCCTGGTTGTCATTCGTGGATCGTTGACAGTCGTTACGGGTAGTCAGTAGCCCGAAAGTCTGACAACCAGTCTTACCAGGGGTATCCTATTACCCAGTGACTGGGTTGTGGAGGTCAGATAGGCAGTCGCTCCATGTAAAATACTGGTATTCAGCTGCATCCGGTTAGACTGGAAGCCGACCCCGACATAGTTGAAAAAAGGCTAGGCAGATGATGATGGCTTCGTTCGCGTGGATTTCAGAAATTTTCACACGGGAACGTGCTACCGGGACAAAAAGACCTATATCCTTCCCCAGCATGTTATCTACCTCCATGCCCAATTTTATAGAAATTCTTTCAGTGGAGTAGACGTGAACCGATAACATACAAGTGGAGTTATTTTCAAATTGATCATATTAGTTACAACCTCGCAAACAAAAAGCTAAGAATAGCCAAAATGAGTCGGCAGGAAATGATAAAGAAGGTAGCAGATTGGCTCCAAAAGATGGACTATCAGGAGACTGAAAATTTGTTTACATTCATAACATAATAAGAATTAAAATCTATACACGCTGTCATCCATTTAAATTTTTCCCATCCCTACACACATTCAAAGGTGCGAATCATACCACACACTCATTTACTCCCATTTGCACACACACAACACACTTTTCATCACATGCACATTTACACACATACTCTTATCAACTCCCAAAATTCACACACAGACATACAAACACATAGCTCTTTAGCATTATTAATTTCTTTAGTATCTTAATTTTTTAGTAATTACCTACACTCTGTAAGAAATAAGTCATTTTTACCTATATGTGTTACCATATGGCAATAATCCTCGCTGTCAACTTCATAGCGACACTCCTACAAAATGCTGTTCGATTGTAAATAGAACCCATGGCTGAACGCTGACCCCCAAAATACAGGTCCAGGCCTAGTTTCGGGATTAGGATCAAATTTGTGGCAATACATTGATGTGCTATTTAATTATAACTGGCTTGTAACATGTATTTTTAAGTGTCAAATAAATATTTTTTTTTATTTTTTTTTATTAGTAATGACCTGCCGTACGATTCTGTAACCATCTCACCGTGAAAACTTGGGTGAAGTGAGCGTAGAGTGAGCTGTCATTAGGGATTAACACTATTGACACTGCTCACTTCAAGCTCACTTCACTTATGATTTCACGGTGAGATTTTTACAGAATCAACCGGCTGTTATTAGTAGTGTCCTTTTCCTTCCCCTTTCAATCCATCAAAATGTTGCCTTTAAAAGACCGCTCTTAGCGATAGCACCGCCCACTGTGTCACCCTTTGTAAAATTTGTATATAAATTTATGTCTGTAATTTATATGGTGTACATAATAAAGAATATTCTATTCTATTCTATTAGTTTGGATGATAAAGCTAACGAGTTTGTTTGTTTATTTGAACGCGCTAATCTCTGGAACTGCTAGTCGGATTTGAAAAAATCTTTTTGCATTTGATAGGTTAATTCTTGAGAAAGATATAGCACGCTGCCCCTAGGAGCAAAAAAAAATCAGAAGGAACGTTAAGCGAAAACATAGTAACCGAGATATAATATATTGTATGTTAAAAACAAGACATTTCACGCGGACGAAGTCGACAGAAGAAGCTAGAACTTATAGACATATTTTGTGGAAAAACCAGATTTTATTGGTATAGTGAGGTTTAGATTCTTGGAAGAAAAATATTATTATGCGTTTGGTTCCTAAGGGCAATGAAAACTTCAGTTCACCGTCCGGTAAGGACCAGGCCCGGGTCGACGGCGCGTTGTGTTTACCACGCGCGCCTCAAAGAGATGTCAGCACTAACTGACGGGGTCCGCTAGGGCCGACGCCTGCCAGGGTCGCGGGTTGTTCGAAAGAGTTACCGTGGTCCTTGGCACAGGCAACTGAAGGAGCACGGGTGGGTTTTAGTCAGTAAAAGTCTAACACATCCTCCCACTGCGCCCAGAGCGGGAGAAGTTATTTGTTAATTTCCCACCCAAAAAAAGGCAATGAAAACTTGAAGAACTTTGCGCGGAGTTTCTCTACGTGATCGAATCAGAAATGAGAAGATTCTTAGAAGAATCAAGGTCACTGAAATTACAAAGCCCGAAGAATGTAAGCACAGGTATTATAATATATATGTGTTTATAACCTATTTATGTATTTGTCAAGTTTTTTATTTTTATCATCGTCGTGTCAACCAAAGCACCTGCCATCTAATCTCTTCACCACCCTTGGTTGACTGGTAGAGAATGCCTAAGGCATTAAGTCCGCTTTTGAACCTCTTTGTGTGCGGATAGTTTAAATAAATAAATAATAAATAAATGTAGGTATTGCAAAAGACACAGTATAATTACCAAAATGTTGCGGCTGCTGAGATCCTCAAGCGGTGCAAATACTGTAACCTTATACGAGTAGGTAACTACAGCTTTGAGCCGTTTGGGATCGAAACGCTCGGGTCATGGGGCCCGAGTGCGCGTCTCCTTTTTACAGAAATTTCTCGCGGGCTGATCGACACTTCACGTGACCAGAGGGCTGGGTCGTTCTTTGGCCAAAGAATTAGCATTGCCATTCAACTTGGCAATGCTGCCAGTCTTCTGGGCACGTTTCCGGATGACAGTGATGCGGACGAGTACTTTGACTTTTGTTTTTGTATTTATTTATATAGTTAGTAAGTCTTTTAATTTAATACCTAGTGAAATAGTTAATAGAAATAGGTAATTGTACTGTGTGATAGGCAGTCGCTCAATATAAAATACTGGTATTCAGCTCCATTTTGTTAGACTGGAAGCCGACCCCAACATATTTGGGAAAAGGGTATGCAGATTGATTGAAAAAGCACTGGGTGGGGACCATGGTTTACAGAAAAGATTACCGATGGGACCGATTGAACGGAATATTGAGGAGTGGTGACCGAGTCCTGAAACACAAAGTTTAATTAGGCCCACAAAACGTTCTAGACAAGTGGCAAACGCTTTCAAAGCATTTTGTATTTCTAAAATGGCTTTCAACAGGATTGACAGACATTTTTGACTTTCCACAATCGTTAGCGCTGATCGAATGTGCCTTTGTCTAGGTACTAAGGTGGACTGATGCCCTCCCAGCCAGGTGAAGGTGGATGTAGGAACTGCTGGACCGGTTGCTATGCCGAAGTGGACGTCTTTTGACTTAATGATGACGATTAGAAGGAAACCCTTTCACAATCAAAACTTTCTTTCATCATAACATTTCAAAGCTCACACTACTGTATTAAAGTTCATTATTTTTAGGTGTTTTCGATAAACTTTGCTGAAGGTCATCCTTTTTTGTTTTTCCACAAAAAAAATATTCACATAGTTTTTTTTTAATTTAGTTTCCATCTATGTTTAAGTTAGTCTGTTGCTTTTCCAAAAAGTATCCGTATAATTTGGTTTTCGTGAAAAACAAGTGAATTCGAATCGACGGGTAAGTGCGTGACTAGATTTTTATGTGATTCTTGAAACTCGCAACAGTAATAGAGTATTCATTACCAATACATCAGTCGGCCTAAACTTTTCCCAACTATAATAATGATAATAATAATACCAACACCTGAGGAGGCTTTCGTTGGGCAGCTGGATCAAGGGCTTGATTCAGAAAGCGGTACTTCTGGACAAGGCTCGCATTGCCAGGAGGTTCCTCTCTCTGGAGCCCTGACTGCCCGGTAGCTTGGACCCTGTTCCCGTTACCGGTGGGCTAATATTTTTTATATTTTAAATGTTTTTATACTTATTTTTTTATATTTTAAGGAATGTTTAAAAATATAAAAAAATAAGATAAGTAAATAAATAAATTACATAATAATAATAATAAACATCTTTATTGATCTCGTTTTAAGTATTGCAGTACAGGGGTATATCAATTATACATGGTAAAATTACCGATTTGCTACAATCGTACTGGGTGCAGTTCTGATCTCCTAACTAGGTTACAGTATAACCTGTATGAAGGAGTGACAGTTCCGATCCCCCATAGATTACAGCACTTGAGTATTTTTACTATTTACATACATATGTAGGTATTTTACTGCTACAAAACTAAGATGTGACTAAATGTAAGCAAAAAAAATGTGATGTTAACTATTTTGGGGTTGAATTCCAGTCTAACTGGATGCAACTGAATACCAGTATTTTATATAGCCTCTAGAGCCCCAGTAGCACAAAAAAGTGCCAGTAAACACCGACCGATTTAAAACTGTATTTGTAGTTAAGATAAGGCTTAAAATCGTCCGCTATATATATCTAAAAGAGCCCCCTCGCGGTGCTTGACCGATTATGGAGACTATCTGACCTTCACGAACCAGTTACCAGGTAACACGATACCTCTTGTTAGGACTGGTTCTCAGACTTTTGGGCTTCTGACTACCCGTAACGACTCACAAAGATCCAAGAAATACAGACGGGATCAACGGCTTTGGGATGATTTATGCTAGACCGTCACGGGTTCAAGCCAAGCTACTCAACTTCTAGGGACCAAGACTGAGATGGGACACGGATGCTGCACGGTGTAGCATGAGCTGTTTCATGTTAAATGTTTCTGAGGTTTTGGATCCGTGTCTCGCTCGCGCCTCGTTCATATCACGATTCTCGCCCGGCACGGTCTGGCATAGATGGACAGGCCTGTTGGTCTAGTGGTCAGTAGTCCTGACTGCTATGCGCAAGGTCGTGGGTTCGATTCCCACCTAGGACAAATGTTAGTGTGATGAGCTCGATCATTTGTTCTTTGTCTGTCTAATTTATCTATAGTTTGTATGTATGTATTTAGAAATATAATATATGTATGTTTATCAGTTGTCTACTCATAGCACAAGCTCTGCTTGGTTTGGGACTAGATGGCGTTGTGTGAAAGTTGTGGAATATTATTATATAAAAAAAAAATAAAAATCGTTTATTTGGAACAGAAACAGATACAGTCTTAAACAGATACAAACGATGGCAGCTACAAAAGTTAAAAACTGTGGCGCAGTTGCCAACGCCCTTCTCCTAGCAAGAAGATGTACGTGTTCCAGATTAAGTGAAGGGTACAAAAAAAGTTTCTAGAAATTTTACTTAATACTAAGATTTAAAAATAATAATAATAGTAAAATTACAATACAAATATTAAATCGCAGGGTATGCGCCGTGTGTTTGAGAATGTGTGTGTGTGTGGGTGTGTGTGTGTGTGTGTGTGTGTGTGTGTGTGCATTTCTGTTGAGTCGCACGTTTGAGATTTCAACCAAAGGCCAAGTTTTTTCTTACATTGACTAATGGTATTGGGATAAATATTTATATTTTTATTAATTTTGTTGTAGAGTTTGGAACTTAGGTATGCAAAATGGTGACGAGCTAGAGCTGTCCTGCGAGGTTCAGTGTTGCATACGCGATCAGATCGCCGTCTACTGGTACACTTTTCTGGAGCATACCTTAGATGGGAATGCGTACGTATAATTGTTTTGAAAATAAACAACTGTCTCACAGTTAGGACCTGGCAAAAAGAGTAGAGTGACGCTGTGGGATAACGGATAGGTTTTTTAGCAAGGACCTTCAAGACTGCTCTCTGCGCTCTTTCGAGCCGCAATATCGCTGACTTATGTGCCCCTCCCCAGACCGTGATGTAGTATCCCATTACTGATTGGGCAAGAGCAAGGTAAACTGAAATTAGGGTCTTAAAGTCCGCTGCAGCTCTGAGTTTCTTGAATATATATAAGAGTTTTCTTAGGCGACTCACTATAGAGTTGATTTGTAGGTGCCATTTAAGGTGACAGTCAACTATAACACCAAGATATTTAATTGACTGAATGGCTTCAAGTAGAGGGCAGTCACAGACAGTGTCTGGAGTTTGGTTCAAACATGAGTGCGCGAGAAGGGCGATCGGAGTTAGGGGTTGCCCAGACTTATTTAGGGAAAAAGTAATAAACTTGGTTTTGCTAATATTTAGAGTCAAGAGATTCAAACTCAACCATTTCATAACAGTACTCAAAGCCAGCTCAGCCTTTAAGGACGCCTCATTCCAACTGTGGCCGTGGATAACTAGAGCTGTGTCATCTGCATATGTTACAATTTTACAGTTGGGGAGTGTCAATCGACACAGCTCATTCACATATATAAGAAAAAGGCTAGGCCCAAGCACACTACCCTGGGGAACACCGAAGTTGAGAAGTTTCTTCGAACTAATGTGATTTTCAATTTTTATGTGCTGTCAAGTAACTTTTAAAGATATTCAAGGCAACGCCACGAACGCCGACATCCTCAAGCTTCGAGAGCAGTATGGGGACAGAGACAGTGTCAAAAGCCTTAGAGAGGTCTAAGAATATTGCTAGAGTTTTGTATTTATTTTCGAGGTTGTCAATTACAGTATTAGTTAGTTCCAAAACGGCATCATCTGTGGCCTTGCCACTTCGGAAGCCAAATTGGTTACTAGCTAAGACGTTGTGTTTTGAAAGAAATTTAATTAGCCTAGTGTTAATAAGTTTTTCGAGAATTTTTAAGAGGGATGTTAGAACCGATATTGGTCTGTAATTTGAGACACTGTCCCTGCCACCAGATTTATAAATTGGATGGACAACCGCTGTCTTAAAGATGTCAGGAAAGACACCTAATGAAAGGCACAAATTAAAAATGTGAACTAGCACTGGAGTGGTAGTAAACCTAGTAGCTTTTACAATAGAAGTAGGTATACCATCAATTCCTACTGCAGACTTGTCCTTTAGGCTAACAATGATGTTGTCAACCTCAGAGTCATCAGTGAGGTATAGAGCCATATAGTGAGACGGCTGCGAATTAGAGGAAGAGAAACACTTTGTAACTAATTCACTCTAAGTGGAAATTTCAAAGGACTGCGGCTGAGGTATTTTTGAAGCTAAAAGTCTACCTACATTGGCGAAGTAATCGTTCACCTTGTCAACTGATTGGGAGGGATTATTGCCCAGTTTTAATAGATCAGAGGATTGGACTTTGCTATGATTTAAGTTAGCTAGCTGTTTAATAAGAGCCCATGTTGCCTTTGGGTTGTTACGAGCCTTGTAAAACTCTCCACGCTCATATTCAGTTTTGATTTTTTTCAAGAGATTATTACAATGGTTTCGGTAACGACAGAATATTAGCTTATATGTTTCATTATCTGGATGTTTTTTGGACTTTCGATACAAATTATCTCTATGCCGTATACACCTTAAGAGGCCTGGGGTAATCCAAGGCTTTAAGATGCGTCGTTTACTGGGAATTACAGAGGAATGAGAGTTAGACTTTATTATGGTGGACACTAAAGAAACAAAAGACTCAGCGGCTTCATTCGGATCATTACAGTTGAGGATTCGACTGAAGTCAGCGTTCGTGATAGATTCGACAACTTTTGGAACATCAATTTTTA
Source organism: Eremobia ochroleuca (assembly GCA_949629135.1). Taxonomy (NCBI): domain Eukaryota; kingdom Metazoa; phylum Arthropoda; class Insecta; order Lepidoptera; family Noctuidae; genus Eremobia; species Eremobia ochroleuca. The sequence continues at coordinate 6,372,310 of OX451412.1, forward strand.
GATTATTGCAACGGTGTTTAGATTTAGTTTTGATGTCCATATTACAAAACAGAATCACAGGAGAATGGTCCGTTATAAGGGAATCAAGAACAAGGGTTGTAGTGATGGATTGACAGCGAATAATCACATGATCAAGACAGCTTAACAGTCTAGTTGGGAGAGAGTAAGCAGAGAGCATTCCATGAGACGCCGTGATATTGAGGTACTCGTCAGTGTTTAGGTCAGAACAATCTGGTGCGATGTTAATGTTAAGGTCCCCAATAAGTGCAACAGATTTAAACTGTACAAGTATTCCGAGTAAATTGTCCAGACTGCAGAAAAACCGACTCAAATCTCTGCATGCTGGAGAGCGGTATACGGCAACAAGTGCAAGTTTATCAAAAAATTTAAGTAAAAGACAATTTGCATCACTGAGAGTGGGAAATTCGATGATAGGGTTAAAGGTGTCTCTTACATAGACAACTACACCATCATTTTGACTTTCGAAGTTCGAAGCATGGCAGGTATAGCCGTCTAGAGGGGGAATAATATGACACTTGCTCAACCAGCATTCCGATAGTATAATGACGTCGGGTTGGTAAGCGAGTCTGTACAAAAATAAGACTAAGTTATCAAAGTTACGGTTAAGACTACGTATGTTGGTGTGTAAGATTTTAAAGTCGTGTAAGGATTTATTTAAAAAGTTTACACTATCTTCTGGTGATGAGGTAAAACAATTTTAGATAGAGACTTGTTCAACTTCATTGGCAATTATAGTTAATTCATCCATTTTTTATTTTTAAGACAACAGAAGAACGAAAAAAGCTGTGCTGAGAGGCTACTCTCGGGTAAACTAAAACATGTTTGAAAGGAGGGAGATAATATGTTTTGGTTAAAAACAGTATGTTGTGGCTCGGAGATTGCTTTGATACGCGGAAATTTATATAACTATAGGTTATAATGTGTGAAAGTGTGTAGTGTGGTTGTGAGACATGAGATGTGTATGTGAGTACGGCATAATACGGATACGGTAGGCGATTTACGCAGTTATCAACAGTACAAGTGAAGTGGAGACATTTTTTAAAACTAGCATGCAAGGTTAACAAAAACGGGTTTCTATAAAATAAATAAGTTAAGTATTGGGGTAAGAATAGTCACGATGAGTTAGAGATACGAGCAAGATCCGACTCATTTTTAACCTGGAGGTGTGGCTTTCCATGTTTTCTCGGACAAAGATTTTTCCATGAGAGACCCAGCAATACTGATAGTCGTTTGACTTAGCAGCGTCACGGGCCAAGAAGAACAATCTTTTGTTCTTGGCTGAAAGGTTTTCAGACACAAAGATCGGCTTTGCAGGGCCATCCAGCTTCAGGTGTTCTGTAGTTATTCTAAAGGAGTTCTTGTTATGTTTACGAAATTTTGTTAAGAGTTCTTCTTTAAGGAGGACGGAGGTAAAGTCAACAATAATGGGATTGTTGGTCGGGTCCTTAGTTTTTATGCGGAACAAGTCTTTCACGTCTCTCTGCTGGATATTTATACTAAGCAAATTTGCAACTCCAATGACAGTGTTCAACAAGGCAGCTTTGGATTCGGACTTGCTGCTGGGTATGTTTCGAATCTCAATACACGCTGATCTCGAACTTTGTTCCATTTTGTCCAGTTTCTGTTCGAGTTCGTTTATATATGCTAGGTTTTCCTTACGCTCGACTTCTAGCTGATCTACATGAGATTTGAGGCTACTATGCTCAATGGCTAGGTGATCAAATGAGTCACGTATGCTGTTAGCTAAGGATAATAATTTATCATATTTCTCGTCTTGCTGTAGTTGGAAATCGTGGAACAGTTGTTTCATGTCAGCCATGAATACTGCCAACTTACTGTCTCCATTATCTTCTGAACGCTTGCGTTTGGCATTGCGAAAGGTAATATTTGGTGAAAGCTCAGAAGCAAGTAAATCCGTCTTGAAATTAAGATTGGGTTCGGAGGAACTTAAGGATATCAGTGCCTGTTCAGAATCGACGAGCAATGTCGCAGCGGGAGTCGGGGCTACAGATGTACTCGGCGGAGTGCGATTTAATGGCATTTTTACAAAGAAGCGAAAGGAAACCGCCAAAATTGGGCTAAAGTATGCACAGAATCGATATGTATATAAAAAAAAACTAGATTTTTTACTGATTAAAAAGAACATGTAACAATAATAACTTTCTATCGGAATGAGCTAAAAATTATGATTTTAAATATGGTTTTTAATTGAACGTAGTTCTAAAACTAGCTCTGTAAACAAGCTGTCAGGTCATTTTAAGTTCGTTCTAAAACTAGTAGGTCTAAAGAAGTTATTAAAAAAACTCTATCTATTTTGTTTTAGCATTTTTGACATGAACATTATAATCGTTTATAAAAGAAAAAAGGACATTAGATGAATTATTGTTGTTTTAGTAAGTTATTTATTTATTTAACAATAACATCTTTCAAAATCGTGTATCAGCGACTGTTTCAAAACGAAAACATATCAAAATGTCAATGTCACGTAATAAAATAAGACGTGACCTAAAGGTCTAGTTACCAGGTCATAAAATCCCAAAAAAAAAATAATGCCACGTCACTCCTGTAGTGTCAAGTCTCGTCATTCGTTTTCGTACTTGTGCGCTTACGGATGTGCTTACTCGATTTCTGCTATTTTTCTGACGACTTTGGGTTGACTTTACGGACTTGGATACTTGTTATTGTGTATTTTATTGGACACCGATTTTGCTTAGACTGGATAATGGTGAATTGCGTGAGTTGTGGTATCGCTACTGATCGTAGCAACGCTACTGGAAGTGTGCCTTTACATGATGAAGCAGTTCTTTCCATAATAAGAGCAAGGACTGGTCTTCAAACAGTGAGTAGTTACAATATTGTTGTAACTGCATTGTCGGCAGGCGAACAGTGGGTTGCTGTGCACATGTAATGGTGGTAATCTGGTACCTTAGTTGGGCAAGGTACCAAAATACCATCACACCTCCTGCACCATTCCTCGATGATATTTTAATTGAGTATGAAAATGAAGGTGAATAAAATATTTAAAAAAATAACTTGTTTTTATTGTAGTACCTACCTAATTCCTTTTTTGTGCTATGCAATAATATGCTAATAGTAACATACAAATATGTTTTCAAATAATTAAATCAATATGTCTATTTGACAGTTTGTATTTACAATACATTTTGGCATTATAAATACAATTCTTACCATTTGCCGCATAACCTAACCTAGTGACCCAAAAACCTATTTTCTTCCTAATTCCCATAGATTTTTGAAAAAAATCTTTCTGATATTGATATGTACGTGTTTTATCTATTAAATAACACATAAATGATTCCTGTTCACATTTTGGCCCAACGATATATGGATTTCTGGCGGTCTCCTTTAAATACCAGGCTCCCAGCAATTCAGAGCGTACGGACGCTTTTATAGCACCGGGGTTCAGCTTATAGTGGTGGCGATCGACCGATTCGAACAAATTAGCTTTCCGTCAATTATAAGTAGATCTCCGCCAGGTAATTAATGAATATGTCCTTTACTCACGTTGTTGACTTCTTTGTCACACATAAGTGTACACTCTCGATGACGTAAAAGCTTGAATGAGTTATAGGCGTGTCGCTGCGTCGCCGTGCGTAAAGTGGGTGGAGTGGAGTACTGTCAGTTGATACTTATTCGTTCTTCAATAAGTATGCACTCCTAATATTTATGCCAATTTAAATTTTGTAGAATTTATAGATAATTAAAAATGTAATTAAATATGGTACTACTAGAAACACGTCTGAGCACCTCAGATATCCGGAGGGAAGGGGGATATATATCCTTTAACATGCTTTCCGAGGCACGGAGGGGTCTTGTTATGTAAAGATGGTCACCCATACACTGAACAACCGCGGCAAGAGTAGCTCAGTCTGATCAATTGATCCGCGTGGTTTTTATTATTTAGCCACGACCCACATTATAATTATCGTTAATAAGCAATGAGTATCTTACATAATTTCTTAGGAACTTACAAAACTTCGTAGCATCAACAAGTTCCTTACTTTTCTTAAGTTCTAACTTAACCGCGGAATAAGCAGTTAAATAGCAGATAAGTTTTTACTTGGAAATGAACAAGTCTTTCGTTTTTACCTTACTTAATAACTTGAACGTTGAGTTTTGTAAGAATAAATGTGGTGTTGTTGCCAAAGAGTTAAGTTAGGAATAAGATGGTGCTTGATAACTTAGGCCTAGTATACATCGAACCTTTGTTAACGAAAGTTTTTGTATCAGTGAATTGTTTAGGCATTCATAATTATTTAGATAGAACAGACAAACGCAAGAAGTAACAAAAGTAAGAGAAAAAAAAGTAGATAGGTACCATTAAGTGTCTCAAAACGGGACTGTAAATATTTTTAAGCAAGGAAAATAATCAAATATACATCAACAGGTACAATCGCAAGAAAATATTCGTATTTTTATCAAGCTTTTTCTTACGTCGCTAATTAGCTTCCAATTCCAAAAGCTGTTCCAAAAAGAATGACTTGGCCGCCATCTTGAACTATTAACGTCAGTTTTCCAATCCAAAGGAAATTACATTGGAATTTTTGTCACTTTCACGCCCTTGTCACTTGGCACTTTCTTGCCCTGCGGTTTGCATATCAAGTTTTGCGAAGAAACCGCAAAAGTATGAAAGCTGATTAATGACTTCGATATAGTTTTGGACGCTTATATGCCACCGCATAAGTCTTTGACCTTGTGGTTGCAGAACTTGGAAGGCCTTTGAAAGTTCTTAAGCGTTTTTTGGGGGCTTATGGCCAAAGTGAGGCCCATCTTCCACGAGGTTAGTCGACACTACTTATAGTAGTAGTAGCGTCGTGAACGATAGAATTTAATCATTGATTTCCAAAAAAACAGCGGTGAACGGTCACACAATAACGGCTATCCAAATACATTGTTTTTTTTTGGCGCGTTAATGTCAAATACAGGTGAAAATCACAGATTATCATGACGGCCGTTACCATAAATATGACGGAACCGCTCTTCTAAAAAGTGTAATCTTTAAGACTGTCATCAGTATTCTCTAAACGTCACTTCGAAAATCGAACGGTGTCTCGTTGTGAACCCGCGATTATTTATTTTAAAAACAAATGAGTTCGCTTTCGAATTGTGTGCGCTCACTTGTGAGAGGTTCCAAGTAAACTTTACAGAATATCTCTACGGAAAGATTCAAAACGTTCTACAATCTAAGCTTACTGGCCATTTCCTATGAAATATTTTCTTCTAAATCTTTGAATATTTTCGTAAAACTGCATGGGTCGTTTCACAGTATGACGCTGGCTGGGCGCCACATTCGATAGCCTTTATGAAAGATTTCGTATAGTTCATAGTACATTTATATCTCTTAAAAATGTTTCTGGATGTTCAAGCGAAAAATTGTAGAGGTATTGCAGAAAAAGATTTCTTGTGAAAAATATTTTATATTTTTTGTTGTAGAAATAAAATATGCTTTTGCAACAACGTAGTAACTCATAATTTGTTGTTCTACTCGTAGGGTAGGGTGCCCTAACATAGCGCAGGAGGTAAGACTGCGCATGGCTTGTATTTCGAATGACAAACGAGATCTGTGGATAAATTCAGTCGTGTTTTGTTACTCTTGCGTGTGTGAAGTTACTGCGAAAAAAAAAATTAAAAACAGTTTTTTTTAAGATAAAGTGAACCATCCACCACAACCTGTGAGTGTCCATGGGCTTGAGCCATGGATAGCACAATGAAGAAATCTACCTCATCCGCAGATTGGCAGCCTCCCCAGTGTTCTAACTTAAGCGATCGGTCGCGCGACAACGCGTTTGATTTCACCGAGCAAAATGAGCGCAACGGTCGAGTGTTTGCGCGACAATCGCTTTTGTTAGAACACGGCCACAAGCCACGCCAATCTTTTGCGCAAATGTTGCTTATAAACGGCCGATTTGGTTCAATATTAAAATGGCATATTCAATAACCTTTATTTTATTACCTTGCATAGATAATTTGGTCAAAGCGGCTTGGCACCGAATTCCTTGGCAACTGAATACGATAGTTTCCAATAGTGTAGACTACTATCAACTATTTTTAATATTACGTGGGTCAATCAAATATAAACCGGACTTTTTTTATTACTGGTCGCTGAGTGAAGTGACGCGCTTGGTGCTGTTGTATGTGTTAGGGGGGATCATCTAGGGGAGGGGGGTATACTGCTCCGGCTCACTATAGTTTATTGCGCGCCAGTAGCATCATGTATGGACAGGAGGTATATAAGTCTGTTGAGCAACGACTTATCATACATTTTTAACACGGGAGGGCATAAAACCTTCCGAAGTTGTGCATCGATTGACTCTACAGTTCGATAAGAATACGCTTTCAAGAACTCAAGTGTAGGAATGGCACAAAAAAAAATTCAAGTGTAGGACGCCGTTGTCAGACTGACCAGATAGTGGAATCATTTGTGTGATAATGGCATCAAGAAACTTCCCCTGCGCTGGGAAAAATG